>CM053576.1:83234246-83299214 GCA_028646485.1 Cryptoprocta ferox | reverse complement strand
TCTCTCTCAAAAATAAACATTTAAAAAATAATAAAAATAAATAACACAAGGAGAAATTGATAGGAGCATGGCATTATGAGAGATTGAACATGGCCATGTCACCTTTTAATTAATAATATAACTAAAAAAGCAAAAGTATGGAGCATCTGGGTGATATCACTAATAAAGCAGGATTAATATGTTTATAAGACTCATATCGTATAGACAGGATCCACTTCCCCTTCAAGACCAGGTATAATGCTACACACAAAAGTACTTCTCCCTCTACCACACTCCCCTGCCCCCAGGCCCTAGTTTCCTCTGAGTAAATCTGGGGAGCCATCAATGATTCCTGAGAGACTTCCAGCTCAGTCCTTTTGGGACTCTACAAAGCAAAAGAGGAGGCAACATAGCCCTTAATTTGTTTCCATCCTAGTTGGGAAGATAAGGTTTGCAACCTGCAGAATTGATCCACCTGGAGGGAAACATAAATTATATGGGCTAGAGAATGAAAACATCCACCCAGACATTTATTGGTCACCACTGGTATGTACTGACGCTGGGCATGCCACAGCGGACATCAGGGATACAGAGAGCAAGAGACCATCTGCTCTCTGAGAGCTCTTAGAGAGGCATGGCCACAGCTTCCCAGCAACTTAGTAAAAGCCAGGACGTACTGTGACAAGAGCCATGTGGAACCTCAGAGGGCTGGAGACAACAGAACAAGAGCAGCCCTCGGAAGGGTGGATTGGTACACAGCAGGGACAGTGCTCCAGCCGAACAAGGGACACGGGCAAAGCTTGGGCACTGAGATGAGCACAATGCTGACCATTCACAACCCCAAGTAGAGCTGAGGTTGCCTGCTTTCAACTCGCTGGGAAGCTCAGACATTTGGATTCTCTTGTTTCTGCGTACGGCCATGCTCTTGCCACCATGGGGGTCCCAGCTCACCTCCTGCTCACCTGCTCAAAGACAACTATGCAGAACAGGGTGTCTTTAACATCCTCACATTCTTCTCTTCTTCCCATAATCTTCACCACCCTTCGCATTAGTCACATAACGCTTTAGATGTTCGTGTTCAAGCACACTTTCAAAAAAAGAAATTTTTGGTGACATACTCAACGGATGAAAAGATTCAGAACATCTGTGACCATGCTGGTGGCTGACAGTCGAGTTGTGTGGGTACCTCTGGCCCCGAGCCCAGCTCCTTAGAGCCACTGTTCAGCCAGAACCTCAGAGAGGAGTCTCCTTTGCCCCTCATATCTTCTTGGTTGCTTTTGAGGGAGCAAGAGAGGCCCCTGCCTCCCCCATCAGGTGGTGGTGCCTCGAGGGCAAGGACGGTGATGCCAGTGTGTGGGGCCCCCCGAGGAGGCATCTGGTCCATATTCTCCCACACTCTCTGGCACGGTATCATCCAGAGCTCCCTGATTTTGTCGAAAATGACCTAGCATTGCAGCTTGCCGACCAGGAAGGCTGGAACATTAGCTTTGTGGAATGTTGGAGATCCTCTGGCCCAGCATTTTTCAACCCCCAGTCTGTGGACAGGCCCAGGGCCAGGGAAGATTTCTACCGGTATGCGGAGCCAACTGCATCCCAATTTCTTTCCTCTTAAACCTTTCAGCCTCCACAGACATAGCAGGGAGTCTGGCTGCGACTCCCATGGGGCTGGGGCACTTGGGTGGCATTGTAGCCTCAGTGCTGAGCCCACACCCTGTCCTCTTCCTCCAGCATGTCGAGGGGACTGTGGAGGCCATCCATCCTCCTGTCTGGCCTACAGCCCCAGTGCAAGTCAATGTCCACCTCACTGACAGGGTTTACATAGGTTACTACTTCTTACCTGCTACACCCTTTCCCTTTGTCTGCCGGGAAAACTCCTACTCACCTGGCATCACCTCCTGTTGGAATCTTCTCTTGACCAGCTTCCCTTCTCTGAAGCTCAGTTGGGTGACCCTGTTCCATGAACCCCCATACACTACCCAGCCCTCTCACAGCACATGCTCACACATATGCACCCATGCACACTCAGCCTCTGTGACTGTGTAGATCTAGTAGCTTCTCTGTCTTCTCCAGCAGACTGTGACCTCCCTGAGGGTGGCAGGCTGGGCTCCATGCCACTGCCTTCTCAAGGCCTGGCACAATGCCTGGCATCTAGTAGGTGCCCGGTAAATGCTCACTGAGCAAATGAGCCAGTGGATAGATGGATGGTTGAAAGGGGGTCTGGACCTTGTGATTTATGCTTTAATGGAATGGGAGTGGGGGCAAGAATTTCCAGCTAAGATCCACTCAGGATGGTGTGTCCACCCCTTTTGCTCTATGCCATGCTAGACAAGAAATGTATACTGCATCAACTTTAAAAGATTTGAGGACCATCTATTTGTTATTCCCTCAACTTCGTCCTCCTCACCATGGCATCATGGCAGCAAGAGAGCCAAGGGGAGAACTCAGGTTCCACTCTGCTCCATAGTGTCTTGGGCCTGGAAGTGACTGTAGCTCTCTTGATGACTATGGTCTCAGTATCCAGAGCACTGTGAGTATGTGTGTGTGTGTGTGTGTGTGTGTGTGTGTGTGTGTACGCACACATGTGCAAGTGTGGGTGCAGATGGCAAGGTGTGTGGAACATGGAGAAGACCTCAGGTGGTTCTCTTCTTCCAAGCGGCTGCAGGCTGCTGTCTCCCTCCCTGCTGGCCAGTCCACAGACAGTTGTTTCATCCACTGTGCCTCCTCTTGCCCCAGGTGGAGAGCTACTGATGGAGGCTCAGGGTGCAGATCACAGGCAGTGAACACACACACAGGTATTCACACACTCGCTCATGGGCATACCCAGGCACATACCCTTACGCTCACTCATATGCTCGCCTGCAAACGTACACACTCACATACATACACTCTGTTTCTAATTATTTGAAATCAAATAGGGATCAAAGCACCGGGTCAGAATCCCAGTGATTTTCAAGTGTAGTATTCCCTGGTGTAGTTGGGTCAGGAACGGAGTAGAACATTCTACCTCTTGCTTGCAGTGACTTGACCCCTGGCTGAGGGGCTCAGGGGACACTAGGCTCTCATCACAGTCCCCCCATCACCTGCTGCCCATGTCTCCATAGTGCTGGCAGAAATTACTCCATGGAGGACACAGATTAAGGGGCATTATTATTTTGGTTTCTTTACAGCTGTATTGAGGCATAATTTAACGGCATTATATTCACTGGCAATGCAATGTTGTCAATGATTTCTGCAAGCTCATAGCGTCTGCAGTCATCACCACAGCCAGTTTTAGAAGACTCCCATCACTCCATCATGTGTCCCAGGTTGAGCACATTTCCCTCTATTCTTAGTTTATTGACCATTTTCATCATTAATGGGAGCACTTTGTTGGGGGACAGTAATGAAATTCTTAGTCATTTATACTTTAGTGTGGGTTAATTTAATGCACTGCTTTTATAAATTTATTTAATTTATTAAGCAACTACTTAGCACGGTTTCTACCATCAGCAAGGTTGGTGATAGACCAATGTCCCCTGGGCCCCTCAGCCAGGAATTGGGTCATTCTCTGGTGGCTCTTCCTTGAAGAGGTAGGACATTAGGACATCCTGCTCTGTTCCTGGATGCAGCTATTCCAAGGAATCCCACACTTGGGAGCAGAGATAGGTATTAAGAACCCACTCCCAAAGAGCTTTGTAGAGACAATACAGTAGTCACACGACCACCATGATGCATTTTGGAAGGCATTTAGTGGGTTGATGAAGGTGCAAAATGACAGGTGCTGTGAAATATAGAGGGTGGGATGCTCTTTTCAGGGCAGGGAGAAGGCAGCGGAGTGTGAGAGGCCCTGGGAGTGGGTGCTGAGAATCAGGGGTCAGAAAGTGAGGACGGGGGACCAGGAAGGGTGAGGGGGATGCCAAACCCACTGGGAAGGCTGCTGTTCCAGAGCTCCTGCTGTGAGGCCAGCCAGCCCAGACTCTTCTCCCGCTTCCTCAGGGGTCTTAGATGCCCCCTGGCTACTCTCGTGGGCAACAGTGCCTATTCAAGAAAAGGCAGGGCAGAAGATTTACCAAAACCAGGCCAAGACAGGATTCATCTCTAGCCATTGTCACAGGGGAGCGTGGACCAGGCTTCCGTTGAGTATGACCTGACAAGACCCACTGCCATGGCCCCAGGGTAGCCCCAGCCACACAAGCCAATTCTCGCCTCTTTCTTCCTTCAGTTCTCTCTCCTTCCAGGACTTGGTTCCATCTCATTTTATTTTTTCTGCTATCCCTTGCCCCCACCCCTGCTCTCATTTCCTCTTTCCACAGTGCAAGGGAATTTCGGCTGGAACAGCCCATAGCATGTGGTGGGCCTGGGGGGGCATCCAGAGGTCGCTGGAGCTGGGAGGGCCCCAGACGGGGACTGAGCAATGTGTCACTGCCAGGGCTTGGCAGGGGCTGCAGCCCTGGGGGGTTGGGAGCAAGGGAGGCCTGGGAGGTGGGAGGTAGAGGGCGCCGGGAGGCCTGAAGTCTGCCAGAAAAGAGGACCAGGTGGGGTGAGAAGGCCATTTAAGCTTGGAAGGGAGATCTTTGTTGGCCACTTCCTGTCCAAGCTACCAGGGTCTTTGGTGGGGCCTCCTGGCTTGAGAGGTACCACCCTAGCCAAGAATTCTTCTTTTTTTTTTTTCTTTTGCTAAATTAAATAATAGAGGGACTGTGTCTATCTCTATTTCCATATAGCCAAGTCTAAGCCTCGGCTGATCCTGGAAGCCAACCAGGTATGTGGAAAGAGGAAAAAGCAACAGCCAAAGAAAATGAAGCGATGCCTTGAAGGCCAGATGGAGGCCGTGGGCAGGGATCTGCAGGAGGCCCTGGACCAGGGGGCCAAGGAAGGGAGGGATCTGTCTAGCCTCTGAACAGAGGGTGAAGGAAAGTCGGGGGTGGGTCTCCCTACAGTGGGCTGCTGGGAGATCATCTGCAAGAGGTTAGAGCCAGAACAAGGACAGCCAGCGCATGAATGATCCTTCTGGATGGAGATCTCGAAGGCTCCTTGAGTGGCCTATAGCAGCAAGAACATCTCCGGGTTTGGTGGAGAGCAGGAGGGAGAAGGTGGTAGACCCACTTGGTGGGGAGACAGGGTCATTCAGTGTTTGAACCTGTTCTCATCTTGTGTCCCTGCTCATTATAAACTAGAGCTCACTTTGGCCCACAGCTCCTTTCTCTTACCTCCCCTCACTGCTGCCTCCCCATGCTGGTTGAGTCTTACCCTGAGGAACACTAGGCTTGGTCTCAAGAAGGAAAAATGGTGGTGTGGGGGGTGGGGGGAAGCAGTGACCCTGCCCTATTGACCTTCCCTAAAGAGGAGAAAATACACATACATAGCTTCTTTGCTTTAATGGTTGCTCCCATCTGTCCCTTTCTCTCCATGCCTGTTGCCTCTGGCTGGGGTGGGAGTCCTTATGTATGCACTCAAGGCCCCCTCAAAACCATGCTCCAGATCACAGCCAAGCCATCTAGCTCTCCTCAGATACCAACCCCTGTCTTGCATTAAAGTCCATCAATGTTTTTCCTCAGCTCTCACTATAGAGGTCAAGCTCCCAAGTATGTCTCCAAACGTCCTACCTGACCACTCTCCTATCACTCTAGCATCATGTCCTGACACTGTCACTTTGCCTATATTCTTGTATCCACTTCATACCATTTGTAATTCCATGAATGTTCTGCACTCTCCCTGTGCCCGCACTGGCCGCCCCCTCTGCCAGGACAATACCCTCTGCCATGCACCTGCTTAATCCTCTTGTCCCAGCACCAAGGACAGCGCCTGGCACCAAGCAGGTGCCAATAAATAATGATGAACAAAGGAGTATATCGGACTCTGCCCTCCCTCCTTTCCCTCAAGCCAGGTTAGGCACCTCTAGCTGGGTTAGGCTTCCCTAGCTTTTACCATGTTATAGTGAAATAGCCTGACCATTTATGCATATGATAGGGTTTTAAGATCTTTATTGTTGCACGTTTTCATTTCTGTATTTTCATCCCATGACTTTCTCCCATTCTACTTAGATTGTAAAGCACGCATGCTTCCAGGAAAGGCTGTTTCAGTAGAATGGAAGAAATAGACTTCTGGTAGTTCCAAGCATAGACCCTGAGAGGATGGAATAAATGATGAGTCTAGATAGGATCCCCCAGATTAGGGCAAAGGGTGAGAACAGGAGATAGGAAGAGAAGGTGGGGCTGGACAGGAAAGAAGGCATTGCACTCAGAGAAACCATGTATCCAGGGCTGGGATCAGCATCTGAAAATCCCTGGCCTCTCTTTGGTAGGTATCTCATAACCAATAGCAGACAGCCATGTAGAAGGCAAGTTGGTACAATGCCAAACTCCCTGATCTCCACTTGAATGAGTCCCCTAGGGTGTCCTCCCTGAGTTCCCAACTGCACTTGCTATAGGCAGCACCAAGAATGTTGCTTATTGACTATCCAGAGAAAAGAAAAAGCTTCTCTCAATGCTTTGCATCCACTCAATCCCATCCAACTCATCCAGAGTGGAACCCAACGAACATTGCAATATCCCAGGGATGTGTGGCTCTGAAGGGCAAGGTAGGGATGGGATGCTGAGGAAGGAAGAACTCCGCATGCCCATTTCCCACTCGACAGTACAGAGCTCACTCAAGATGCTTCTCAATACAGGACAGTAGAGAAGAATGCACCTCCTGTTATGCCCACAACTTTTCCACACCCCTAGGCCAGCCGCATCTCCAGCTCTTAGCACACTCCCTGGCACATTGTAGGTTCTCAATAAATCTGAAGCAGATATCATCCTCCCTCCCTTACTAACAAAATCTCAAATCTGTTCAGGGAAGTGATGTAATTCATTAAAAGTATTCAGCTTTCTAGAATCCCTTGTAGCTAGGGTGGCATTAAGACAGTGTTCCAGATAATAAAATATAAGTGGGACAATAAAGTAGAGTATATAAAATATATATTGGGTAGGGCTTCTGGGAAAGCTGGTTAAAGGGGCAGACTTAGATGATAACACTCCTTTTCAGCTTTGTCCTTCATCCTTCACCTTTCGTCTCTCTTCTGGCCTGGAACATCGACATGCCATTCAGAGGCACAGGAATCAGTTTGCAGCGATGAAGAAAATTTTCATACATGGAGGATAGCAAAGCAGAATGGTAGAAAAAGCATGGGTCTCCAATAGCATAGTAGAAGGCAGACTCTGCTGTCCCTGGATTACCTGTCTTTGGACTTCTTGGTAGTGAGTGCGTCAGTTAACAACTGTGCTGCATAACAAATCATCCCAAAAGTCCATGGTCTGAAACAACAATCATTCATTCTTACTCTTGCATCTGAGGATCAGCTGGTCTCAGCTTCAATCTCTAGGTTGGGTCAGCTCCATGTGTTTTTCATCCTCCTAAGTCTAGCATCTTCCCAGAGCGTGTTCTTCCAATAGTGACAGTAGAATGACAAGAGGGTAAGATCAAATGCACAAGCACATTTCAAGTCTCTGTTTGCATCACATCTGCAAACATCCTATTAGCCAAAGCGTGTGACACAGAGAAGCCCACACAGTTGAGGGCTGGCAAAGTATACTCTACCTCTAATGGGAGGGACCACAAATTCACATGGCAAAGGGCACAAAGAGGAGCCAGTAATTAGTATACTTGCTAAATAAATAAATGTTGGGTGCCTCTGATGTGTCAGGCACCATGTTGGGTGCTTTGTGCTCACCAACCTTCTCATTTAACCTTTGCAACAACTCTTATCAAGCAAGTCTTACTAAATTTACTTTGCACATTTAAAAAACCTATTGATCAAAGAGGTTAAGTAATATATCACTTGTGAAAGGGAAGGACAAGATCTCAACTCTGGCTCTAGCTGCTCCAAAGCTTATTTTTGCCCATTACATCATGTGTCCTTACTTTTTCCCTAGAGTCTTTTGGGAAAGAACAGGTATGGGAGTTGGGAAACCAGCACTGGACAGAGTATCAACTTGGTATCTTGTCACAGCGTCGCTGACTGCAGGCCAAGTAGGCTCCAAGGTATGGGGGGAAAATCAGCAAAGAAAGGCTCTGAGAATCCAGACTGTCAGCTGCAAGAAACAGAAACTTAATTTGGCTGGTTTAAGCAGAGAGAGGCTATTCAGTATATCCCAAAATTACCCAGAGAATGAAAAGATAGGCTCAGAAGGCATGTGGGTTCAGGGAAGGCTGAAAAGCCATAGCACACTCCAAAGCATGGGGTCCTAACACCTGATGGTCCTGCCACAGCCACCACTAGAATAATCCTTCCCTGTCCTGCGTTTAAAGTCTAGGTAGGTGCCTCCAACGGGCCCAGATGGGGTCTGGCACCCATGTCCCAACTACACAGAAAGTATCTGGCTCCCACATCTGTAGTGAGAGATGAGATCTGCCTTTTCTAGGACTCATTCAATTAGGGATTCCTCCAAGCACAGTAAAAAGGTTCAAAGGCTAGGAAGCAAAAACAAAACAACCAGGCTCAGCAGCAAGTGTGGTCAGTGAGTGTGTGAAGAAAAGGAGAAAAAGGAGCCTGCCAGCCCACCCTTGGCTTCCTGCCCCTATTCATACCCTCGGGGCAGGGGAATGGGCAGTGGTAAGGCATTGGGGCACAGAGTTAGAGCCTGAGCATCCTGGCCTCTGGTCCTTACCCCTGCTGCAGGGGTCCACTGATGCTCACCAGGAGGTTGATGCTCTTTCTGCCCTCAATGGCTCCCAGGCCTGCAACATCTGGAGAACAGGGAACTTCTGGAGAACAGCATAAGACAAGCAATGGGTCTCAGACATCAAGAGTTATTAAGACCATGGAGAAGGGATGGGAATGTCAGGGAGGACTTAGCACTGAGCTGGGTCTTGGAAGAAGGCAGATGTTTCAGAATAGGGGTATGAGGGAGGGCATTTTGCTGTGAGGGGGGCTGTGGGCAAGAGGAGCTCCCTGTCCTGCTGGGATGAGCCAGTCCATGCCCAGGTGGACCAGCTTCCTCCAGGGCCAGGGGCCAGGGAGGATGGGGTGGGCTGTGTTCAGACTGGAGCCCTGCTAACCATGAAGCCTTAGCAGAAGCCCTCTGGCTGTGAGAAAGAGCATGGACTTCAGATCTGGTCCGGCCTCTTCTCACTTAGAACAAATTATTTCACATCTTTGAGCCTCAATGGCCCCACCTTTATTTTTTTTTTAATTTTTTAATGTTTATTTATTTTTGAGAGAAAGAGAGAGACAGAGGGTATGTGGGGGAGGGGCAGAGAGAGAGGGAGACACAGAATTCAAAGCAGGCTCCAGGCTCCTCACCATCAGCACAGAGCCCAACGCCGGGCTCAAACTCACAAACCATGAGATCATGACCTGAGCCAAAGTCGGACACTTAACTGACTGAGCCACCCAGACAGCCCTCAATGGCCCCATCTTTAAGGTAGGCATCAGCATAGAGCCTCCATCTTAGGTCTGTTGGGAGGACCACAATGAGGTACCACATGTAAAATGCTGAGAACAATGTCTGCACAGAAAAGCACAATCTAAGGGTTCATCGTGTGGCTGCTCTTGCTAGCTATGATGGCCACAATGATGGTGGCAAGGTTTGTAGGCAGGGACCCTAAAAACCTGTTCCTTCCCTCTTTCCCTGATGTCAGTGCCTTCTCTCCCTCCCCAGGCGTACAGTGTCCTCAGGCCTGCCCCTCCCCAGGAGAGGGACTTGCTCAGGTCCTGACCATCCTTCGATCTCTCAGGTATGATGACGGGGATGTGGAGAGAGTAGAGAAAGGGTGTATGGGTGTATACCCCTTTCTTCACCTGCCATATGTTCTGCAAAGCCCAGAAGAGGCCCAGTTCACTGGCGTCCCCTGGAACCAGGCCAATACTTTATATTCGGGGCTGAGGTCTAATCCCTCTTGGTGAGTCTACTCTTCACAGACTGGGAGCTCCCCAGGGAAGGGCGACGTGCCTATTACCTGGCTGGGCCCGGGGCCAGGGGTGGAGACCGGACCTCAGAACAGTGGCAGGCACTGACTCAGCTTACCGAATATGGCCTCACTTTCCCACTTGCCTCCTCCTCTCCACCATGAACCCCCATGGGATAAGGGGGCAGGGAGCTTGGGGTAGGAAGGGACATACTGGGTCTCATCCTTCCATAGAGGCTTAGAGGGGTTTCAGGAGCCCTTGGCCTCCATAACTGCCAGAGTTGGGTTGTCTCAACAACCCGAGCCAGCCTCTTAGGAAGGTGTCCCTGTTCTGATACCCTCCAGGCAGGCACAGCTCATACCCTGAGTTCCTGGGGTCAGGGTCTAGCCACTTTGCGCCCTTCACCACTGCAGATCCAGGCCCTGGGCCTCTCCGTCTCCTCTCCCAACCCTGCGACTTAGCAGCCTGGGATAGCCCCAGCTGCCTCCATGCTCCCCTCCCCGCCTCCCCATCCCTAGCACAGAAGCCCCGTCAGGGATCACTGCAAAGCACCACGTGGAGATCTAATCTGGGGCGGGGGTGCAGAGCCGAGGCGGGGTGGAAGGGGTCGACGAGAGGAGGAAATTAATGATTAAATAATGGGTTCCAAATGTAGCGGCTCCAAGTGAAATCCCCAGCCGCAAGCCGGCGGGCTGCATGCTCTCGGCCCTGCTCCAGGAGCCCTGAGGAGGCCCTAGCAAGTAGTAGAGATGCTGGTGGCGGTCTGCCTCCCACCCCCCACCCCCACCCAGGCCCAGTCAAAGGGTCCTGGCCCGGATGCAGGGTCAGCAGGGTGCCTGTGGGGCCCAGGTGATTCCTGATGACAGGCGGGAGCCCTACCAGTTGGGGCTCCCCTGCTGGAGGTGGGGGCTTGCAGGGGGCACTGCAGCGGAGGCCTGGCCAGGCAGGAGGAAGTCTTGAGGGTTTATGCCTGGTACACTTCCCACCCCCATCTCATCCCAGCCCATCATTGTCCTGGCTACCCTGAGCCTTCCCTCTTCCTAGAGGAAGCCCTTGCAAGGAACCCAGGGAGAGGGGAAGACACCCCCCAGACAGCCACTCCCACCCTAAACCTTTCCCGTGATTGTACCTCTCTTTCTATGTCCTACTAGAATGCTCCCCGCCTTATGTGGGGCACACAGTCACCATGCTGAAACTCCAGTCTTACCTAGAGCAAATCTCATTGCATTGTGCCTCAGTTTCCCTCTGAAGACTGAGGGCTGGGATTCCTCTATAGCATTCTCCTGGGAACTAGGACCCTCTTGTATGTTTTTCTCTCTGACAGTACAAACCCCTCATGAGCAGGGAACGTTGCCCTGGATCTCTGGCTTTCTGCTACCCTGTGCCCTCACCACACCTCCTGCCTGCTGGGGGAGGGCCCAGGCCTAGGAAGCCCAGGACAAGCATCTTGGTCCCTGGGCTCCTTTCCCCCTCCCCTGGAAGCCTGCTTGGAGCCTGAAATTTTCCACACTGAGCCTTTGGCTGCAGACGCTGGAACTTTTGCAATTTCCTGACTTGAAAACTGCTCCCCCATTCCTACACCCTCCACCACATCCCCACAGGTCTTGTGGGGTGGTCACCTCAGCAGGGGCTCGGAGCCCAGACTGTTGGGAGCACAAGCCGAGGTCTTCAACCGTGACATTGAAAAGTGCACTTTTTGGCTGGAGCGCCTATGTCATTGTCTGCCATCATCTGCCTGTCTCACCTAGGGCCTCCAGGAGAATGACTGGCTTCAAGGCCCAGTAGCATGGAGATCATTGGGGCAAGAAGGAGAATCAATCTCCAGATAAATGGGCTAAAATGATGAGGACAGTTTCTGTGCATAACTCCAACTAGAGAGAGCAGGTCTTACTCTGGAGTCTGGGGCCAGTGCCACCCTCGAGGACCAGCTAGGGGAATGCTGAGAAGTGTCTGGGCCTGGTAAGGTGGCACACGTAGCCCTGAAGAGCACTGGGTTGAGAGCCTGCACATAGACCACACCTGAGGAAAACGGGAAGGCAGGAGCCCACCTCGGCTCCCAGCAGGCGCATATTGCCCAGCCTATCACAAGCAGCCCTGGCCTGCTTCGGAGTGCCACTTGTGGCCGGGGGAGAGCTGCCAAGCTGACCTCGGCACCCTGCAGGAGCCTGCAGGTAAGAGCTGAGAGGGAACCCCTGTACACTTTGCCCCACGGTTCGGGGCCTGTCCTTCTTGCACCCCCGCAGCTCTCCAGAGTGTTTCCCATATCGGCAGCCCGGAGCCAGGCTGAGGCCTGCCATGGACTTTGTGTCACACCCCGCCACACTCTGGGGCACCAATCGTGGGTCACTTTTATGGACTTCCATTCTCTACTACTCGGGAAAGGCAGGCCAAATAAACACCAGGCCGAATAAGCCTGAGGCCTTCCTCTCCCCGGGTCCCCCACACCGCCTCATCCAAGATCCACACACCATCCGGGATTGCGCGTGCAGAAGAATTTTAATAAAAACAAGCAATTCAGAAGGTCTGGCGGGGCAGGCAGGCTGGCCGTGTAGACTCAGTGCTATTCCTGGCCTGGGAGGCCAGGAGGCTCTCCTAGGAACAGGAGCTCCCAAGACAAATACAGAGCAACAAGCAGGCTTTGTCTTCTCCCTTTGAAGATGAAGTGTCCAGGCTGGGCCTTGGCCACACAGGAGGAGGGGGAGGGACTAGAAGAGAGGGGACCAAGGTGGGGGTAGTCAGGCTGACAGTCGTGGGTTTTGGGGACTCTAATCCTTTGGGAGCTCCCCAAGGATGGGCATTTAAGAGTAGCTATATGTAAGCTTAAGAGGAAGACATTTTCCTTGGCTTTGCTGTCTGTCTGGACTTACGTTGTCACCTCACCGAACACCCCCAGATACACACAGCACCCTCAGGTGCCTGCTGTCCCCAACATGAACATCAGTCACTAAAAGCCCCAAGCCATGGCCCAGATGGGGTGAAAACAAAAATCAAAAACAAAACTGAGAACTTTTAATCCTCAGTTCTGGGGAGATGGATTTTTTCCAAAAGGAATTTAATTAAAGACAGAAAAAGACCAACAGAAACCAAAAAATCACACACACATGTGAAAAGTGCCATGACAGCCCTGGAGTCCTGGCCTCAGAGGTGGGAAGTCTGGGCACAGAGTTCTGGGGCCGCCAGAAGCTGAGCCTGTGGGAACCAATCTGGTCTGCAGCAGGTTCAGAAGGCCCCAGGGACACTCAGCCCTTCATAAAGTGTGAATGGGGCAGTCCAGTGGCCCTGATCACAGAAACTCAGGTCTTGGCGGCTGTCCCCAAAGCAGCCCGACCCAGTGGTCAGAACCCAGAGCTCACACCTTGGCACACAGCTGCTCACTGCCCACTTCAGGGCAATGGTGCTCCCTGGTACTGAACCAAGCCCATTCTGGAGAAGTAACTAACCTTTCTCTGAGGTATATCTTCCTCTTTTTAGCAAAAACTGGTCCATTTTTGTGATTTTTAAACCGAATAGAATTTTCTTTGTCCAAATCAGTCCAACACATCATGGTCAGTAACTTCCCCTCCCCCTTTTAGGCAACCAGCACATCAAGGCTTGGGACATGGTTCAGGCTTCTCCCTGAAAACCCCACAAGCCACCTTCACTCTCTTTCTGACCTGATCCCAGTCTTCGGATTTTGACATTGTGGTTTGCCTCCTTCCAAACCCCTCACCTCACCCTTCAACCTCAAGCTGGTGGCTTCTTCCTGGAACCAGGATGCATTGTTCCTGCTGCCCCTGCCCTGGGGAGATGCCTGCCCCTAGTTAGCCTACCCCTGGGCTTTTGCATCTGGGCACAGCTTCTTCCACGCAGTCCCCTTCCAGGTGTACGAGGGCCCAAAAGGGAGATTTAATGAATGCATAAATACCTGAATGGTGAACGGTAAATGCCTGTTCTGTCTTCATGCATAGGAGCCTTTCCCAAGTGCCTAGACAGATTTCCTCACTCCACATTAACCCCTTCTTCATCACTCTTGTCACATGAGTGTTCCATACTGCAGTATCGGTTAGACCAATACTGCATACTAGTTATCTCCAGGCCTTGCTTACCTTTGAGTACTCCTAACACTTGGGACAATGCCTGGCACATGTAAATGTTCACTTAACATCAGCAGAATTGGTGACTGTGTTGTAACCTTGCGCGTCCACCCATCCGTGCCCTTCACATTGAAGCTCAAGCTCTTTCTCTTCCCTTTTGTGATCACAATCATCCAAGATTCTCTCCACAGCATAACTCTGAGGAGTCTAGGCTGTCAAGGCCTCTGATCTCTATGAGCTTTTCAAGGATAGTGGCCTTCCATTTTTGTCCTGGTGTCTCTGTCACAGCATCACACCTGGCACTCGGTAAATAACTGTTGGGCCAACAGATGGAGAAGGACTGACTGACTTACTGAACAAATACTTTTCTCAGAGCTTCTGGAAATTTCCCTGGCTATTTCATGGTCCCAATTCCTCAGGGTTCTCTCTCTCTCTCACTTTCCTAATTTCTTCTTGCTGATCAGAATTAAATTCAAAAGATTTTTCCATCCCTCTCCCTCACCTGCCCTATTGCTTTGTTGATCTTCTGGAAGACGACCCTCGTGTCCTCTTTCCACTTCCCATATTCCCCACACAGAAGGCACGTTGGGTTCAGCTTGGTATCCGTCAGGCCAGGGCAAGATATGGTGACAAACAACCCTCAAATAGTGGTGACGTGACTTTCCTGGGCAGGTTCTTCCTTCTGCGTAATGTCTTAATGTTGCTACTCCACACCAGCAGGTGCTTCCGCAGCCACCACACTAGAAGGGAGAGAGGTGTGGAGGTGAGCGCGGCCAGTTTAATCTTTCCACTGGAAAGGGGTACACACCCCATCCCCACTCACATTGCATTGGCCAAAGCAAGTCAATGACCACTAAATTTCTAGCGATGGGGAAGTACACCGCTCCCCCCCCCCCAAGTCCCTAGAAGGCAGGAGACCAGATATTGGGAAACTGTGGTGATCTCACCCACAGCAGAGTTGGGGTCAACCCCCCCCCCACACCCCGCCAGCTGGCGCTGCGAGAGGTTCCATCTGTGGCCGAGGAGAGATGAGAAACAGAACAATGACAATCACCCCACCCTAGATCTGAACTCGGTCACTCCAATTACCATACCAGTCACTTCCTGTGATTTCTGCCAGGGTTCGCCAGGAGCCCTGAGTAACCACAGCTTCACAGTGAGCACCAGGGGAAACTTTGTCAAACTTCTCTCAGGCCAGTGGTTTTCAACTCACATCTGTGGGATTGGGGCCTGGGACCCGAGGCCCGAGCTCCTCCGCTGGGGCCTCTCCTCCAAACCTTGCCCCAGCTGAGGGGCTGCTGGCAGAAGACAGACTACGAGAAGGCAGTTAGCTGGGCTGGGTCACCTACCACAGCTCTGCCCCTGCCACAGCCCTTCCCAACCTCTGCCTCCCCTCCCTCCACTCTCATAGGGCTGCCTCTTCCCCTCTAGCTTTCTTGGCCAGACCCTGTAGCCCAAGTTCCTGAGGTGCAGCCTAGTGGCAGGGCCAGAGAGAGCAGCCTTGATCTTTGGTTTTAAAATAAGGAGGAGGAGGAGGAGGGGGAGGCTGCAGAGGAGAATAAGTAAATAAATAATATCATTTCTAGGGATGATAAGGGGACATAGTGGTGTTGAGGAGGACCTGATTCAGGGCTCCTATGAAGTGATGGAATCAATGCAGACACCTAAGGGATGGTAGGGGACCGGGGTGCCCAGGGCAAGGAACATGGACGGAAAGACCACCCTTTACCAAGGAGAAGGGTCTTTTCTGCTTCTCACCCCAGGGATGTGAAGGTTGGGTGGCCAACATTGCCTTATTTAACTGATTTTCAATAATGCCCTTTCTTGGTGCTTAGCCTGAGTTCACACACCTCCTACCTATTTTAAATCTCTGGGTTCAGTGCACAGAGTTGCCAGGGACAATTCTTCAAAAGGCTGACAACCCTCTTTCTTCCATGCTGCTCCCTATCTGTCTCCCTTCCACAGTGCCTATCATTACAGAGTTTGAACCTTTCTGCAGAATTTCCACTTGCTTCCCTGGACAGGCTGGGTGAGAGCTGCCTGAAGTCCTTGTCTCTGGGGCAGATAGGAAGGTATCTAAGACAAATGCTGGCCTCAAGACATGACCTTCTGGGGCCTTCTGGTCTTACTCCCATCTCCTTGATCAATTCTGACACATCCCAAACCTACTCCAGGGCCAGACCCTCAGTTCTAGCTTAGCTGCGTGCAGATGGGGTGTTTATTGGAAGAAGTGTGCTGTTTGTACAATCCCAGCCTGCAGAAGGGGGAGGGCAGCAATGAAGGCTTGAAACACCCTCTACTCAGAACAATTCCCAGCTTCACTGGGCTCCCAGCCTGTCCTGGAGGTATAGAGAGGAAAGAACCGGAGTAAGTCAGGGACAACTCAGAGGTAAAGACGGGGGTAATAGTAGAGCAGATATTTGGAAAGTGCCTGACATAAGGGCCAGGACACTCAGGAGGCTGGGTCCTGCTCTCTAGGCCCTAGGCTCCCAGAAGAGGCACTGGTGCCCCCCAGGGCATGGGGTTCTGGGTGCTACTGGCCTGAAGAAACCCCATGAGGTTGCAATAGTAAAGTGGGGCTTACCTGGGACAGAAGGTAGAATTGACATGCCCAGGTGGTAGCAGTATCCTTCAAGGTTCACTGTTTGCACTTTTTTTTTAAAGAGTAAATCTTTCCCTTTTTCTCAACCCATGACCCTCAGCTTCACCTGTCTCACCTTGGCTTTTTGAATCATTTCTTGTCACTGACAGCCATCAGTGTTTTTCCAGGCTGGCCTCCACACCACTAAGGACTCTACTTCCCCCTATCACTCATTTCTGGATGTTGTCCTCTTCATATGGCTTTAGTAGTCACCCCCCTTCCCCTCAGCCCATGATGAAAGTCCAGAATCCTCCTTCTGAGAAGACACACCATAAGCAAGCCATAGCTTACTTCTCCCTGGTCTTTAAAGCCTCTTGATTAATCTACCACTTCCTCATTATTAAACCAGAGCTGTGGACAGAGATGAAGGCCAACCTGGCCCTCCAGAAACTAAGTGTGCTAGGAGAAACCCAGACCACATACTTCCTAATTAGAGTCTCCCAGAATCAGACCCTGAGACAAAGATTTGAGTCAAGTAGTTTATTTGAGAGATGTTTCCAGGAAATACCAGTACTGGACCAGGAACATGGAAAAGGGAATAGAGGGTGGTCAATGAATGCCCTAGCAAGACGTCTATCACTATGGGCAACTAGAATTTAATTCTAAGGATTCTCTGGGGACCAATGTAAGACACCCACTCAGCTATTTTACCAAAGAGTGAGGGAGCTAGGTATTTATTGGTTGAGAACTATTTTCAGGGAGTGTTAATACCCCCATACTTCTAACCTGCTACACAGAGTACAAAGCTACTGGTAACCAGAGAAAACCTATAGGAAAATAAGTGTGAGTGTTGTTGGTTTGCAGTTGAACCAGAAGGCACCAAAATGGAAAGGGCAAGAAGATATGGGAACCAAAAGCATCAAGAGCATAGTACAATGTACTAAGAAGTTTGTTGAAAGGAATCAGAGGTCAGGGATGGCTCTTATAGGAGTTAAATTGAGGTAGATTTTGAAGTTTGGGTAAAGTTTGAAAACCAGAAACAAGGAAAGGTATTCAAGGAAAGGTATTCAAGGCAAGGGGCACAGCAAGAGTAAGTTTGTGGAAGTGAAGCCACAGGAACAGCGGAATCTTAGAAGAGTCATGGGCTGAGAAAATTTGTTAGGTGATGTACAAACTATGGAAGTTATGGGAAGGCCAGAGAATACATGAATGGAAACTGATGTGGTGCTATGATAGGACCAAGTCAGGGTTTAGGAGAAAGATGATGAGTAGAGGTTTGGGTATGTTGAATTTGTGTCTCTATGAGTCTTTCAATTGGAGATGTCTGGTTGGTAGTTGCACATATGGGCCTGAGCTGGAATTGGAAATTCAAGAATCACCTGCTTACAGATGGAAGCAGATCAAACCATGGGATCGGGGAGACCATCATAAAAAGGGAGTAAAAGAAGGGTCAAAGAGAATATGAGGAAATGTGGGAAAATACATACACTTTGGAAATGGAAGAAAGAAAGAGATGTAAAGCAGAGAAACAAATGAAGAATCAGCAAACTGAAGAAGCTAAAGGAGGAAGTACTTTAACAAGGAGTTGAAGAGTAATAAAATATTCTGCCAAAGGCAAGGTGGACAAGGGCTATAGATGCAGCATCGGAGACCAAAGCAGAAGTGTACTTGGGGTACTATGGGAGAGGAAGCCTGATAGTAAAGAGTCCTGAATAGGGTCATGGTCTACCAATCTTCCAAAAATCTGCTTTGTGATTAAGTTGAGAATTAGGGCATTAACTGAAGGGAAGAACAGGTAATGGAAGCCATTTTTTTAATATGGAAGGAGATAGCATTTTAACATATATTAAATAGTATAATAAACATTTTAACACTTATTATAATATTAATATAAATATTATGCTAATATAGAAAAATAAATTATATATATATAATGAGAGAAAGCTTGGACTGTGGCATCTATTAAATTTAGGATTATGGCCTATGGAGCTTACTAGCTGTGTGACTTTGAAAAAATTATTTAACTTCTCAGAGTCTTTGCTTTCTTATACATAAAAAAGAGGATAATACTCATCTTTAAGGTTGCTCTGGGAATTGATATGAGATTATGCTTATACAGTGTTCAGCAGAAAGCCTAAATTATCTTCAAAAACATTGTTTCTCTCTATTTGTTTATTTTTCCACTATATGAAAGAGGTTGGTTGGGTTGCCACCAAGATAAGAGGTTATATTTTGGATGGTTTCATATACATAGAGGTTTCTAAAACTCAGAAATTAAGAACCTTAAGTTTTAATGCTCAACTGGAAACCAGAGAGCAAACATAGCCCCTGAAAGTTAGGAAGTTGGAATTTATCATCCTTCATAATGCCAGGATTTGGGGATATATTCTTAGTGCAAAAATAGAATAGAATAATATTCAACTACCTGCTTTCTCTATCTATGATCTAGATGTGGAAAAAAATTAACCTCTGATAATGTTTAACTATTCAACTGCTCTCATGCAAGTTTGGACTTCATGTTTGCATTCTTTGTAGGACCTTCATGAAAAGAAGTTCCATCCCAGGCATATCCCTAGGATGTCTGGCAGAATCAAACACAAAATTTTTAAAGAACAAATACTCAACCCAGATTGCACTAGATGCCTATACAAAAATCTTCTGAAGATAAAACTCAGAAGGAAAAAAATTTGCCATGAGCAAGAGTTAGTAAGCAAAACAAGTAGTTAGATTATACTCTTTAGAATTCAGATAATAGAACTATCAGATAGATAGTGTGAAATAAACTGTTTAATTATCAAAGACAAAAAAATAAATATATGAGAAAAGAACAAATGCTCCCTAAAAAAGATCAGATGAATTTGAAAAAGAACTAAGTAGAACTTCTAGAAATGAAAATATAATCATCAAAATTAAAAACTCAGTGAATGGGCTATTAAATAGTTGAAGAGAGTATCAGTAAACTGGAAGATATTCTGAACTGCAGTACCCAAAAATTGCAGGACATAAAGAAACACAGATGGGGAATATAAATGAGAGTTTAAGAAATATGGAAGATGGAATAAGAAAATATAACATGTTTCTAATCAAAGTTTCTGAATGGGAGAACAGAGAGTGAAAAAGAGGCTATATTTTGAAGATAATGACTAAGAACTTTCCAAGTTCTTGATGAAAGTTATAACTCATATTCAAGAAATAACCACTTTAAACAGGAGATATAAAAATAAATCCATATCTAGACATTTCAAAGTGAAGTTTCAGAACCCAAAAGATAATGAGGAGATATTAAAAGTAGCCAGAAATGAGAAAGAATGAAATCTGGCCATTCGTGGCAACATGGATAGAACTCGAGGATGTTATGCTAAGTGAAATAAGTCAGGCAGAGAAGGACAGATACCATATGTTTTCACTCATAAGTCTAACAGGAAAAACTTAAAAGAGGACCATGGGGAGGGGAAGGGGGGGAAAGAGTTAGGGAGAGGGAGGGAGGCAAATCATGAGAGACTCTTGAATACTGAAAACAAACTGAGGGCTGAAGGGGGAGGGGGAAGGGGAAAGGGGGGTGATGGACATGGAGGAGGGCACTTGTGGGGAAGAGCACTGGGTGTTATATGGAAACCAACTTCACAATAAACTATAAAAAAATAATAAATAAATAAATAAATAAATAAATAAATAAATAAATAAAAGTAGCCAGAGAAAAAAGACAGATTACTCACAAAGGATCAACATTTAAATCGTCAGCAGACTTTCATCAGGAACAGCAGAAGTCATTTGACAAGTGGAGCATCTTCAAAGTAATAAACTATACAATTCATTCAATGTCAACTACAATTCCACACCCAGTTACCATATAATTAAAAAATGAAAATGAAATAATATTTTCATAAATGCAGAGGGAGTACACTATAGAAGAGTGCATTTCAGGAGGAAAGAAATTGTATCTAGAGGTTAGCAATGGGATGGAAAAAACTATAATGAGCAAAGAAATTGATCAACATGTAGGTAAATCTAAGCAAGTATCGAATCTATAAAACAATAATTATTTTGATAGTTAACTTTGGGGTATTACATACGTGGGAATGAAATATTTTAAAATAACATGTTAGTAACAGTTAGGGAGTGTTTGGTCTTCACACTGTGTAGAAAAGAGTTGGGGCACCTGGGTGGCTCAGTTAAGCATCCTTAACTCTTGATTTTGGCTCAGGTCATGATCTCCTGGTTCATGAGTTTGAGACCCACAATGGGCTCTGTGCTGACAGTGCAGAGTCTGCTAGGGATTCTCTCTGTCCCTCCCCCTCCACCACCCCACTCTCTCTAAAAATAAATAAATAAACTTAAAAAAAAAGAAAAGAGTATATATGTTGAGTAACTTTAGATGTTATCACATAGTAATGTAAAGAAAATGTAAGTCCTGTAAAACAGAAATAAATACGTATCTTCCAAATAAGATAAATGTGTATCTACCAAATTTGGGCTCCCAACCTTTAGGCTTCTCTCATGGAGGAAAGTAAACAGTTTTTTTGTTTAAGGCATTTAAGCTGGATTTCTAGTAAGGACCACCAAATCTAATATTAATGGAATAATTACTCAATAATATTTCTTCAGCAGTATGCCATAAGATACAATTTGGAAGGAACGATTTCTATTTGTCCCCTCCTATGCTTTGGAACCTGGTGCAGTGCTTGTACAAATGGGATTCATGTAAAGAAGAGCAGGAAGTTAGAAGGAAAAAAAGGAAAAGAAAGATAGGGAGGGGGAAAAGAAGACTTATCTGGATCACCATCACCAAAGACTGTTTATTAATGAATCAATGTCAGCCTGAAGAAGGATTTTAGTGTTCAAAATCTTGTCTGCCTCAATATTTTTATCAATAATTTGGATTAGTAATGACTGGATACTAACTTGACAGATGCTATAACTACTAACAAGATTAACTAATGCATTAGGTGGTAGAATAAGGACCAAAATTCCTGACTGACTGTGCTGGGAAGAACAAAGCCCCCCCTAACCAAAAAATGTCAGGTTCTATTCCCTGGAACCCATGAATATGTCGCCTTCCATGGCAAAAGGGACTTTGCAGGTGTCATTACATTAAACACCTAGAGAAGGGAAGACTGCTCAGATTATCTGGGTGGGCCCAATGTAATCACAAGAATCCTTTGAAGAGTTGGAGAAGGGAATGTGATGACAGAAGTAGAGTCAGAGAGAGGTTTGAAGATGCTATGTTGCTGGCTTTAAAGATGGGGGAAGGGATCATGAGCCAAGGAATGTGGGAAACCTCTAGAAGCTGGAAAAGACACTGAACATTATTTCCTCTTAGACCTCCAGTGTAATGCCGCCCTTTTGATTTTAGTCCATTAAAACCCTTTTTAGACTTATGATCCTCAGAATTATAAGATAATAAATTGTTCTAAGCCACCAAGATTGTGATAATTTTTTATAGCAGCAATAGAAAACTAATAAATTAGCTGAAATTATAAGATAGTTTAACAAAATATTTAAAAATATAGATTTAATACAAAATTTTATATTGAGTTCAAAGAAAACAACCAAATTCAGATTGCCAGGGTATAGGAGACTACTTTATAATGTGTCTGGGGTGCCGGTGTGGCTCAGTTGGTTGAGGGTCCAACTCTTGATTTCGGCTCAAGTCATGATTTCATGGGTTTGTGAGTTTGAGCCCAGAGTCAGGCTCCATGCTGACAGAGTGGAGCCTGTCTAGGATTCTCACTCTCTCCCTCTCTCTCTGTCCCTCCCCCACTCTTTCTCTCTCAAAATAAATAAACAAACTTAACAAATAATAATTATAATGTATGAAGGGCCTACAAATTTTAATTGACTACAACCTCAGCAGGAAACAAATGAAAAAACACACAAAAAATGTGCAGCTTGGAATGAAGACACGGAAGTGCTATGTCATCGTTGAGAATGGTCCTGCTGGCTCCACGTCATCATTGATGCACAGTGATTAGTGGTGGGTTCATCGCTTTAAAAAGAATGATGACAAACAGAAAGAACTTCTGGATGGGGAGGGATCTAGAAAGCATGTTTTAAAAGAAAAAAAAACACTAGGTATGAAAATCTTATCAAAATAAGAGAAAATCTAAGATATATAATTTTCTTAAAGGATGATATTTATTCCTATGTCCCTAAGGGTAGGATTCAAACCACAGAGCTCGAAGGGGATCTTTTATAATTCCACACAAAAAGGAAATCTTTCACCCTCCAAGTGATCCTAAGATAGGATAGATTTATTTAAGAGTATTCTGTGATTCCTGCTCCTAGAAGTATCTGAACATAGCCTGGACATGTGTTTAAGGTAGCTTCTAGCCCTTGAAGATTGTACCCCTGGAATGGGAAGTGAGTTGCACAAGGGTCATGGAAAGAAGAAAGAGGACTCTACTTTCTCACCCAGCCCTTTCACCTCTATCCAAGCCCCATTTGCAGAAAGAAACCTGGATAGTTAGAATTTTGCCTCCCTCTTGGAAAACCCAAAATCCAACTGATAAGGAAGACGACTCTGAGTCCTTTCCAGGCAATGCATCCCCACCCTCGCTCAAAATTCCCCTCACCAAATAACAACACAACTAAATAAAATCTTCAATTATATCAATAGTATTTCTTACAATCAATAAGGCTTTCAAATTGAGAAAATATAGTATGTTCTGGGCTCTTGTGCTAGTTCTCAGAAAAAAAAAATGAAGCACCAAAACGATCAGTTCATTCATCATACAGCCTAGCTCTTCCTGGTCATTTAGAAGGAAGGTTCCCATGTCCCCATCCCTTGAGGACTCTGCATCCATTCCCTAGGGAACCTCAGGACTGTGGGGCAGCACTGGAGGAAAACTCCTTTTCCAAGTGACCTTAAGGATGGCTCAAGATTCTTTCTTCCTCCTGCCAAGTCTCAGCTTTGACATCTGCACGAAGAGGGATCCACTTAGGGGCACAGATTGATGAAAGGGTGGACAGCTCAAGCAGGATTAGGATCTATTTCAGGTTCCAGGGAGCAGAGGGGTTCCAGGAGGGGGTGGGGGATAGAGCAGAAAACATATCCTTCCTGGAATGGACTTAGAGCCACAAATTAGTAGTTTCAGTCCTACACATGGCATCCCCCACTACTGCCAACTTTAAGGGAATTTCCATCTCCCCTTTGCCCCTCAGTTCACCCTCCACCCCTGCCCAGTCCCCAGGATGGGTGGGAAGGGAACTATGGAAATTCCCTTTTCAGGAACATGGGGGTGACCTAGAGAGCAGGGGTTGGTGGAAACAAAGGGAATATTAAAAACTGAGAAGGACCCCTTGGCTTCCTGCCCCCCACTTTCATCCTTAGCCAGGGAATCATCTGAAAAGAGAAGGGACTCACCAGACTCATCTGCAGGTGCTGAATTTTCCCAAGGCCTCCAGCCCACCCTCCTCCAGTCCCTCAGCCAGCCCATCCCACTGGGGAGTCAGAAGGCCCAGCCAACAGCTGGGTTGTGCAATCAGCAGCCCAGATGTGGCTGGGACTCTGGCTTGCAGCAGCTGCCTCTGTCATCACCCAGGGCCTATGGCCTTCATTTTACCCTCGAGCTGTATTCTAGCAACATTCCTGTCCCCATCCCAGACAGGCCGTACCCCAGCCACCATCCTCCTCCGGCAGAGAAGATTTGGCGGCCGAGAATCACAGGCCCAGCTCAGCCATACTGTGCTGTGCTACCAGTGGGAGGCCTTACCCTCCCTGGGCCTCAATAGATATGTGCTGGTTTAAGCCCTAAGTTCTCTACTGAATTTCTTCCTCATTCCTGAAGACTTTGAGTTTAGTGATGCATTTATTGGCTCCTTGCAGGAACTGAGTAAAATATAAAACCGCTTTATTGCCCTTGGGGATTCTAACCAGGGCAAGGTCACATCCCATGCTGCAGCTACCATGACCACTGTTCTCATGAAACTTTGGGTGTGGTCAATCATCAGGCAATGCCATTGATGCTTGGCTTCAAAATTGGCAGTCAATCAGACTTAAAACAATTTCAGCCTACTTTTTGCTTCACCCAGGACTGCCTGGCTCAGAGAAGATGCCCTGTGGTTATTTGCTAAATGGAAAGGTGAAATAAAGATTCATAGGGAGAATTGCCTGTGGTCATACAGCAAACCAGTGACAGACGCAGGGTTAAAGCCCAGGTGTTAGGTCTTGTAATCAGAATGTAATCAAAATACCATACTCTCTGACTTCACAATTGTGGTGACAGCAACAGTGGTAGTGATGAATGTAGTGGGGGTGATAATGGTGGTGGCAGTGATAATGGTGGTGATCACAATGGTAGTGGTGACGATGGTGGTGGCAGTGATGATGGTGCTGATGATGGCTGTGATGGTGGTGATGCAATTTGGGTGGTGAGAGTGGTGATGATGGCAGTCAAGATGACGATGTGGTGCTAATGACAATGATGATGGCTAAGGTGATTATGGTAGTGATGGAGGTGATGCTAGTGGAAATGGTGGTGGTGATGATAGCAATGATGGTAATAATGCCTTGATGTGGTCATGAAGACAGATCCCCCTTCTCTCAAGGAATTCTCTTTAGGAATGCATGGCTTATTCCAATAATTTTGGCTCTACTCCTTAACTTTGGAATGATTCAGTATCTGAGACCTGACCCTAATATTTCTTCAGCAGCAGAAATCAAACCTCAGGAGGCAGCCATGAAAATGCACTGCTCAGAACTCCTGTTATGATGAGCATATGAAAAGACGGTTCTAGCTGTTACCCTGCTGGATCTACCACAGTGTGCTGAGGCCATGCTTCCCAGCAGGGGTTGCTGCAGCCAATGATGGAGCCCAGCAGATGCACTAATGATGGCCCATTCCTGGAGATGCAGGACTTTTCATCCAGCTGACTGTACCAAGGGACTCCCCACCAGACCCCTTGTTCTGACGGAGACTTTGCAGTCTCAGACTCTTCCTCCCCAGTGTTCCTACCTTCCTTCTGTCCTTCACAGGGGGCAGATCTGCACTGCCCCATGAAGCCTCATCTCACCTTCTCTAGTCCCTTTCCTTTATCATTCAGAGGTATCTCCCCCAGTAAATCTCTTTCATGCCCACTCCTGTCTTCTAAGCTTTACAGAAGACCCAAACTTGTAAACCTGAATGATCAAGCTGGGTAATACCATTGTGGTACAAATATAAATAATAGATAAAATATTTTTAAAATGAGATTAGTTTTCTTCTCTGACTTACAAACTGTCTCTAGGGACGATAGCAGGCTGGAATGTATTGTATGCTTTGAGTCAGGAATTAAAGTTCCCCTTTGGAAGATTAAATCCTTGCTAGGGACTTGAAATGAAGCAAAGAGATGGGAGGAAGGCAGTGGGGAGCCCAGGACAAAGACCTGGAGACAGGATGAGCTTGCTATGTTCCTGGGATGGGGAGTGGAGGAGAAGAGAAGCTAAAGCTGAACAGGAGAAGGGAAGAGGGGACCGGGAAGCCAAGGAGAGGACCTGAGATTTGATGAGACAAGAAAAGAGGTGACACAGAAGACTCTCAATGGGGTGGGAAGTGGCATCATAGAGCAGCAGGGTAGGAGGCCACCTGAGGCTTCTGGGCTCATCCAACCAAGCATCAATGAGAGCAGAGATTGAAGTGGTAGGTGTAGCATCAGTGCAAAAGACACATTGTGAAAGAACAAATCTGTCTTGTTGTCTCACTGGATTGGAGCGTTAGAGAGGAAGCGAGGGGTCCAAGGGGCTTCCAGTCTGGAGAGCAGAGACAGGTACCTTTGACGGGAACAAGATGTTTGAAAAGAGCGAAGATTATGAGTTGGTTTTGGTCCTGTTTTTTTCCAGTCGTCATGTCTACCAGGGACTTGACAACGTGGGTCTGGAAGGCAAAGAAGCAAATGAGTTTTCCTCCAAGGGTGATGGGGGGTGTGCTCTAGAGGCTGCAACAGAGCAAGTGGCTCTCGGGAAGCAGCCACGGTGGCAGTGGTGGTGGGCAAAGATAAAGCTGAGCCAGCGACAGAGGGGGAGTGAGCAGGGAGGCAGGAAGATATGAAGTGCAGAATCCCCTATAACCAGGGGAGTCCTGAAAGCTGGATCTGATACCCCATGTCCCTCCTTAGCCTCCCAGCCTGATGGCTGCCATGCTGGCCCCAAAGGGAAGTGGGCACAGGCATCTGAGGGTTTCTCACAAGCACAGAGGGGCATGCCAGAACAGAGGGGTGACGTTCTGGCAGAGCTCGGAACTTCGTAGCCTGCCACGGGGGCGGCCTCCCACAGGCTGCTCCTGTGGTCCAGTGGACACGTCGCTCTCCTGGGGTCAGCGCCGGGGCGGCAGCAGCCTCCTGTGAGGTGGTGGTGCTGGCATCTGCTTCGCTGGAACAGGGACTAGGAAAACAGATGACCTCAGGCTGAAAGCTCTCAGAATTGTTGCTCAGAAGAGGGCGGAAAAGACGAGGCTAAAAATACATACAGACCCAAATTCTCTACCTCTCTGGAAAAAATTCCAGGCAGAGTGTCCTACAAATGTGTCTGACGCAGGCCCCTACCATCGGCTGTTCCCACACCAGCCTTTTCCTCACACTCTTCTCTGGCTTGCGCACCTGCCCTCCACCCAGGCCTGGCCCCTGTCCATCCCTGGTGCAGGCTGGGCTCATTCCTACCTCATGCTTCTGCCAACATCCTCCCCTCCACCTGGGGCACCACTCTCCTCTGCCCACCCTTGGAAGAGAGCTTACCCCTAAATTGTCTGAGACTCGTCTCACAGATCCCCTGTAACCTTCTCCAAGGAGCCTCCCAGGCCACTTCCCATGTCCTAGTTCCTGGACCAAGAACCTGAACCACACAACTCACTATTGGATGGGCCCACCTTTCCCTCCATTTCTGAAGACTGACCTCTTTATAGCCATAACAAAATCTTCCTAATAGAGGCAGGGAGAGGAGGACTTCTGTGTCTTTTCCTTCTATATCCAAGAGCACCCAGTCTAAAATTAAGCACATAGTGAGTGCTTAATAAATGTTTGTAATCAATCAAATAAATAGAAAGGCTTTGTCCATTTGAATATACTTAGCTTCTTAGCAATAGGAATGATGGGCTGGGGAGGAAACTTGGAGGGTATATAGAATAGGGGAGGGACGGGAGCTTTATCCCACTGTGTGTGTGTCTGTATGTGTGTGAGCGTGCACACGAGCATGCACCTGCCCTTGGGTATGATGTGCATGGGTGACTCTACTAAACTAAAGGAAAGAGCTAGAATGTTTGAGATTGTTAAGTAACTTCTGGGGTTCTCAAAACAGCCCTGGACATCCTGAAGAGGCAGTGCCCCTATGTTTTATGCTGAACAGCCTACATCCTGCCCTGAGCCTCCTCATTTTGGCTGGAGACCCAGGGGCTCTGCTGACAGGACTCCAGAGCGGAGACTTCTGGTCATTTGCTGCTATGGTGACTCTGCTTTCTGTTCTTCGGTGTTGGGGGTGAGCATACATGGAGTTGAGACTGTGTCTAACGGCTGGCCCATGTTTTACAATCACCTTTCTCCTAGTACCCTCTCTTTCCCACTGCCTCTTGTCCACTGCCTCCTTCTAATCCAGGTATCTTTGAACCACAGAAGCCCTGAGCCTAGCATAAAATCTGTAAGTACCCCAAAGATGCAGGTGGATGGAAGAGAGGAAGGAAGAGAAGGAGGGAGGACGGGAGAAGAAAATTCATTTTCAGATCTAAAACTTCTGGCAGAAGGATAGTAAAGTTAAAAAAATAATAATAAGGAACAAAATATGTCTACTTTCTGTAGCACAGCTTGGTATAACTGCAGTACACAATCCGCACAGTGCCCCAAAAGGACATCGACTGATCGCAGTCTTAACAAAGCTACTGTAGATTACAGTCAAAACCGTAAGCATTATGATATGCCTGGGAAGACCCAAGATTCAGACCCCCACAGTTCAGCCTGACACACAGAGGGGGGATGCCCACCCCAGCTTCTCTCCAACCTAGAGAATGTCAGGGGGAGCCATCTGGGACTTGATCTCATCTCCTTTTTATCTGCCCCTTTCTAGAAGAGCTGCTGATCTGGTCAGAGCTGGACACTCCCCCGCTGGCCAGGTTTCACAGGGGTGGGCTTACTCAGGTACCATTTTCTTCTCTCCTTCACATCCTGGGACTCTACTTTCCTAGGCAGGGCCAGCCAGCCTCCTGTCTACTCTCACTTCCTATGCTATAACCTGGCTCCCAGGGGCAAAGGCAGTCATGTCCTTCACAGCTTGCCTGTGTCTGGGTACACAAGGTGTTCCCAGCCTACAGAGGGCCAAGGGAGTGGACGCAAAGTCTGCCACACAGGGCTGACACATGGAGACACGGGGTCTTGGGAACGGGAAGTTCCAATTGGACTTCCAGGCCGAGCTTCCTTCCCATCCTAGCATATCAGAGCAGCCCTGCCTGAGGAGATGCTGGGCACTTGTGCAGTGATTAGGAAGCCACTGCTTTGTGTCCCCTTTGGATCTTATCCTTATGTTGAAGACTCCCTTGGCAGGAAGGAAGGGGGGTGAGCAGTAGAATGCAGGCTCCAAACCTACCTGGAACCCCTAGTTAGAAGCCAGCACAAGAGCAACTCAACAAAGATGCTAAAGATGCCATTCTCAAGGTCACACTTTCCCCATGTTCTGGCCACTCCACAAAGTTCTGCCCACAGGCAGTGTGATAATGTGAAGAAAACAGGCTGGGAGAGAGGAGACTTGAGATTTCATCCTGGCTCTGCCCCCGGGGGGATCCTACCTCTTCCATGGCCTTCGTCTCCTCCCAGGAGGAACGAGAAGAAGAAGTCTAGAAGACCCCAGAGGCTCTCGCAGCCTCTCATGGGAAGCATCTTCATGGGCGGGCGGAATTTGGTTTGATCCCTATAGCCTTGTGTGCAGGAACTTAATGGCAGAGCGCTGAGGTTAGGAGAGAAAACTCACATGTGGGAACCAACTAGAGACAAATGCTAGGCAGTTTGATTGAATGCCTGGGTGAGTGGATCAGACCGGCAGTGCCTGGCTTGCGGGCTGGAACTCTTGCAAAGGAGCTGTACATCCATATGCCCTACAAGCATCGACTGAAGGCTGAATAAATAATACAACTTGCACGTGTACGTGTGACTATTTTTCAAATCATCGGTGCTGCTGTCACGAATGAAACACAGATTCACTAGAAAGCGGCCCTGCACACAGACCGCCTTTCGGTTACTATTCCTCTTCTCAAACAGCAGACCTTATAAAGACAACTGCTATTTACAGTGAAATAAAATCACCTCCGGGCTCTCCTTGAAAATACTCAAAGGGAAAAATGTTGGGGCAGGGGAGGGGACAAAAACAGGAGTGAATGTTAATAATTACTGAAGCTGGATAAAGAGTACATGATGAGGGGGGGAGTGCTATTAGACTGTTGTCTCTACTTTTGTACATTTGAAATTTTTCCATAATAATTCATTTTTTTAGAAAAGTGCAAATGTTCTTATGTGGTCATTCATAGAATCTTTTGACATTAAAGAAGGGGTTTTTTGTGGACAGGTGTTACATTGTTAAGGTGGAAAAAGCAGTTATGAAACCATATGTAAGCATGACTTCTTTTTCTTTAAAAACTGTGAGTGTGAGAGTGTGTGTCTGTTTGTTTGTTTTTAAGTCTTTCTTTCAGACCCTCGTGAAGATGTGATTGGCGGTTACCTCTAGGTAAAAGGAATGGAGTAGTTTTTATTTATTTTTATTTTTCTGTTTGTGTTTCCAATGAACCTACTCTCCTTTTGTTATCAGCCCAAAACTTCATAGTAAGTACTCTAAGAATTCGAACTGGCTGGGAGGCGCCCATTTGGACGCTGGCGTGCAGGAGGAGCCAGGGTTCCAGGGGCGCTGGCCTGGGGAAGCGGTCATGGCGGACCGCCATACCCTGGGTCCCAAGGATGGGCAGGATTTAGAAATCCTGAGGCGGGTGGGAGGGCGTTCCAGGCAACACAAAAATAAGTACATCCTGTCTTGAAACAGTGGCCTTCCCAGAGCGGGGTTGAACCCAGAGGCCAGGGGCCCGCGGGGGTCGTGGAGCAGGGATGGAGGGGCTGGGTGGGGCATGGCCTTCAAGGGCCATGGGGTTCTGGGAAAAGAGGAGTCTGAATGTCTAGCTAAAAATTGTCCTGGGTATGTGTGTGAGTGTGCACGCGCGTATTAACTGTGGCATTCGGAACAAGGCATAATTGGAAAAACATGACCGATGCTGAGCCACACGCATTTGGGGACATGTGGCTCCGGTTCTGGGATTATTTGTCATTCCTCATTTCAGGAAAGCAGGAAGACAAAAGATGAAGCGTCGAACCCAACGAAGACTCAGATGTCACGGAGGAGTCAACGTGGGGCCAGGACAGCAGTCTACCAGCAGGCACCTCTTGGGGCTGCTACCTGCGCCAAGACCAGCCCCCTCCCCGGGGCTGTCAGTGTGCGCAGTGCCAGCTTCCAGTCAGGACCCGGGGCCCTCGGCGATCCAAGCTTTCGCACGCTGGGAGAGGGAACGCTGGCACCTTCCCAAGGCTTTGCCGGAAGGGAGCTGGAGGGGCAGCGGGATGGAGAGAAAGAGGCTGCATTTCAGGCAAACTGGAGACAATCCGGGAAACTCCCAGAAACCCCAGCACAAACTGCGGAGAGAGCCCGGGTGATCCACAGCGGCCTACATGAACTCACGCAGGCTCAAAGACCACTGGCTTCCAAAAGCAGGCATCTCTGCACCTCTGTGTCCTTACTGGCAATGACGCCGCCGCATAGGGGTGAGAGCAAGGGCTCAGATCAGACCTCTAGGGGACGTGGAGAGGGCAGAAGAAGACCTTAGAGCATTGAGGGGCTAGGCTGGGCAGGTGGACTCGTGCTGGGCTGGCCTGCAAGAACCCCATCATTCACAACCCCCTTGAGCAAGGTGAGGAACAGACTTGCTAACTGCTTCTCTGATTTAACCTTTGCTCACTCAAAACTGGGAAACCTAATGGATAGAACTCTGGAGTTTTAGGACTGGATGCGACACTACCCAACCTTGCTCTGACCTTGGTGAGAACAATGAACGTGGTACCTGGCTCTGAGTAGGGGCTCAATGATGGTCAGGTCCATTTACTGTTCCCATCCCAACCCTGCACCTCAGGAGGCTGGGGTGGCACTCTTCACAGGAACGCAATAGCTTTCTCCTTGCTCTTACAGCTGAGTCTGTTTCCCCCTTCACTCCACCAAAATAAGGTTGGACTTTTTCAAAATGTTTACTAGGAAACTAAGAAACAAACAAAGCAAAACTGAAGGCAAATGATGGAGGTTGAGGAACTATTACAGAATTCCAGAATTCAGCAACAATCTTAGGTCAAAGAATCCAACCCAAATCCCCCAAGATTTTTTTTTTCTGGAGAAGTGTTGGTTATTTCTTATTCTTATTCTATTACTCGAATCCTCATTCTTATTACGTATTTTGCTAATATTTTGGAACACATGCCATGTGCCAAGCACTTTCTGATGTGATCATGTATCATTTTATCAGGCGTTGAGGGGTTCAGTAATGCCATGGCAATTGCTCCTCTGTGGCAGGGCTGGGAGCCAAAACAGGCTGTCTGACTTCAAAACTTGTGTGCTGATCACTCTCTACCTTGCCTCTCATTGGCCACGTGTTCACACCCTGACTTGTAAAACAAGGCATCTAACGTGAGGGAGCCCTGCCAGGGGGTGCATGTGAACCTTAGAGCCCATTTCTGGCCAGGGGCTCCTTACACTGGCCGTGAAAGTTTGCAACCTCTCAAGAAGACAAATCAATGGGACACCATGCATTCCTTAACTTTGTTTCCTTATGGACTTCGGGTGCACAAAGTTATAGTGATACCAATTCTGGTTCTCTGGTTCGTGGCACATTAGCATCATGGTCCTACATGGCCCTCCTTTATTTGTTATTTGTATCTTTGTTAATTTGTAAGAAACTGAACGTCCACACACCACCACCCAACATTACAGATGACTTACAACTACCTATATTCCTCTCCCATCCTGTCCCCTGACCCCATTTTCTCAAAGTAACTCTGCTGAATGTTTACCATTCTCTTACTTTTTTAGAAAAATGTAGTTTTATGTAGTTTTATCAGATGTATGTGTATGTTTAAATATTTTCAGTGTTTTCAAACTTGGGGGAGAATTGGTTGAGCACTAACAATTTTCTGAGATATCCTTTTTTTCACTCAAAATTATGCTACTGATTCATCCATGTTGTGTAGTCCTTTCTTTGTTTGCCTTTGATTCTGTCAATAAAAACAAATAGATTTACCAAGATTTTTTATAACCTCTGCTTCTAATATATATCTTGCAGCATTGCTTGAATTAGTTCTCGTCTTAAAAGATACTTCAAAAAGCCTTTAATGTGGGTCTTTTGTGGCTGGTGACTTGAGGCCTTGTATCATGAAGAATATTTTTGTTATTATTTTATTCACATGGCAATTAGGTTAGATATAAAAGTCTTTGTTCCAAGTTGTTCCTTCAAGATTTGAAACATATTCTTCTATTGTCTTTTTGTATCTGGTGTTTCTGTTCAGAAGTCTGATGTTGGTATGACTCTTATTCCTTTGTAATTGTTCGCTTCTTTCTCTATAGAGACTTTTAAAATGTTCTTTTTGTCTGTGATATTCTTAGAATTTGCTAGAGTGAATCTAGGGGTGGGGTTTTTCTTCTCTCTATTTGCACTTTATCAATCCTTTTTATCTAGATTATTTTTAATCCAGGGAAATATATCTCTATTATTCATCAAATATATTCTTCTTCCTACATATCTTTAACTTTTGCTGGGGCTCCTGTTATCTGGATGTTAGCACTTGTACTACCACTCTCTGTATCCCCTAACTTTCCTTATAGATTTTCTATTTCTTTATCCTTTCCCACTACTTTCTGGGAGACTTCCTCAGTCTGATCTTCCAATTCACTGAGTTGTTCTTCAGCTGTATTCATTTTGTTAATGAATCATGTTTAATCTATCATGTTCATCATCTCAACTACTATGTTTCTTTTATCTAATGTTTCCAGTTGCTACTCTCTAAGATTTTTCTGTTCTTGTTTCATAGTACCTATTTTGTGCCTTTTTACCTAAATGTATTTAGTTTAAGTTTTTAAATCTATTTTTCTAAAATTTCTGCTTCAGAGTGAATGTGTTATCCAATGGTGGTCTTCCTAGTGAGGTGGTAGGACTCCCTCAGGAGTTTAGTTATTTTGAAACATATGCTGCTGGGGCCTCAGCTACTCTATGAGAATAGGGCGAAAGGTGAAGGCCACACCCTAGTCATAAGGCAGATAGCCCCAGGCACCTGTTTGTCTTCATACTACAAAGCAGTATGAAGGATCAGATCAGAAGGAGATGGTCTCTCTAGAGGTCATCCTCCAGCCTAGGGTGGGAGACGGAAGACTGGAATGCAGACCTGAGTCAGTCCCAACCTATTTTCCCCAAATGCCCCCTGCAGAGGGGTTTGTGCACCTCCCTGACACTATCCCAATGGACACTTGCCCACATTCCTGGGCCATTACCTCCAACCTCTGTAATAAGAGACACACATTGTTTATCCAAATGTGATATAGGAGAAAGGCAAAGACTTTAAATCTTTGTCATCATCAGTCACCCTCCATCTTGGCCTTTGTCACACCCAACACACCAGTTCAAAGCAGCCTTTGGTCTCCTAGATAATTCTAGCTTTGGGTTTTTTTTGGTGTGTGTGTGTGTGTGTGTGTGTGTGTAGTGTTGGTGATGGCTGGGGTTTTATTGACCAGATTTTGTATTTCTTTCTATAGATTTTCTGGGGCTGATTCTTGGAGAGGGAGCCATAGTGTCCATGAATATTTGCCTCTTGGTAGGAACCAGAAACACTAATTTTTGCCTGTTTTTTTGTGTAGGTTCTCATCATTTTCTGTTTGCACATCCCTGAAAAGCAGATTATCTCTGATTTATTTGTTATTTTTTAAATATATTTATATTATATAATTGTGGTAAGACTATATAACATGAGTTCTACTTAATTTTTTAAGTATGTACTATACTATTGCTAACTATAAGCACTGTGTTGTACAGAAGATCTCTAGAACTTATTCATCTTGCGTAACAGAAATAGACAAGTGGTACTACATCAAACTTAAAGGCACAAAGCAAAAGCCAACTGCAATCTTACTCTCCTGAGATTTGTCCTGTTAACAGTTCAATGTGGATAGATCTTGCCAAGACCTCCAAGAAGGTTGTAATGATGTACATGCCAATTGGGTGTTTGAGATTCCTATTTCCTGAGACCCACTACTAATGCTGGATAATATTGATCTTTAAAAAGTTTGCCAAACTAATGGTGAAAAAAAATGTGACTACTTGTTTATTTAATTTGTAGTCCCAGATCTGCAGAATGGTTGGGCACCATTTCATATGTTAATTAGCTGTTGACACTTCTGTAAAATGTTCATTCTCACCATTTGCCCAGTCTGCTTTTAAGTTGCTTTTTTTTCTTATTGATTTGTAGAACTTCCTTTTTGTTAAGTTTATTTATTTTGAGAGAGAGAGAGAGAGAGAGTGAGTGAGCATGAGTTAGGGAGGGGCAGAGAGAGAGGGAGAGAGAGAATCCCAAGAGCCTGACACAGGGCTCAAACCCACGAACTGTGAGATCATGACCTGAGCCAAAAATCAAGAGCCAGGTGCTCAACTGATAGAGCCATGCAGGTGCCCCAAGAACTTCTTTTTATATTATTAATATTAATCCTATATTATTAATATTAATATTAATACATGCACTTCAAATATTTTCTCCTATAAAGCAGAAGGAAGGTGATTTTCATTTAACTCTGTTTGTCTTGAAAATACAGGGGCACCTGGGTGGCTCAGTCAGTTAAGCGTCCGACTTTGGCTCAGGTCATGATCTCACGGTTCGTGGGTTCGAGCCCCACCTCGAGCTCTGTGCTGACAGCTTGGAGTCTGGAGCCTGCTTCAGATTCTGTGTCTCCCTCTCTCTCTCTGCCCCTCCCTGCCTCAAGCTCTATCTCTCTCTGTCTCAAAAATAAATAAACATTTTAAAAAAGTTAAAAAAAAGAAAATATAGATATTTAAAATTTTTATGTAGTTGAATCTTTCAATATTAAGACTTCTGAGTTTTGCATATTGCCTAGGAAGATCTTCCCATCCTACAATTAGAAAATGAAAAAATAAAAATTCCAAAGGATCTAAATAAACATTTCTCCAGAGTAGGTATGCAAACTGGGCAATAAACACATGAAAAGATGCTCAATATCATTTAACCATGAGGGAACTGCAAATCAAAACCACAATGAGATTTCACATCATATCAACTAAAATGGCTATAATCAAAAAGACAAATAATAATGAGTAGAGAAATTTGAACCTTAATACAACTGCTGGTGGGAATATAAAATGGTGTAACCACTTTGGAAAACAGTCTGGGAGTTCCTCAAAATATTAAACATACAGTGACCATATGATCCAGCAATTCCACTCCTAGGTAAATACCCAAGAGAAATGAAAACACACGTCTATTCAAAAACTCGTACACAAATGTTCATAACATTGTTAATCTTAATAACCAAAAAGTGGAAACTACCAAATGTCCATCAACTAAAGAATGAATGAGTGAATAAATAAAATATGGCATATCCATACAACGAAATATTATTTTGCAATATAAAGGAAGAGAGTACTGACACATGTTACAACATGGGTGAACCTGAAAAACATGCTAAGTAAAAGAAGGTAATTCCAAAAGATTATATATGATTCCATTTATATAAAATGACCAGAATAGGCATATCTATAGAGACAGAAAGTATATTAGTGGTTGCCTAGGGCTGGAGAGGTGTTGTGATGGTTGTACAACTCTGAGAATATACTAAAAGCCATTGAATTGTACACTTTAAATGGGTAAATTACATGATATGTGAATTATATCTCAATAAAACTGTTATTTTTTTTAAATCTGCCTTAAGTGAACAGGAAACGTATTTGCTCTGATGGTGGAAAATTTAGGACAAAGACTAACATCAGGAGGACATGGTTTTTCTCCATCTTTATCCTTGATCTTTTGATGTATAAAATTCACTCTCAGTCTTCTTGTGGTTGATACATGGCCATCACCAAATAGTTCAGGAGAATGGACTGTTTTGATTGGCTGGACTAGGTTACATGCTTGACTACTGTTACTAAGGAAGGAGCTCCATTCAGATCACACAAATTAAAAGTGTATGAAGGAGTAGATCCTCACATGAAGTTTGTAACTTTCTTCAGTGAGAAAAAAAAAGGCAACAGATACTGGAGAGATGATAGATTTTCAATCTGGAGACAATCTAACCATCTGAAAACGAAGATTTTTTTTCCTCTTCATTTCCAATATTTATGCTATTCAATTTTTCTTCTCTTATTGCATCATCTAGGTTGTCCAGAACTATGTTTAAAAAAATTATAGCAATAAGTACTCCCTGACTTTAATGGGAATGCCTCTAATATTTTAACATTCTGAACAAAGTGATTTGGATACAGTTTGACACTCTTTACCAAGTAAGAAAAATACCATTCTAGACCCAACTGACTGAAATTTTTTAATTAAAAATGAATGTTGAATTTTATTAAATGTCTTTGGCTATGATTATGCATTTTTTCTTTTGTGTAATGAATTACATGAATAAATTTCTTAATATTAAATAGTTGCTGTAAGTCTATGAATTGCTTTTATAACTGGAGGGGCTGATAAACAGACAGATTTCCTATAAAAAGGAAATAGTAAATTGTGATATTTTTCTATTTCATGGGAGCTCCTAGTTAAGGGAGAAGATTTTACTGAGTCCCTGTGGAGGGCATGTATAAGCCATGATATAAGGATATAGAAAAATAATATGGTAGCCTGTCCTGTTTTCAGGTCATTTTTAGGCTTTTGCCCTTCCCGGACGCAAAGCACTGACAGTAACCATGTAAGAGGCAGGCACTCAGAGTAGCCCAATCCACCAACTGCTCCTTCAACATGGGCTCTATTAGGGATGGTCATGGGGATAAAGAACAGGATCAAGATCTGATAGACAGGAAGAGGTACTCAGAAGACAGATGAAGACATTGATGCAGAGAGCCAATGACTTGCCTACTATTACATAGATTTTGAGCTCAAGCAGTCTACCTCTCATATCTGAGCTCTTAGCCTCACCACTATATTTTACTGGAGACTGATCTCTACTACTCATAACAGGGCTATAAATATGTTGGAATTGAAAGTTCAGAAAAAGAAAGCACCAATTTCCTTGCTCCTGGCTGCATCTGAGGCCTCTTCTGAGTCACAGAGCCCTTTTCACCAGGATTAGCTGCCTGGTCCCCTCTAATACTGCTGCCCAAAAGGTTCTCAAAGAATATTTGGTATTTCCACACCACCCACATTTTTCTAAACAGGAAGAGTTTTTAGGAAAAGGAAAATTTTATGGAAATCCCAGCCAGACTCAGGCCGAGAAAGAATTGACCCCATCACAATGTTCATGCAACTAATAATCCTTATGTTTAGAAACACTAGTATGGACATCAAAATGAGTAGAATCCTTGGAAACCTCAGGGCTTTGGTAATTCCTGAAAGGTCTGACTTATCTTAGATATGGTGAAGGGAGAGCAAAAAAATGTAGGACAAAATTCAGGGAGAGCTGAATACAATGTTGGGGCTAGCCAGCTCTTCCTAACAGGGAAGAGTATTGATTTCATAGGTCCACATAAGGAAAAATACCATTCATTAATACTTTTGATGAGGAATTCCCTAGCTCCTTCTGTGTACAAGGCAGCTGACCAGCTGCTGGCGAACACAGTAGACATAGCCTGCTTAGATAGAGTTTAGAGTCTAATGAAAGAGACAGTCAACAAGAAAATAAATTTCAAATTCTACTGCAAGAGAAAGGAAGAGTGTGCTATCGAAGAAGAGTAGAATGGGCACACACATGGAAGTGTCGTGGGTGAGAAGAAGCCATCTTAGTGAAGAGGAAAGGAGGCCATCACAAGGTGAAGTCTTGGCAGTAGGAAAGCGTGAAGACTTGTTCAAGGACCTAGAAGACAAATGCAGTAGGATCATCATGTTCTGGGGTAGACTCATGTGAGATGACATTGAACAAGTGTCAGGGCCAAATCATGTAGATCCTCTCTGACCATGTCAGGGATTTTATATTATGAGTTTTATTCCAAGTAAGAAGTCAAATGCATTAGGCAGGTTAATATGGTAATTTGATTAAATTTCCTTTTTGTTTTAAATTGCCCTAACTTCAGTGTAAAATGGATAGGAAAGGGCAACAAATGAAATAGGGAAAGTAGTTAAAGGGAAATTTCCAGATGAGAAATTACAGAAACTTGGGCCAGACTGGTGTCAGTGGAAATGGAGAGAAGCAAGTGGACTAGAGATGTATGTCGGAGGGAGAATCAAGAGAACTTAATGATGAAGACGATGTAGGAAATAAAGGAGCATGGAGAATCCAAAAATACTCCCAGGTCTCTAGACGGAGCAACTTGCTGGATAGTGATGCCATCTTAAGCCTGGGGGAGAGGTGAGTCTTGAAAAGGTAAATCAAGAGCTCTAATTCAGGCATCTAGAATTTAAATATCTATATTTCAAACTCTATTTTCTCTTGGACCACACACTGGGCCTTACCCCTGGCAGACCCTAGTCTGATGGAGGTGGTGTGGGCGCTACCAGCCAACCACCAAGGACTTGAACACAGGAGCACTCTGGAAGATCTCATTGACTCTTTGCCCCTCCCCACAATGACTGTTCTCCAACAGCCCCATTGGGTCCAAGTACCCCTCCCCTATTTCTCAATCTGGACAGGAGGACGGAGTCGACCCTGGGAGTGACTCTTAGCCTCTACTGGGAAACTGGCTCCCAGCAACCTCCTCCCCCTGCATCAATCTTCTTCCCCTAAATGCTTCCCAGCTTCCCATATGGTCTCCAGATACCCCGCACCCTCTCCCCTGGGTGCAATCATCATTCCTAGGGTCAGTTCAACCCCTTGGATCCCTCAATCTAGGGAGAGTCATGAGTCCATCTGTCATCACCCACATCCCTGGGAACTGAGGAGGGCAGAGAGCCAGGCCAGCAGGCAGAGCACATCTGTATCTCCTTGTTAAGAGTCCAGCTCTGTTGGTTAATCTATGGAAGATCCCAGCTGGAAAGTCTATCAAAAATGCAGAAATCACTAGTTTGAGCCTTTTGCCCACACATGCCCCCTCCTCATCATCATGTATGTCCTGTTCATCATCCCAGACTTAGCTCAAAGGTTGCCTCATATGGGAAGACTTCCTAATTCCCAGACAGATGCAGTCACTACCTCTTCCCTACCTCCTTGAAAAGACCACAATGGCAGGCCTGACTGAACTGTCCTAATAATGTAACAGTCTGATTCCTTGACTCTCTTTTCAGTTATGTACATGCTGTCTAATACGGTTCATATTGGTCACATGTGGCTATTCAATTTAAGTTAATTACAATTAAATTGAATAAAAATTCAGTTCCTCAGCTACCCTAGCCACATTTTAGGTGCTCAGTAGCTACATGTGACCAGTGACTCCCAGATGAGACATCACAGAGAGCATTTCCGTCACCACAGAAAGTTCTACTGAACAGTGCTGCATCAGCCTAAGGACTCCCTGAGGACCAAACTAGGTCTTATTCATCTTTGTACCCCTGCATAGTATCTAGAACATAGGAGATGCTAAATATATATGAATTGAGTGAGTGGATGGGAGAATAAGTTCTGGACACCACATGTCAAGAGGAATATAGAGAGCTTGTATGAAGTATGCTTCAAAAACAGGAGAAACTATGTAGGGAAAAGACAGAGAAAACAATTCAGTGTGGGCACAGCAGCCTTTCCAAGTCCTGAGACTATAATGCGATTGCCAATGCCCTTCAATAGTACCATTATACTGGTGCACCGCTGCACAGGACTGCTGTTCCTATCAGCCTTGCCTCTGCAACTCCTCTTTTAACCTCTCTACCAATCCATGAGCCCTACTATCCTTGAAACCCCCTGAGAAGACTCTCCTGACCAACCTCCACTTGTCCCACCCTCCACAGTCTGCTGAGCACATCCAGCACAGTTTCAAGGAGCTCCATTTGGCAGCTCCAGTCACTGTCCATCTTATGTTCCAGTGCATATGCCTCATATCCATGGCTATTCTCTGTTTCAGGCTGACCAACAGACCCCCAAGGGTGTCAGACCTGGGCTGTAAGACCTGGGCTTTCCAGGGGGCAAGAACTGTATTTTAATGATCAGGACAGAGAGGAACTCCCTAAAGGTTAGTGTTTATTTTCTCATCTGGCAAAGGACTTATAAAGGACCTTGAGATCTGATCTTGTGGGAACAATTAATCCAGTCTTGTCCACCACAGCAGACACAAAGCAGGTACTTAAGGGACCTCAGGATGACACCATGTCTCTTCTATAACCTCAAGTGAACTTTATACAAAAGTTTCTCCTCAGGGCAAGTGGCTGGGCCCCTGGGCAAAGTGAGGGACATCGGACTGAATCTTGAGGATTTGAAGAAGCTGAATCTCTCCTCCTCCACTGCTCTGTGTTTTCCTATATCAGCTCCTATTTCAGCACCTTGGACTCCACAATCTTCCTTTGTTCTCTGGGAATCCATGAGAGATGAACTGGGAAGTCCTGTGGCTCTGTCTTGGCTCTTAAAGGGTTCCTCATTGACCTTAGAACTATCCCTATATTAACTGCTTCACAAAAACACACTTGCCATCACAAAGGGCTCTCTGGCCCTTGGCCCACTTCACTGTGGCCCCTGAAGTTGTCTGGAGTTGGTGCACAAAGAAAGTGGTAGTAAAGCTCTGCTCTATCTTTGGAGACAGTTTAACTTCTTCCCCTAGACCTTTCTCAACAACAGGCCCATGGCCCAGGTGGCAGCTCCATCAATGCCAAGGTTGTGGATGGTGATGTAGTATTTAGAATGTCTTTATTCATTCACGTTGTCCTTCCACTGGGCTCTAATTATTAGCCTCTTTGACCCAAACATTTTCCCTTAAAGAAAACAACTGTTCTCTGTCCCATAAAAGGGTGTCTGCTCCTCAAGAGCTCATCTTTGGAACCTAGAGGGTGGACATATATCGTGCTCCATGCACAATCCCTTCTCATTGGTTCTGTGTGACAACCCTCCCATTAGAGAGAAGGCTCTTACAATCACAGTTTTAGAGGTTCAGCATAGTCCAGGAACACGCACTATTGCTAAAAGGAGGCTTGTTCATGCACTGTTTTGTGTGAGGTGTTGGGAAAGTGTTCTGATCATCAAATCTGTATTTTCCCATTAGATGAATCCCTTTGGGTTGAGACTTGCCTTCCTCAAGCCTTTCTTTTTAAACAATGGTATCCCTGTCTCTCCTGAGGGGCTCCTGGGTTTGGGCCCACAGAAGCTTTGTGAATGCTGTTTGACTGCTCCTCAAAAAGGCAGTGGGAGCAAGTGACCTTCCCAAAGCCATGCCCTGTGCTTCTCTTTCCTCAGCTGACACATCTAAGAGCAGAGGCCGTCTTTCCCATATTCAGGGCAAAGGAGGGGAAGAGCTGGAAGTCATCAGGGTGTTGTTTTTGCCAGTGGAGCCCTTGAAGTGGAGACAGGAGAAAAACAAACAAACTCATGTCATCTCCCCAGGGCCTTGGAAGAGGTCCCTTTCACAGCCAGGAATGTGACAGGGAGTGAAGTCAGCCAGGAGTCTGCCTGCATGCAGAGGGAGGGACGCAGCAGCCCCGGCTGAGGTTCAGAGGCAAAGAGCAGGGAGAAGGCACCAGAGCTGGGGGGATCCATTGCCACTGGACCCCCAGAGAAGGGCAAAGACCCACCAGAGAAAGCTGTACCCCCAGCCTGGGAGGGCTCCATGATACAGAAAGATGGCACATCTCAACAGAGCCACTTATAGTCTCCTCAAGGAATCCAGCCAGTATTCCCTAGAGGCTGGTTTTGTGGCATAGATGTGGCAACAGTCACACAGATTAGCCACTGATTGGCCAGGGGGATCATAATTAGGAAGAAAAAGAGGGTCAGAAGCAAGTACAGAGGGAACAAAGATGATCCCAGGTTGGAGACAAGGTGCTGGGGAGGGGAACCAGCCTCAGGCTGAGAAGCATCGCTAAGAGAGATAAAGTGGCCAAGGGCCAAGGTTATGCTAAGCTTGCCCAGCTCTCTGGCACACCAGAAGACCTCTGCTGGGCCAAAGCTGTACACATGTGCCACAATGCTGTTCTTTCAAGAACCTTGACCAGGAGCCTCCTGGCATGTCCCACCCTCACCTCTCTACCATGGGGCAGGCCACCAGGGAGCCCTAGTCCCCAGTCTCCATTCTCAGCTCACCCCAGCCCTTAGGAACCAGGGGAAAGGGAGTAGAGGAAGACATGGGATTTCCTTACACATTCTCCTTCCTCCTCCAAAGTATGCACTTAGGGTTCCCTCATACCATAGCCACCACCTTGAGACCACAGGGCTTGGACCCCACCTGTTCTCCTTTTCCTTCAACATCTGAGGGTATGTTCCACACTGGGCTCCTGCTCTGGGCCCCAGCTGTGTGAGGAAAGCAGCCAGGCCAATTCTGCCAGAAGCTCACCATGAACGATCAGGGACCCAATATGCCAGTTTGCAAACTGGTGACAAATCTCAACCCCTCACCTCACTGGCAGTGGGAGGTTGGCATGAAACCCTAGTTGCCAGAGTACCCAGAAAGCAAACTAAAGCATCTGAAGCATTCCAGGAGAAAGGCCACTCTTTGGGGATCTTCTGTTGAAACTGCTGAATCTATCACAGCCTGATCTCAGCCTGTCAGAGCTACCTGGTTCACTTCTCTATGTGTGGGTTGGAAAGACTGAGATCCATAGAGAGGAAAGGACAGTCTGAGCTCCATGGAGAGCCAGCAGCTCAGCACACACCCCCAGGTGGGCCAGGGGAAGGAGGGGCATGAGGAGAGTGGGCTGACTCTCTGGCAGCCTTGATCTTGTACCTGCAGTCTGATAAATACCTTGTACCTGAGTTCTGCCTCAGGATCTGCTCAGACCCATCCCCCAAGTCTGAATCTCCACTTTGAGATCCCTTTAGCACTATTTTGAAGCCAAGGCCTAGGTCTTGCTCTTGTGTCTCCTTCCAGAGGCTAGAGCCCCTTCCCTGCTCCCAGACCTCCAACACCTCCCACCCACTGCTCCTCCAGACTGCCTGGGTTCTCACTAGAATGTAAACCCCATGCAAGTAGGGATCTTGGTGTCTCTTGTTTACTGATGTATTCCACATCCCTCAAGCAGTGCTGGCACAGGGGAGACACCCAATATTTGTTGACTGAATGTGCAGAGGGTTGAACCCACTACAAAAGGATTGGTGAGAAAATGGAGCCCATGACTTGACGACAAACAGAAAAGGGAAAGCACTGTGTGATGGACACCTGCTGTCTCACCTCCTTTGCCCCTCACTCAGAGTGTGCCCCCTCTCTAAAATGAATAGTCCATCATGCAGAGAACCACTTTCCTCCACCAGCCCAAGTCCGGTAGCTCTCCATTGCCTGGTAGGCTCCTGTGGCCCATCTTCTCCTCCTGGGTGTCAGTGCACCACAGCCTTGGGGTTGGTCTCCCAATCCTCAGGCTACAGGCTCCCCAGCCATATGGAGCTTGCCAGTCTCCATCAGGTAGCTCCATCCTTCCGGACTGTGGTGTGGGTGCTCAGAGCTTACTCCTGTGCTAGAGTCCCTCAGGGGTGAGGAGTCCCAGCTGGACACAGCTCTTTAAAACCTAATGACTATTGTAGAGGGATTGAGTTTTTCTAGCCTCCCTCAAATGTGTATCCCCAGCACCACTACCCTGCCTCTTTTCCCCCATCCTTAGCACCCCTTCCCCAGAGTCCAGGCCCAAGGCCACTTGCTGCTGCCAGCACCCAGAGCACAGGGAGGCTTCTATCTCTTAAACCCAGACTGCAGATCGCAGGAAGAACCAGGACCTTGTATTCCTCTGCTGCATTCCAGAGGGAGTGACAGGGAGGCCACCAAGGTGGTCTGGACTCCTGGGAACAGCCCGCCTCCTTCCCCACCCATCACACTCAGCCCTCCCGTCACCTCCAGCCCTCCCGTTACCTCTCAAGATTTCTGGCTCTAAGTTGCATTCAGAAATCTTGGCCCACATCTCTACAACCTCTCCCTCCACCCCTCCAAGGCTTCCTCACCCTCTCCCTCCCTGTCAGGGCCCTGAGCCTGTTATCCCGTATCTAGTGCTCCCTTTCTCCTGGCTTCCCATCCACATCCAGGTTGTCTTTCAGTAAGGGTTCTGCCCTAGCCTGATTCAAAGAGGACATCCATCTCGCTTTATCAAGTGGAATTGCTGATATGTATATGCCTAATATGAAAAAAACGTCTTCTTCTCTTGGCTGTAAGGTACATCCTACTACTTTGAAATTCCGAGTATGCCTAGTCATCTTTTAAAATGTAAAACAATCATTGGGGGTGCCTGGGTGGCTCAGTCAGTTGTTAAGCATCTGACTTCAGCTCAGGTCCATGATCTCACAGTTCTTGAGTTCGATCCCCACATCAGGCTCTGTGCTGACAGCTCAGAGCCTGGAGCCTGCTTCAGATTCTTTGTCTCCCTCTTTCTCTGCCCCTCCCTGGCTTGCACTCTGTCTCTCTCTCTCTTTCAAACATAAATAAACATTAAAAAAAAATAAAATGTAAAATAACCTTCAGAAAAATGAGGGGTGCTTTTCTTGTGGAATGCTCTTATCTTGATAACCTGAATTTCAAGGGACTTTTATATATTCCTATGTTCAAAAGTCACAGCTCTCTGGTTTGCTCATTATTGAATGTGCTGTAAATGAAGACAATTAAAGTGAAGTTTGCCCACATCTGAGGAAAACAAAGTCTATGTGTCTCTCCCCTGACCCTCACCTGGGTCCCCACCTGTACTCTGAGTCTCTCTAAGTGTGGATGGCACTTCTTTCATAACTACCTTACCTCGGGGGCCCATGTGGCTCCTGAAACTCCATGTGCCAAGTCATGGCCTGTCTGTCTGGTTGTATCTAGGTCTCTGGTGGGACAGGTCCAAAGAGTGGTCTCAACAGGTTGAAAGCAGAGTCCCAGGCAAATGTTGGCTCCAGAACGGCCAGCATAGCCCTGGACGCCCTCCACTCCCTTCCTCCCCTGTCAATGATGACCATGGACTCAAGAGAGGAAGTCCTGAAGCTCCTGTGTGTGTGCATGTGTATGTGTGTGTGTGTGTGTGTGTGTGTGTGTTTGTGTGTGTGTGGAGGGCACAGTGGGGGAACCTGAGGTTCCTGTGGCAGGAACACTAGGAGGGTGATCCCAGAGGTGGCCAGAGTCCCAACCACCTCACTTCTTGCCACTGCTCTTTCCCTCCCCTCACCCCAACTGCCCCAAAATATACCTATTATGGATTTGTTTGAATAATAATAGTAATTTTTTTTACAGGCAAGCTCTTCTGCAAAGTCTAGGCCCTTCTTTCCCTTCCCCATATTGACCATATATCTCTACCCCCCTGACCTGTGCAGAACTTTATTAAACTGCACAAAGATGGGCATCTCCACTACTGTTTTTCACTGTAGTGAAAAACTGCTTTGTATACCATTCCTTCATTTGCCAAATACTGAGCAAGACCCTTCAATGTGCAAAGTGCTGGGCACTTCCTGTTTCTGTCTTCTTTCTCCATTTTAAAAATATGGTTATAAAGTAGAGCTAGGGATCCCAGCCCAAGGTAAAGTCTGAGCAAGGATAAAGCTGGTCCATCCCAGGCCGGGGCATGGAACCTGGCATAGAGTGGAGACTAGATCCCCAGAAGCCTCTTTGAGTAGGAATTCCAGTGGGCACCTGCCTCTCCACTGCCGCAGCCTTGCCAATGAAGCTACCACCAACCAGCCTACCACCTCCCTTCCCCCAGCCCTTCCCCCAGTCACTTACATTTGGCAGCTGGGGGGATTTTTCAGAACACAGACCAGCTCAACACCCTCTTTGGGATACTGATTTCTGCACACCCTGGCCCCTGACTATCCTCTGGTCTCAGAGAGTGCATGTCCTCTCACTTACAGCAGCCACACTGGACCTGACACGTGCTAACTTCCATGTGCCTTCCTCACACCATTCACATGTGCTCTTCCCCTCCCCACCACACTTGTCCTCTTCCCGCACCCATCCCCACTCTGTTCTTTTTGCCAATTTTTACACATTATTCACATTTCAATATAAACGTCTCTTCCTCAGGAAGGGATATCTTACCTGGCTTTCAGGTAAATTCCTTACTATATGCTCTTATCCTTACCTTATCATCATGATACTTCAATAATCCTGTATGTAATCATGGTCTCTTTCCCTTGACTGTAATAAATACCTCAAAAGCAGGCCCCTGTCTGTTGGCCGCAGGAACTGGGCTGATTCAGCTCACTTCAGGCCTTCATAGGAGAAAGCTCAAAAGACACTGTCCCATTCCTTCTTCTAACTGGCTGAAGCCTGCGTGCCCTGTTGGAGCAACAGGGATAGAATCAACCTCAGTTGGAGATGATACTCTAAGCACATCTAAACCAGAGTGCCCACTAGCCTGGAGAATACGCTTGCAAGATTAGAAAAAGATGTTCCTTCTTCTGGGAGGGTGCAGCCCAATAGGCCTTGATGAGTAGTGTCTGGCCTGGCTATATTTCAGCTCCAACTCAGCCCTTGGGCAAGTACCTTTTTATAGGATATGCCTTCATTAAGACCCTGGTACAGAAAGGAGCTAATTTTAAAGCTAGCTAAAGACACTAACCCATGTTCTGAAACTCTGCAACTTTCTTAAGACCCAGTTGGGGCTTAAGAAGTTGTGTCTTCTCTTCCCCCATAGGGCCTTTGAAACACCTCTCAGAGTTTTATTTCCTACTCTGGCTGTGCAGATATCTCAAGATCTTCCACAGGCTCTGGGTACTTCCCCTCCCTTAGTTCCTCGAAATCAATGATACACCCTCCCCTACTCTCTCCCCATATCTGTTGACATCTGTTTTAGGTCACATCATGTTTGAGGAGGGGGCTTTGCCATGGGGACAAGGCATCCTCAGCCCAGCATACTCCACTGGGTTCCCATCTATGCCTCTGTGTGTAGTGACTGCAGGTGAGTAGATGGGGGTCCCATTTGGCCGGGGGGAAACATGGGTGTGCATTCCAGAGCAGGGTCCTAGGAACAAGCGGAGAAGCTAGAACCGCATTCAACAGACCAGCAGGAGGGCCCATGTTCAGTGATAAAACCACCGCAGTATTTCCAGTCTTCGGCAAGGTCTGGATGACCGATCAGGGAGCAGCTGCACTGCAGCTGGGACAGCTCTGGCCCACCCTGTCTCCCCACGTCTGACCTTCACATGGCCCCGAGGATCACACTGCCCCCCAAGCCAGCAGTCTGTCGTCAGCATCTTATTTCACTGTCTCCCCATCCTCTGGCTCACAGTGCACTGCACAGCTCATACTCCATCCAGCATGACTGGGGCAGAGCTAAGCCACAGTGGTCTCCTCCCAACTCAGGTGACAGATGATAAGCATTCCAAGCCCCATCAAGACTGAGTCTTCCCACACATGGCCACAGTAACCCAATCTGGCTATATAAGGCTGTGGGTATTCTCGTTGTCCATGCCTATCTCTCTAGCTGCTGGGCTCTTTCCAGGGCAGAGGACCATGCTCTTGGAGCTCCTGGAAACCCAAATCTATGGCTTCTGGCTTGAGGTGATGTGAGATCTGGCTTCTCTTCCCTCTGCCACCTGACTAGCCTTTTGTGTCCCCTGCGTAGGTTTTCTCTCATTCTGCCTTCAAAGAGGAAGCTGGTGCTGACAGCCAAGGTCCCTCATTCTTTTTCCACTTCGATTCAGGCTCTAGTTCATCAATTCATACCAAAAAAGGAACTGAAGCCAGGGGTTCTAATCTTCTCAGCTCACAGAATTATTTTCTCAAAAAACCCCTCTTCCCTTAGGAGCTAGGTTTTGATGTTGAGTTACAATGGGAAGGAGAAATCCAGGCCACAGGGCTTGCTCACCATAAAGATCTGGGCACATCTGTTAGCTAGAGACATCAACTTATTGCAGTCAAAACCATCATCTTTATCACCATGATCACCATTGCCATCACTATGGTCATGGCAACCATTATCACCATTGCCACCATCCAATAAACATTACCTCTCCTATCATCATCTCCATCTTTGTCACCTTCTCCATTGTTTTCACCATGATTATCATTGCCATCATGGATGATCATTATCACCACCACCACCACTACCACAGTCACCCCCCCATAGTCATTACTGTCATTATTAGCATCGCCACCACAACCACTGCCACCATCATAATCACTTTCACAAACATCATCAACTCCTATATCACCACCCTCACCACTAGTTTTTATCCTCAACACCACAATTATGTGCTCACCATCACCATTACCATTGCTATCACTAACAATCCCACAACCATCAACACCATCACTAGTGTCAACACCCATGACCACCACCCAGCATCACTATTCATCATCACATTCCTCTCCATTCACATGACTTTCTCATGTGAATGGATCCCGGTGAATTAGTGAATGGAATTTAGTAGTGGATTCTGTGAAATTCAGCTCTTTTCAGAAAACCTTTACTGAACACAATCTATGAGTTCAATGCAAAATGAATTGTTGAGGTTGAATTAGTTGGCTTTTGCTGCATAATGATCAACCCCCTAAAACTAGTGGCTTAAAATAATAACCATTTAATTATTTAGCACATGATTCTTGGGTCAGGTGGGAAGTTATTCTAGTCTAGGCTACCTCAGTTGATCTTTATTAGGTTTCCTCGTGTGTCTGTAGTCAGCTGACAGGTCAGCTAACAACTAGATGAACAAGGATGGCCTTGCTCATATCTGATGGGGTACCTCAGTTCCTCTTCTTGTGGCTCCTCATCCTCCAGCAGGCTAGCTGAGTCTCATTCACTGACACAGTGGTCTCAGGGTTCTAAGCTCAGCAAGAGGGCAAGCCTCCAGGCACAAGGGTGCTTGCCAAATCTCTACTGGTATCGTGTTTGCTAATGTCCCAGTGTCTAAAGTAAGTCACCAGCTCAGCACAGATTCAAGAGGTGGGGAAACAGACCTGACTTCCTGATGGGAAAATCTACAATGTCACATTGCAAGGGCATGGATTTGAGGAGAAGAAGAATTTATGGCCTTTTTACAATTTACCACACGGGTGAGCATAGAAAAAAGAGAAGAATTATTCTTTAAAACTAACAGCAAACACTGGCTAAGAGGACTCTAATTTAATGTGACTTTATACCCAGAGGAATGCCCTTGGAGTAGGCAAGAGTAACTTGAGTAACTGGAGTAACTTCCCACCCAGAGCTCAGCCTATTCATCTTCTTTCTACTTGGTCTATTTCAACTTCCATGAAATCTTTAACATACGAGTTTGGTCTCTTCTATCCCAGATTTCCTTCTGTTCTGACTTTCCCTTGATCTCTAAGGACCCTGGCTCTTTGCAGGGACCCCTTCCCATTCTCCTCTTCTATGGACTCTCTTCATTTCCAGTGGACACATGTGAGTCTTCTCAGATGCTCTCAGACCCTCAGACATGTATTCCTCCTCAGCTGCCACCACAGTCAACTGACTCCTTCCATGGCTGCTGGGCCTTGCCATCTGAGGTTGACCAGCTACATTGTTCCTTAGATACTTTCAGACTCAGAAGAAACATCAATATGCACAAGGCAGGATCTAACTTTGTAAGCAGCTGCTGAAGGGGCTGAGTGATACAGTAAGGAAGTTCAGATTAGTCAGCTCCCTATGAGTTGGATTTTGAGAGAGAATATGGAAGAGAGCTTCAGATAAAGTTATCTCCCCTTTCCCCTTCTGATACACTGTTCTGAGGCACACGTTTTCTGCATAACATGTCCAAAGGTGTCCTGCCTGGCTGATGGGAAGCAAATACATCTTGATAAGCGGTGTCTTTTTGCAACCTGGTCAAGAAGCCTTGGCCAGTGCCATAATGTATTGTTATCACATTGTTCCCTGTCCCTTACTACTTCACTTTTACTTTGCTTTACCCTTCCTGTCCCAAATAAAGCATTAGCACTTAAGCCTTGCCTCAGGCTCTATTTTCTAGGGAACTCAAACAAAGATATCACTTTAAAGGAGTTCACTGCTAGGCATGTCTTCAGAGGAAGCCAAGAACATCAGAGGGCTATGCCTTTTAGCAAAAGAAAGCTCTAGAATTGACAGAGATTTGCGGTATTACTGAGAATAGAGACGGTAGGACATTCCTTCCCCTCAGAAAATCCAGTAGTCCGTTTCCGGGATGCCAGGAAAGATGAGGGTCCAGGAAATCCCTGTTGTTCCAGCTCACTGGGTAAACGACCTCTTTTTTTTTTTTTTCCTTTGCCCTGTCACAGTGCTCAGACACAGATCCAAAGATTCTTAGTCATGCAAGTATTAGAACTAGTATCTTATGCTGGTGCCTCTGCCTTATTTTTTTATTGTTTTTTAAATTTATTTATTTATTTAGAGAGAGAGTGAGCAAGCAGGGGAAGGGCAGAGAGAGGGAGAGAAATGAATCCCAAGGAGGCTCTGCACTGTCAGCGCGGAGCCCAACCCGGGGCTCAAATCCGCGAACCTCGAGATCATGACCTGAGCCAAAACTGAAAGCCAGGTGCTAAATCGACTGAGCTACCCAGGCACCCTCAGTGTCTCTGTTTTATATCTGAGCCAATGAGCATGAAATTTCCCAAGTCCAAGGATCACCTAGAAGCTCCTTAATGACTCCCTTGTCAGGCTAGTGTTTCCCAAGGGCAAGAAATCTGTTGATCCTCATAAAATCCAGCCCAAGATGATTTAGATGGGTTATGAGAACACAGGCTCAGCCATGGGACTGAGGCGAACACTGTCTGCTTCTCTTTCACCTTAAGGTCTCCACGTCCACAAGGGTCCTTTCCCAAGCTGTGCTCTCCTTCACAGGGTCCAGCTCTCAGTAGAGAACTCACCCTCGTCCTCCCCTCAACCTTCCCTGCCAGAGATGGAGGCACATACCTAGAATTGTAGCTCCATTTGTCTTTCTGCGTGTGTTCATGAAACTTGATGTCCAAACTTCCAACACAGCTGGGAGATAGAAAAATGCTCACAAGTAACCCCACAAAGGAATTTATATAATTGGAAAACATTTTCATTTGTAGAAATTTAAGCCCCCTCCACTCCAATTACTTTGAATTTGGGTTTCCCGAAAGTCCCAGCAAACAAGAGAGAGGCCATACAATGTTTCAGTCTTGGTATTTCAGAACTGAGACTGAGTGCACGCATCCCTCTCCAGGCCTGGAGACAGGCAGGAGGGGGAGGAGGTCACTTAACCCTAGCATCTAGCTAAGAAGTGCATCAATTCCAAACCTGTCTCCTGAGTAGCCCTCCTACCTTTAAAGAACCCGAGACTAAAAGAGAGGCAGAGAAAATGTTACTTGTTGCCCCTTTCGACCAGTGGCCCACGCACTTTTTCAGGATGTCTCCTTGCACTCACGCAAGCCCTTCTGGCTGCAGTTCAAGCTTGTTTCTACCTGCCAGTTCAGGGTGAAACTTGGAGCCCTGCCACCATGCTTCATTTGTTGGCTTGGGCTTGCAGAGCGTGAGGTTTAGCTGACTCCTTGGAGCTCCAGTTACCACTGAGTTATACTTAACACTCCGAAGTCAAGGGCACTGGACAGGTGAAGCAGGGTTCTGCCCTTTACCCTGCTTGGCATGTCGTCACCAGGCCCAGGACTTGGGTGGCAGTAATCTCAAGGGCAACTGCCAGGGTGTGGCTTGGGCTGCTGAGACCCATCCTCAGCACAGCATGGCATGGGCAGCTGGGGCTATCCCCAAGGTCGTGAAGCACCTCTGGAGGGGCAACCTTTGTTTTCTTGGGTCCACTATGAGATACAGTCTATCTCCCCATGGTATTAAATCATAAAATATGGTGCTCTGGACACGGTGGGGCTCTGCAATGCCCCTTCCTGTTAAAAGCCCCTTGGATCTGGTTGGCTTGGGATTGAGGGGAGGCATGAGAATTCTTCCACTGGAGGCCTCCGTTCCCTCTTCCAGACTACTGACTACCTTCAGTATGCAGCAAGGAAGACATACAAAAACTGTCTTTGCAGGCAAGACAGCAGGGGAATGGGGAAGGAAGGACCATCTGATGAGCCTTTAGTATGTGTGTTATTCAAGACAGTACTCCAAATGGCCCAGAGAATATGGGCAGCCCTGGCCATCCTTATTTAGTCTCAGGTGGTCTGAGACAGAATTCAGATCTCATCTTTTTTTCTGGAAAGAAGGAGGGAGAGAGGGAAGGCTCTGGCATCAGGCATCCCAGTTCAGTGGCAGCCATGGGGGTTCTCCGGGCACCACCCCAACTCTCACCCTGCCAGGTGGCTGCTTTATAGCTACAAATAACATGATATCCATCTCCAAATGGATTAAATGGTAAGAGAAACTGATGATCTCTTATTCTAAGAAGGCTCATCAGGATTCCTGCTCCATGTTTCTGCAATGCACTTGATCTTCTGTGTCTCAGCTTCACCCCCGGAGGAACATGCCCAGAGGAAGGCAAAGGACCTGTCTTCCTATATCTCTGTCTTAGGAGGGGGAGATCATTTCCTGTGAACCCCCAACAGTCTTCCATCATATCTCACTATTGCATCAGTGACAGGCAAGAGAATAGAATTGTCATGATAGCTACATTAGAGCGACATCCTGGGACTCAGGCTCCATGAGCGCTATAGGTTTTCTCTAAGAGGCTAAAGAAAAAAAAAAAAAAAAAAACCCAGAAGCGTCTGCTCTGAGCCTCAGCCTGCATTGAACAGTGTTATGGGGAAAAAAAGGAAGGGTCCCCACAACCCTGCCCAGGGGTTCACAAGGATGTAAGACAAGAACTACACAGAGGGATAACTACCTAGGCAAAGGCCTGACTTGTTCCTTCCCCTGCTTCAGTCATGTTCTCTGGAGCAGGACGAGGGCCCTTGGAGAAGGTGGGGTCTTGACTGGGCCTTCTCGAAGCCATTTCACTGGGGCCCAGAGCAGAGGCAGGACTGGGCTGGACACTTGGGGCACAGTGTGGAAGCAACCAGGGAGACATAAGAATTGAGGGACATAGGATTAGGAGGGAGGAAGGAGGCAGATCTGGAAGGAGAGGATGCTGGAGTTCAGACTGGACCTCACAGCCAAAGAAATGCAGCAATGCTCATGTCAGCCCGTGTGTGAGCAGGTGTCTCCCCTCATCCAAACCACATAGATCCATAAAGGATTTTCCCTGTGAGGACCTGGGGGAAGCCAAAGCCAGTACAGGAGGAGGGAGCAGCTAGGAGGCTGGAGATGGCCCTGGCAGATGGTGAAAGAGCAGGCCTCTGCCTGTTTCCCCCCACATACCCCCAGGACAGTCCTGGCAGGGGAGAGGCACCAGCACCCCTGCACATTCCCTCAGGTCCAAACTCCAGTGGAGAGAGGAAAACTAGGGAGAGTGTGCCCCCCACTGGTCAGCAAAGACAGGACCCGCTGCTAGTGCAGGGCCCAGGCCGTCTCTCCCGGGGGCAGCCTCCAAGCCATCTGCCTTCCTGGCCCTGGGGAGGGTTAGTAGGGCCTCTCCCTCTCTGGAACCTAATGTCACTGCTGCTGCCCAGGCCTTGCTCTCGTGGTCAGAGAGCCCTTGGCAAAGGCCTCAGTGTGCATGCTCAAAAGAGGGCATCTCAAGAGCTCTCTCCCTCCCCTGATGTTCGCATTGGCAAGTTTTCAAGGATGGCAGGGTCAAGAAGTTGGTCCTCCAGAGGGCAGGAGTTAGGAAAGCTCTAAATGGTCTTCTGAGGAAGGGATTCCAGCTGGGTGGGAGGCAGCACCGTCCCAAGGACTTCCCCGCCCAGATGGCTCCAAAAATGAGGCAAACACTCAGGTCTCCCCCGGCCCAAGTGGGACCAGGGCTCCCTTCACGACTCTGCTAAGCCTCACATGGGAGAGACTGGCAGCCAAGGTCTTCTGGACTCTGGATTTCCTTCATTCAGGTGTTCAGGCTTATAAGAGCCCCTAGGAGTGGAATGAGTTAATTTCTTTCTCATTTACAGGAAAAATCATGCCTTTTACAAAAGTTTCCCCAGACATTCCCAGTCATAATGATGTCCCCCACCACCTTCTTTTTCTTCCTCGCCTAAATCCCTCCTGTTGTAGTTAAACCTCTGGGACAGAGTGATGAACTGGGCCAAAGGCCACAGAGGAAGAAAACATGGTTCCCATCTTTGAGGGCCCCCTGTCTGAGTGTTTCTGTCCTAAAGAGCCCCACAGCTTCTGGGAGAGACAGGCTAGGCGTTCCTCAAAGGAAAAGGCCTGCAGCAGACAAATAATACAAAGTAGAGCAGAAATCATAAACACATTTTATTTCTAAATAATTTTAAAACCACTGGCATTGTAGCAAATTGGAATATATTTCCAGAATCGACTCAAAGAGTTTTTTTTTACAGCAACATATGAAAAACGTCATTTAAATATCCACCAGCAGCTGCACCACATGTTGGGCTCTTAGGAAAACACTTTCTTTCCTTTCATCAAAGTCCCTTGATTAATGTTCCACTTTTCTTTGACACTTTTTCCATAGTTTGGAAAAAGAAATCAAAGGCTGTACTATTATCTGGGAGAAAATTAAACTGATAAGATTTAATGTCTGCTATATTCTACGGTGGTAGGCAGAAAAATTTAGGCCTGGGGCCAGATGCAAATGAACATTAAACGGAGGGTACATCCCTGGCTGAGGCTTTTGGGAGGGGTGAGGCTGGGGCAGATGGGGGAGCAGAAAGGGCTCCAAAGGGACAGCAATGGCAAGCGCCAGTGGGGAGGTTTGCCAGCCACTGGAGGGAAGGCAGAGCGGGACTGGGCAGAGGTGATTCTCCCCGACTGCAGGGTCCCAGAGAGGGGAGGGCACGGCCACGGAAGGCTAGCAATGCCCTCCTGCCACAGGGCCTCCGAATTTTGTGAATGGCGACACCTGAGGAGGCAGTGGTCAGGTCAGAGGAGAGAGAGGGAGTGGGAAGGAGGGAGGGGAAAGCAGCGAGAGGGGAAGCTGTGCCAATAGAAGGCGAGGCAGATGGAGTAAAGGGAAATCACAGCGTGTCTGGCACAGCAGCTGATGCCATAATTTAAAGGTCAACTCAGTGGAAAAGGAAGAGAAAAGGGGGGATGGGGTGGTGCTGAAATGGCAGCCTCCGTTGTATGGCACTTACCGCTCCCCTTCCTGTGCAGCCCTACTTGGCCTTTTCTCTTGCCTTGATGTCCTCTGCATTATGGGGTCCCCCTCTCCCTCTCTACACCACCCCCCTCCCTTGGTGTGGGCTCTGGAGGCTGCAGACCTAGCTCTGCATCTGCCTCCCTTTGTTACCTCACCAGAGTAGAAGCGACTTAAGCTCCCAGAACATTAGTTTCTTCATTCATAAAACGGGGATGGTAACACCTAATCTCCCTGGCTTATTGTAAAAGTTAAATTGTATAATGGTATAAATGCTGGAAAACCTCACTAAAAAGTTGCAAATCTTTCCGGGCTTCTCTAAAGGAAGTGGCTCGAATTTGCCTTTGGGGAAAAAGTGTCCCTTTGTTCTGGGAAAACCACCATTTGGGTAAATAAAAACCAGTAGGCATCCTTGGCCCTAAGGCACCCCCTGTCCTTGGAGATAACTGGTCACCCTGAGACTGAAGGGCTGGGAGGATGACACCGCCTCACTTCCTGCTTTCCCAATGTTTTTACCTAGTTGGTGTTGTAAATGGGTGTATCTTTTAGGAGAATCCACCTCCCCACCACCTCCAACTCAGCTGGCTGCGTTTCTTCTTAAGGAGGAATGTTACTTTTCTCGGCATGGATTTGGGCTGCCTGGTGCCTATAAATTATGGCAAGTTCTTAGGAAGCTATGGAGGTTTTTGTTGGAATGGTGTTTTGCCAGAGGGCTGGAGAGGAAACCCCATGGGCTACAGGAAAGACTTACAGGCGTGGGTTTCAGCTCAGGCTGGGGGAGACTGTCTAAAGTAACTGGACAGGCCCACAGACTTCCTACTGTGGTGCTAGTAAATGATAAGAAGCCCAAACTGAATCGACGTGGAGTTATTCCAGGCAAAGCCCGGGAGAGAAGCCCACACTCCCTGCTGTCTTTGGTGTGACAGAGTGCTGGGCAGTGTCGAAGTATTCTTTGTTCCTGGGTCTGAGGGTGCTGGGGCAGCTCCAGATGCTGAGCTGGAGTGCCCTAGTCACATGGTATTGGCCCAATGGCTGCCTGGAGCCCCACTGGCCCCTCGCTTCCCTTCCATGAGCCCCAGCTGTTCAGTGATTCTGATTTAAAATCTCAGCCCAGCCTCTACTATATGGTTTTTCTGCTCACCTAACAAGGCATGGCTTTGAAAGCCTTCAATTGGAGAGAGGGTGGATGTGGTCACAGTGGTGTGGCTGGTGATGGGGAAGATGAAGGGTCCTCCTTCAGAGACCCCATCACTGGAGTTGCAGTTCCAGCCAATATACTATGGGAGTGACCCCTTCTCCTGGTCTCTCAGCTGTGAAAAAGTCCTCCTCTCCTTTGGACTGACAGTGACCAGGACATTTCAGTCCAGAGCAGATTTGCTCCTAGACCGAGCTGTCCAGATAGGTGGTGGAAGTTGCCCTGGTCTGATGGCAGGCAAGGACAGCATTGCCTTGCTTGCTGGCTTTCCTCTGTCTTTCCTTGTCCAAGGTCCCTTCTCCTTCCTAGCGATGAATGCTGCTCTCTGTTAAAAGGTGAGGGCCATTCAGCACAGAGATCTCAGGTTCCCCTTGAAGACACAGCAGGGTGGGGTGAGAATGTTCAGGAAGAGGTGTCCAAGGTGGGTCACTGCAGGGAGAAGAGGATGGGCCTTGACCTAGACCTTGTCCCTGGTGCCCACCTTATGCCTGGCAGGCTGCAAGGAAACTCTAACTCAAGGGTCTTTGCCAGCCCCGGGGCCGGCACAAGGAAGTCCCCGTTGTTCGCTTGAGGGCTGCCAAGGAACCTTGGGGGGGGGGGGGGGGCGTGGCACACCTTCACATTGACCACCAGGGGGCTCAAGGAGATGCTGTGGAACTGCTGCTGGAGGAGAGAGAGCCTTCAGTGACCCCTGGCCTGGCCTGTGGCCCCAGAGCAGATGACAGAACTTAAAATCAACCAGCAGATGGTGAGCTCCCTGTCTCCAAAGGTATGTGATGGAGACTGATGGAGTTGCCGTCCAACAGGGGAATTTCTTTCTCATGCAAGAGGTTGACATGGGTCCACCATTCTCCAAGATCCTGCTGACGTGGCCTGGGGCAAACTGACACTGCATTCCCATTAGCTCATCTGCACACACAGCACTCTGCCACTAGCTATCCAGGGGACAGTGAAGTCTAAAACCAACCAAGACCGTGACAGAGAAACCCAAGTTTCATTCATAGTCTCAATCTAGCCAAATGTAGTTGTTGGCAATTCCTTGCAGATAATTAAGGAGACAGCTCACATTTGCCTAAAATAACTAAAGAACGGAAGGAATAAAACCATTAGTTCCAGGGCAAAGGAGGCCTGTAGGTTATGATGTGTCAACTGGTCATTATCCTGAGGGCAGGGGCAGCATCTCCCCCTTTGGGAGGGAGGCTTCCCCAGGGCAGGGTCTCTGTCCCCAGCTGGACCCCACCCACCTCACTGGGCTAGGAAATGCTCTGGGACTGTTTGAGAGACCTGCTGGCTGGGGCTCCTGAGAGGGGAGCTGCACCCCTGCAGCAGCCCAGGTTAAGGACAGCCCACACCAGCCCCCAGCTCTCAGCAGCATCTGCTCCTCTCTGCGAAGCCCTGACCCTAAGGCCACAACAGAACGTTATCCCACCCAGCGTGTCTGGCACCCAGCATTGCTACCAGCTCTTCTCTGGTCAGCATTTCCAAGAGCCAGATGCTTCCAGGGCATGAGCCTCCTCTCCAACCTCTGTTTCCTCCCCAGAGTCAGCAGGTCTCCCCAACTCCCTGGGGTCCCCAATGCCAACTGAAGCTGCTTCTCCATGCCACTCTCTGCTTGACTCCTTCCAGCTGCATGGACCACTCTTCAGCCTGGGTTATACCATGTGCCAGGCCTGCTCTGGGCACTGGGGATGAAGAAGTGGGCTGCTGTCCAATAACTTCTTATTTAGGCTGATGACAGCCTCAAGAATCCTCTTGGGGCTTTGCTTTCCAGAGACCTGTCCTAGGTCACAGACCCTGGCAGCGCCCTAAAACTATGGCTAAGTGCAGGCTTTTGGGGTAAGAAGGGACAGTGAAACTCAAGCTTGTCTGGAACAGGGCTGTCAGACTGTTTGGAGTGTCGGCCAGGAAGCTGGGAAGCGGGGTGAGAAGGAAGAGGATGCACCGGCTGCCAGGCTGGGCTCTGGGCTGTCTCTCGAAGTCTGGTTGGGTTCAGAGAGGAAGCATATTGATCAAACTCACACTGAACTAAGCGAGCCTCACATCTGGGCTCTAGCACACAACCCAGCACTCACTCACTCACTCGCTCACTCATGTACTCATGCACCCATTCCTCAGTTTCCTCCTCTGAAAACTTTAAGGATGTCCCCTGCCTCTGTCTTCTACAGGAATGTAGTGTGGATCACAAGAGATCTAAAAGCCATTATGAGAGTAAAAGATTTTATTCTCCAGCTCACACTTACATGCCTTCAGGACAGGGAGCTCACCAACTCTCTGATGAAAGCTGAGTGTAATTGAGTGGGTGTTGTCACTGAGCAGCTCACCAGAAGTCCAACGGGAAACCAGAGAAGGAAGGACCGATAGAGCTCACAGCTTCACTCAGAGACGTGACTCCATTAAAATCAAGACCATGACTGGACAAAGGACAGACCCCAGAAAGCCAGAAGGTGATGCTCTCTGCCTTTGGAGACTTCCCTGAACAACTTTCTCAGACCTGCCCAAACACCTCCCTGGCCTTGACCTGCTTTACCCTTGTCCAGTGGGGGGCATATACGCGAGGGTCTGGGGCCCTATCACTCACTCTGAAGCCACACACCTGAAAAGCTGAATGGATTCTGCGTGGTGAGCAATGGCTGTGCACCCCCCACCCCATCTCAGGAGATAAACCCCTGAAAGTTTGAGGAAGAGCCCTCTGGGAGCGCGGGCATTTGAGGCAGCCCAGGGGACTAGGATGAGAAGCAGGCGGCAAAGGCAGGCAGCTGGTTCAGACCCGTGGCAGGAAGTCCCAACCAAGAATCATCCTGGAAAAATGCAACTAATGCTGCACAGCTGGGACCACTAATCAGAAACACAGGCCCAGAGGTGGCAGCAGGGACAGGCCCAGAGGGCAGGGCCGACAGCGAGGTGATAATTGGCAGCAAACTCTAGGTCCGGTCTCCCCACCCTCTCCGGCTGGCTGCCGTTTGGAGACTGCAGTCTGAAAGGGGCAGCGTCTCCTCTGCCCTGTCTGCCTGGAGGGGGACACATAGCTCATTCATGCCCCTGACATCAGCTTAAACAATAGCTGAAGACTTGACCTTGTCTCCAGAGGCTGGAGCCAGGAGTGTTGACTTTTACCTCCAGAGTCCCCTTCCCAGGTGAAAGGCCTTCCCAAATCCTTGGGGCCTGAGTCCCTTCTCCGGGCACTGCCTGGCATCAGGAGAAATTCTGAGATGACCCTTTCAGCCCTCAGTGGGCTCCCTCTCCAACTGGACACAGGCTCTGTTCCCTGGGAAAGGTATGAAAAGGGAGGGCTCTAAGGGTCATATTATGGGCAGAGACGTGAAGGACTGGGCTGGGCCACAACCCCTGAGAGTGCCATTTCTCCCCCCCCCCTTTTAATTGTTATTTAAATTTTATTTAGTTAACATCCAGTGTAATATTGGTTTCAGGAGTAGAATTCAGTGATTCATTACTTACATACAACACCCAGTGCTCATCACCAGAAGTGCCCTCCTTAATCTAGCCCATCCCATACCTCCCTCCCTCCATCCACCCTCAGTTTGTTCTCTATAGTTAAGACTTTCTTATGGGTTCTTTCCCTCTGAGAGTGCCATTTCACTGAGCTCATGAAGTACCTGGGGCCCTCCCAGCACTCCTGCTGTTACCTGCATGACACACACTGGGTTATAAGGTAAATGTTTGCATTCTCTGTCCCCAAGAGGCTCACAGTCTAATTGGAGAGAAACAAGGAAAGAGGAGATGTCAGTAGAGGTCGGGGCAGTGACAGGACAATCTCTGAGCACAGAGGGGTAGAGAGAGGCACTGCCCAAGAATAGGATACAGGGCCTTCCCACTGGGATCCTCCATGCCTCCAGGGTGCTCTACTGGATCTCATCCCCCCAACCCTTTCCCCCAAGCTTTCCTTCTGCCCTCAGCTATGTTTGGCTCTAGGTGAGCCCCTGGGGCTACAAAGATGGCTTGGTCCTCCCTGGGAAGATGGAGAGCCTTCTTTAGGGGAGAAGAAACCAGGCCCTGCAGACCTCACACCTCCCTCACCCTGGCCCAGACAAATCTTCTGCTGCAGCCTCAGGTCATGGAGACCCCTGGGGGATTCACCCAGGTGACAACTGAGTCCCCCTATTCTCAGGATGAGCCTCAGGCCCTTCAGCCTGTCTCAGGCTGTCACGGGCTTGCATTCACTGGCAGCTCCTCCTGTGGGTAGGACCTTTTCTTTTGCTACTCAAGCCTTCTAAAGAGGCATCCTGCAGAAGCAGAAGTCCTCAGAGCCTCCTGAACACCCTGATGAAGCCAGTGGGCCAGCCGCAATCTGCTCCTCCCCGATCTTTTCACAAGCCCTGCTTCCCTCCCCTGTCACCCCACGCTGTGCCTACAGAATTGACCCTGAAGTGTCAGAGTTGGTGTCCAGCTGCCTCTCACAAGTTAAAGAAAGCACGGGAGGAGTGAGGCAGGGATCTTTGGTGGAGGTTTGAGAAATGGAAGAAGGGATGGGAGGACAGGAGGGGGATCCAGAGGCCATACCAAGGGGAAGGGGGGGTTGGGCCTGGCTTCCTGATGCTGAATGGAAGAAGCAGGGGTCAGAGGTGTGGGAGTAGAAGAGGCGAGGAGGAACCCAAAGGCAGTGGCTGGAGCTGGGAGCTGCTGTGTTGGAGGTTTCCTTACTGCCTGAGTGTTTGCCATGGAATTTCCCGGCCTAATAAAGAAGAATTTAAATAGACCACAAGTTGCTTAATGTTGACTGTATAAATAATCCAAATCCCCAGCTCCCTTTGTTCCACAGGCTATTTGTGTCAAGAAAGAAAGGGGGTGGGGAGGGAATCCAACAGAAGTCACCGCCCCAGATCGCAGGGTTTGGGGACTCTCTGTTCTCCTCCATCAGGGCCCCAGGGAACAGAGGTTGAGGCCTGGGAGGGGGAGATTTGGGTTTCCCAGCCAAGCCTTCTGTTTGTGAGTGTGCACACACAGGCACGTAATCTCCACACAGACACACGCATACACATACACGTGCACATGTACACCCGCAGCACATTACCTCCACGCTCACTCATGAGCACATGTACATACATATGCATACGCCTGCCCACTCAGGCAGGCTCCTGTCCACATGGGAAAATACATGCACGTGTGCACACCCAGATACACACAGTAAGGTTCAGCCAGAGGTGCCAGGTCCTGTCATAGGTCGGGTCCCAGCCATTTCCCTGACCATTCTGCTGCTCAGCAACCCTAGGGCACATGGCTCAGGAATAGGAGCCCTTGGGAATCCAGGTGGGTGTGTGGCAGAGTAGCTTTGATCATACTGAGTCACTTCCAAACAAGGTTCCTGTTGAACACCAAGCATGAGCACCAAGTTCAGAGTCCTCCAGACCCTACTGCTAGCCAAGGACTCGATCCCCTCTGCACCCACACACTCAGTCCTGCCATGTCCACCTATGCTGTTTTCAGAGGAGGTTGGGGAGACACAGTCTTTCAAGGTCAAAACCTGGGCCAGCCTGGAAGTTTCTAGCTCCGTAGCAATAGGCATGACAGTAGGAGGGCAACTGTTACCACTCAATCTGCAGTGCCCAAGAGATGAAGAAGGAAGAGGGAGAAAGGGTGGGGGGGGGTGTGGTTAGGGCAGGGGAAGGAGGGGAGGAGAGAAGCAAAAGGGTACCATGAGGCTAACTTGTAGCTGCTTCTACCTGGAGTCCAATCTGACTGCTCCATCCCTGTGCATACCAGACTTAAATACTTTAGATTTCATTCATGAATGTGCTCCTGAGCGCACCTGCACACACATCACATGGAGCAGGGAAGAGTGGGGTCGTAGTGGGTACAGGAGTGGGGAGGTGCTTGGCCTCACATATATTTTCAGGTTGACAATTCCTGTCTTAGTCCTAATTCTGCCTGGTCCCCAAGCCCCAGCTCCATCCTCACCTCACCACAACTAAAGCAAGCTGCCCATCCACCTGACTGCCCACTGGGGCACACCTCAGACTGGAACAGCAACTGCCATTCTGTGTCCATACCCCTGATTCTGCAAGACCACATGGCCTAAAAAGCCAGTGGCAGCGACTGGCTGAAGCCCAAGACCAGGATATAGGAACTTTGTGGGGGTGAGATCAGGGCTCCTACCCCAGGAACCACAATTTAATTCCTTACTAAGAATTAGAGGGTGGAGAAACCACCCCAGATAACCCAGTGTATATCACCAGGAAGGAATAAAGAATAGAAGAGCCTCAAAAAATAAGGCTCTGAGTACAGAGGAAGAAAAGCCCCCTGGGATAGAACTATCAGGGATGTTCATTCACAAATTCGTCCATCCATTCATCAAGTACTCACTGAATACCTACTATATGTGAGCACTGTGCCAGACCCTGTGTTAATAGAATTATGCATGTGTGTGTGCATGGATCTGGGTTTAGGAATTATCCACCCCCTCCTCCCACCACACACACACCTGCCACAAATAAACCCAGACAAGACCAAGATCCCAGAGCCATCCTTGGTCTCAGCCCCAATCCCAATCCCACCTTCCAGGACCAGCAGGGCCTGTAACTCCTTCCCCTGAACCAGCGTTGGCCCCTGGCTTCACAGGAAAGTCAGGGTGGGAGGGGTCCCTACATCTTTGCAGCCTCGACTAACTATTCTTAGGTCCATTAAGCCCTACAACCATTTTGCATAAAGCCCCCAGCCCAGTGCTCCCCTTGGTCCCCCTTTCGGGGGCTTCGGGAATGGAAAGCCAGGTCCTGCCAGTGGCTCCTTTTCTGGGCTGGCTGGGAACTTGAGGTCTGGGGCTGCCAGCAGATGGTGTGCATCTCCCAGGCTGCCTGGAAGATGGACGGGAAGGGAAGCGGGGCTGTCCACACGCTCAGAATCTCTGGGCTGTCACCAGGTCCCCTTGATCCTCCTTCCAAGAAAGAAGGGGGAAAAACATGTCTTTCTGGGCCCTAATCCTCTCCACATGGGCGGGTACCATGGAGAGCCAGGACCCTGCTACAGGCACGCAGGCTGGCATGGGCACTATTGTCACTCTACCCAAGGACCCCTCCCCCTGACCTGCAGCTCTGTGACTGCAGAAGCTTCTGCCTGTCCTGCCTTCCTTTCAGAGCCCCCACACTGCCCACCTCCTACCCTCGGCCTGGCCTGTGTCCGGCATCCCCTTGCATACTTCTCCCAAAGGGAAATTGAGGCAGCACCAGCTGACAGATGCCTGGGTGGAAAGAGCCAGGCAAGAAGTGGTTTGCCCTGAGCTGAGGCAGCCCTCTGAACCTGAAGCCCTCTCAAGAGCATCACAGGTGAAGGTGAAAGCTTCCCTGGTGAGTATGGGACCCTTACAAATCTATGTAGTGCATCAAGAGGGGCTCACTTGCACCCCTGGACACTCAGGGCAGAACTCCAGGTGGCCCTCCTCTCAGCAGTGGATGATCCCTGGGGCTACTTCCCTGAGGGAGCTCAGGTCTGGCGGAAAGGAGAGCAGAAGAAAGGAAGACCTCCCAGAATGGAGCCCTGGAGGTCAGTAGGGGAGTTAGGGGGTCCCTCTGAGGAAGGTCTGTGAAGGGGGACTCTCCTCTAAACCAACTCTGCATCTTTCCCAGATGGGAGCCAGTGAAAGTCCAGTTTGCATGGTCAACATTGCAGCTTTCTTGCTCTACCTTCTGCCTTTGCCATAGGCTGCAGGCTCTGAGTCTTGGCTCTTGCCATTGATCTGGGCCACATGGGCCCCAGTCCCCCACGGCTGAGTGTTAGTGCCCTCTGGAAGCCAGCGTGACAAGCACAGGCATGCACAAACAGCGGATATGAGCCATGCCCACAGTTGCAGCTCTTGGCAGCCCCACAGTGGGAAAAGGCCCACATCCCTGCCGTTCTAGCTCACTTGGGGCCTACCATGGATGCCCCACAAGCACAACCACACAGCCTGGACCCAAGGGCAGGGAGGAGCTGCCAGGAGCCCAGAAGGCCAAGAGGGCCCAGCCCTGCTTTGATGTTGGGCATCAAAGGCCAGGAAATGCAAGGAGGAGTACTTGCTGCCTGGTGTCCCCAGTAGGCGCAGGCCCAGACCACTCCTCTGGCTAGCCTGGG
>CM053576.1:83120670-83234146 GCA_028646485.1 Cryptoprocta ferox | reverse complement strand
CCACCCCCCTCCCCAGCTGCCCCCCTGACTTTGATTGTCCCAGACATTTGCGTGAAAACAGGAACTTTGTGCTCTGGGCTCCATCTGCTCCTGCTTATTTCTCACTTGGAGCTGCAATCCTTGGTCACACATGCCCCCTCCCCACACACTCACCCTCTTCTACACAGCCTACCTCCAGTGTCAGGGTTGTGGGATCTCCAGTCCCTCATGCAGGCTAGTGAGGTCAGAGACAGTGGCCTCCTATCCGGGCTCCTGCTCACCATCCGGGGGTTGTGGACACAGTGGAACTGGAAAGCTCTAGAGCCTTGAGATTAGCCTTCCCTCCTAGACAAGACCCCACCCCAGACCCAGAAGCACAGAAGATCTCCCCAACACCCTGGGAAGAATTCAGAGTCCAGGAGGGCCTTCCAGACAGCAGCAACATCTTGAGTGAGAAAGCTGTGTATACACATCCCAGGATCTCTCTCCCTGAAAGGCCTTGGCCTTCGGGCCCAGCATCCAGGAGTCACAAGCTTGACTAAACGCCATCTTGTGTTGCTTACAGGAATTAAAATGGACAGTACAAAGAAAACCATATTGTTAAATACATGAATAAAAATACATAAGCCTCTCACAGGGTACTTATTACGTGTCAGGCACTAATGTAAGAATTTTACAAATATTACCTCACTTTTACAAAATGGCCTCAACTATCTCAGATAGATGCTATTATAATCCTCTCTAAACAAGTGGGGAACTGAGGTACAGACAAGTTAAGGCACTTGTCCTGGGTCACACCACTGTAAGAGTGACAGAGCCTGGCCTCGTCCATATTCAAAAAACAGTCAGTGCCCAATCAACCCTCTGAATCTTTGCCCATGCTTTGCTCTAGAAGGTTCTCCTTGTTCTTCCTTCCTATCCTTCAAAAACCATTTCCAATTTCCTCAGGAAGCCTATGTGCTCTTGTCCCCATTTTGAAGAGGAAGGAACTGAGACCCAGCAGTCACTGACTTATGGTAGGATCTTACAGGGACTGGGATGCCTTCTAAAACTGAACTCTGGTTATCTAAAAGTGAAAAAAACCTTTTAGTTGAAGATTTTTCATTCCCAGTTGCCCCAAAGCAGAAGTCCTCAGATGCCAAGTGAGCAGGTCAAGAGCTAGATCAACCGGTCAGCGTGCAGGGTAGGCAGCCAGGGCCCCCTGAGTAGGGTTCAGCACTGGTGGGCCCCAGTTCCTTCCTCTGAAGACTCCACACACAGCCCCCCACCCCCAAGCCAGCGGCCAGTCCTGCCCATCGCCACAGGTTTCTACTTTCGGCTTCTGCCAGCCTCTGCACCCAGGCAGCAAGATGGCTATGCCAGAGCCCACATCAGGTCAGCAAACCAGAACTTGAGGGATCTCTGAGCCTATGCTGTCAGACAGGGGAGACATGCACAGCCACATGGCCATGCTGGGAGGCCAACAGACCCCTGGGTTGGAGTGGAGGGAAGCCGGAGTCTACTTCCATCTCGGTTTGTATTGGGGCAAGTGATTTCGCCTCTCCGGGCCTCAGTTTTCCATTATGTAAAATAAAAAAGCAGAGCTCATCAACCCCTAAAATACTCTTCCAACCCATACCAGATGAAAAATGAGAACAATTGCAAACAGACCAACCGACCTAGAATGGAATTGAGAGAACACATAAAAGCCAGGTGTGTGTGTTCACAAAGGGGGTGCAGGAGTTCCTGGAGTGAGGAGAGGTGGCTCTGGAGGGCTTCCTGGGGAAGGCGAGCTGTGCACCCATACCTTGTACGAGGGGACAGAAACCAGCTCCGCAATATGTAACTAGCCTGGCTGAGCAGAGCCTGGGGAGCAGGTGAGGGTCTGGTGCGCCGAGAGAGGCAGGGGAGGGGGCCACCAGCCCCACAGGAAGCCCCAGCTTGTTGTTGGGTAACTTCTCCTCCTGTTTTCTGGGAACAAGCTATTTGGAGAAGAGGGGGAGGGAGACCTTAAAGGCTTCCAGATGGGGGGCCCTTCTGCCCAGGCCTGCTGCTGTGCCGCCACAAAGTCTGAACAGCGCTTTCTAAGAATCTCAGCAAATGTAAGTGGGGTGGCTCTGGGACTGCCTTCTAAGCTATTCCCCTGCCTCTGTGATTCCCACCATCCCAGAGCTAATAGGATAGGGGCCATATCCTATCCTTTACCATTACTCTATCTTGCTAAACGGCCACAGAGACATAGTTGTGTCTCATCTCTGTTGCTCTCTTCCACCCCCCACTCCAAGATGCTCTTTCAGTATCTTGGAATCCTGGCAGCCCCTCGATGCACTTCATGGGGGCCGTTTGCCCTGAAAGCAGGGGGCTGGAGAAAAGATACATCTCCCCAAGCCCGGGGAGGCCACTGAAAGTTTGAGAGAGAAGAGAAAACAGAATAGCCCCAGGATGGCTGTGGAGAGGGGGGAGCAGGGGCTGGGGCGAGAGGGAGCCGAAAGGAGCGGGGGTGTTAGGGACATGCAGCCCCATCTTGGGGGAGCTGGCCTTATCTGGGCTGGTCAGGACAGAGCCCTGGAGTGATCATAGAAGACTTAGGGCACAGACATTGGTGTCAGGGCTCAGCCACACAGAGTCCCTCACCCCCACTGTGCCTGCTTGGGATTTGTTCACGGGCCTTCTGGTAGTGGGATGGGGTGAGGTTACACAGGGTGGACAGGGGGACTGAGCAGTGAAAGGAAATTTTGAGAGGAGGGCTTCCCATCTGGGCCTCAAGGTCCTACCCTGGGAGAGGGAATAAGGGAACCCCCAGGTCTGGCAATGGCAACGGGCTGGAAAAACCCACCCCAGTCCTGTCAGAACTCTGGATTTCAGAAGGAGCAGCAGGTTTCCCCCAAACCTTACTGCTCCCCACGCTGTTGAGACACAAGCCTGTGATGAGAAGGCATTCTGAAGAGTCAATCAGAAACATATGAAGTACACACCACAAGGGTGAGGGACAGAAGGACAGGGATAGGGAAGGGGGTAGACATGCAGAGCCAGAGGTATCCTATCTGGGCAGAGCAGTTCCCTGACTTGGTCTTCAGCTAGCCCTGGACCCAGCTGGCAACACTGGGTCCCAACCATGGGGCTTCTCCTTGGAAGACTGAATGGGGCCTATGGTCAAGGAGGGCAAGGCTAGCTGGCCCTGCCATGGCCCTACCTTGCCCTGAGAGCCTACAGAGATCTGAGCCTTAGCTCTAGGTTCCTATCTTGAGTGAAAAGGAACATGAGGGATGGGCTCAGTGGGCACTCACCCTTGGACAGGGCCTGTCAAAAGTTGCTCAGAGAAGCCATCCTTGAACGAATAAGTGATGCTCTCTGGAAAGAGAGGTTGGACTGATGTTGAGGATGTGGGGCAGGGGAGTTCATGCCGAGTAGAAGTATCTGGCTACTCCACAGACTTCCACCAGGCCTTGGCCCTTCCCAACAGATGATTCATGCTCAGAGAGGTGCCTGGTCATGGCTGGCACCACCTTGAGGCTGAAGGAGCTAGAGGGGACCCTGGTGTGTATACTCCTAGCCTCTACCCTCAGTCTGTCTTGCAAGCCCCGCCTGGGCCACCCCACAGGAGGCACCTACTCCTCCAACCTCCCCTATTCTGTAGACAGGCCTCCTGGTGAGCCCCCACACGATGGTCCTTCCCTCAAGATCATGATGGCCTTTGCTCCCTCTGCTCCTCCCACCACTGTGAAACTTCCCTGAGAGGAGTCCTCTGGCCTCCTGGTGCTGGCCCTTCCCCAGTGCTCTCCCACTGTCCTCACCCCTGCAACTCCTGGCCCCTCAGCCTAGCCAGAGCCAGAAGCTCGAATCTGCCCACTCTTCCTCACTCAACTTCTGATTCCTGGGCCTACTTCTGGCTAAATCCCTCCTGGGCCACCCCCCACTCTGCCCCTGCCTTCTACTGTGCCACAGACAGGTCTGTGTCCCTCCGTTGCCTCAGTTTCCCCTTCTTCAACAAGAGTTGGGACAACAGAAACTCCCAGTCCCAGCAGGCTCCAGGATTCTGTGAGTTCCATCTCAGGCAATTTGAGGGGCAAATGTATGCAGATGGATATGCAAATGGGCATCTCCAGGATTTATGGGTGGCCTTAATTCCAAGAGGAGGAGGTGGGACGGGGTGGATGGGGCATTTCAATGAGGCGGCCTCAGTCTGGCTGGGCCCACTAAATCCTGGCCGGTGTCAGCGCCGTAAAGCACTGTGATGAAGGGCAGGCGGCCCGCGGGAGGGGACGGTGATTTATAGCTGCCGGAGCCTCCTCCCCGCGGCCGTGCAGGCAAGCACCGCGGGACAGGGACGGGGAAGGATTTATGTCGCTGGCTTCCCCACCCCAGTGGCGGTGGCTGCAGGCGGTCGGGGAGAGCGGGAGAGCGGAGAGCTCAGGAAGGTGACTTTCACCTTCAGAGGTGGCACTATGGCCAGAGGGAGCCCGGAGAGGGGAGTGCCGAGGTTGGGGGGGGGGGGCGTTTCCAGCTTGACCCCTGTCCTGCCCTTAGCCACCGTGGTCTCCTCCAGGCAGCCTTCCTGCACTAATGCTGCCCCCTGCACCCCAACCCACCACCCCCGACTGTCACTTCTCACCTGGGGCCCAATTCTACAGGGCCTGGCAAGGTTCAGCCCTGAAAGACTGGAGGCAAGTGGAGTCTAGTGAGTTTCCTTGACTGAACAGAGCTCTCCTGAAGTCTAACCTCACTCTCTTATGCTGGAAAGAGAAATGACGGTCCACTTTGATCTATTTTATGTGGCCAAAAAAAAAGGAAGTTGATCTCCCTCAATTTCACCTGCCTGAAAAGTACTTGTGTGTTCTGTCCTTTCTGATTCCCCCTTGTCTCCAGCAGGCGAATGCCCTGGGGTGGGGCACTTGGGGCTGCAGGCTCCCCTATGCACACAATTCAACTCCTGAGATTGCTGGTAGCTGAATTTTGGAAAGGTACCAGTGTTTCGCCAGTGACTCACCAGAATCTCTCAGAAATGACCGATGTGTCACTCCACCAGGGAGCCTTACTGAGTGCAGGGGCTAAGGGATGAGAGACAGAAGGCTCAGAAGCAAAATTCTCATTCTCAGGGCTGCTCAGCCCCCAGCTCCAAGAGCCTCTGCCTCTTGGCCCACCCCAGCCTCTCTATAAACAAAGTTTACGTGTCCTGTTCTCATAATTAAAGGAACAGGGCCAAAAGTCCTCAGGTAAAGAAAAGCTCCTTTTGAGGATGTAAACACATAAATCAAAGGCCTGGTTCCATTGCGTTGTTCATCTCCTGAGCTGCCTGCTTTGAGCTGAGGCCGTCTCCGTCGAGTTCATTTCAGGTAAATGTGTCCTGGCCTACTGTCCATTTGGGCCAAGCAAGCAGGGATGCTTCCCTGACCAAAGGCTTCATCTCAGAAACCCAGCAACGTTTCAGACCATGCTGGAGTCCTACAGTTTTGTCTCTAGCTCCTCAGGACCTCTCTGCTCTGGCCATATTTCCCGAAGCCCCCGAATATTTTGTGCCTCTCTCTGTCTCTCCCCAAACAAAGACCAAGCCCAGTTACCATAAATGCTGCTGTCTCACAGCAATCTCACAGCAATCTCTGTGATACTGAATTATATCCAAGAACAAGAGGATGAATGTAAGCAGGGTTCTCTACGAGTCCAAACAGATACCAAACTCCAAAGACATTTCCCCCAGTGGGGTTTGACCTGGAGATTGGTGCTCAAGGTCTCAGAGACTCAAGGTGCTGGTGGTAGTGGGTAGGGAAATCACCAGAACAAGTGAGAGGGCTGCAGGGGAGAGGTGAGCACACACAAGATCCCATTGACAAATACATTCACCTCTTACTTTCAACTTCAGGGTGCTTTTGTTGAGAATGTGTGGGACAAATAGAATCCCTGCGAATAACTGTGCAATTTGTGTGCTGCCAAAGCCTCCCTGTCTAGAGAACAACAGCATCAAAATGCAGTTCCCAGCACCCTGGCCCCGGCCTGAATCAACCCAGGAAAAAAGGGGCACTTTTGCCTTAATTCACACAAAGACACTGTATAGACAAACAGCGTCCATGGTGCCAGGCACTGTGCAAATATGTTCACTTATATCCTTTATCTCATTTAATCTCTACCAAGGTAGATGTGACATCCCTGTTTTACAGGTGAAAAACTGGAAGCATGGCAAAGTTCGAGTACTTTGCCAAGCTCACAGGGCTGATAAGCAATGGCAGTGAGACTGAAACAGCACGGTGCATTCTCAAACCCAACCTCTTCCTTCCTGGTTCACTCTCTGCCTGCACCCTCAACTCTAGCTCTGCCCCTTTCCTCTGGCTGCCATAACCCACCTGACCTCAGCCCTAACCAAAGATTAACAATACCACATGTTGGTAAAGAGGCAGTTGGAGGGAACGTAAAATGGGACAAGTACTTTGGAAAACTATTTGTGAATCTGTTCCAAAACTAAACATATACCGACTATATGATTCAACCATTCCACTCCGAGATATATACCCAAGAGAAATGAAATAATATGTCTATATAAAGACTTGTGCATGAATGTGGCTGGGCAGAAAGGAAGAGAGGGGCACGCAGGCGCAGGAGGGGGCTGGAGAGATAGGCCTTACTGCCTTACTTCACTCCACTCCTCCTCGATCCAAGCCAAAAGCTCTTGGGAGCCCTAAGCCGACATTGTCGGGGCCAACATGGGTGAAGGGGGAAGCCACCGGAGGTCTGGAGAGTGCTCAGAGGGGCTGCTGGTGACTGTGCCCCAGCTCTGGGCTTTCCATCAGGAGCAAAGAAGGGTCCCTGCCAGTGGGAAGAGCTGGGCTGGCAGGGGGGGTAAGGATGGGAGAGAGGGTGGAGTGGCACAGGCCCAAGTAAAGAGAAGCAGAACCAAGAATGAGATAGACAGTGGAATTAAAGCCAATCAGGCTTAGGAGCCCACAAAGTGCCCATTAGCCAAAGGGCTGCAGTATGGCAGCTCTGTGAGAGCCCAAAATTCACCCGTGCCACTGAGATGAGATGCTTATTAAGGACTCCAGCTGGGTAAAAGTCCCAGGCTGGATGGATTTGCCCCTTGGATGGGTAGCACCAACTTCTAGGCTGAAAGTTGTAGGGAACTGATGCTGCGTAGGAACAGGCTAAAGTCTAACTCCTTTCCCTGCTAGGCTACACCCCACCACTCCAACTTCTACCCTGCACTGGCTCTGAGCCAGAAGACTGGCCTAGGAGAACACAGGAAGCCCCTTCCTCTGCTGGCAACAAAAATCTGTAGGTCCTGCTCTGGTAGCTGGGAGTGGGCAGAGCTGAAGTACCCTCAAGAGCCTCCGAAGGTGGCCCCCTCCTCACCCCTCCTCCTCCTCCTGCCCATACCCCTGGTTCCCTACTTCTGTGTCTTCTCTCTGCTGGGATGGAAGCCTCAAGTCTTCTGCCCCCCAATACTCTGCCCCAGTTGCCCTTTATCCCCCCCTTGACAGCAGCCAGGGTGGAAGGCCAGGCTGTCTGTAGCCCAAAGAGAAAAGACAGTGCCACTGGGGCTAGTTCCATGCATCCTCAAAATGGCATTCGCTCACTTCAGGGAGAGTGGAAGCAGGGAGGGCACACCGATTCCCTGCCCCGAGGCTGATGTCCGGGATCAGTTTGCAGTTACATCCCTCTGTCACTTGAAGCGTTAAAGTGCCATCCAAAGTCAATCAGGCTCCCCTACTTTTTCCACCTACCACTTTGAATGACTTAGGTCAGCAGGGGGAGTCCAGTACCTGCTGGCTTGGCTGTCCTGCCAGGGAAGCACAGAGGATCAGGACACTGTGTCGCCCCACCCCTCCCCACCCCAATTTGAGGCTAATCTCTGTCATTCTGTGCTAGGATTCCCATGCCGCTCACCACACTTCCCACGTGAAAGCACACAGTTCTCAGCTCCAGTTTACAGGTTTTCCCCCCTTGTTTTCAAAAGTAATTCCTCTCCTTGTCTCAAATCTCACACTGCCCAGTTCCAGTTCAGGCCTTCACAACTTCTGATCAGAGCTCTTACAGGCCCCCATCCCACCCCCACCACAACACTGAGGTCGGCCTGCTTTCCCCCATCCCCTAACTCCTCCCTCTCACCAGTATAGCCTCTCAGGAGAACTGTCCACCTACTATGTGCCAGGGAACACAGGAACTGGAGGCAAGGACAGGTCTGTCTTCTGGTGCAGAAGATGGATGTGAACCAACTAGTGCATCGGAGTTATCCTGCGGCACAGGGCATGCCCCAGGGGTAGTCTGGGTCCCAGACTCCTGGAGTGTGTCTGGGAGACTGCGTTATGGAGTACTGGAAGAGGACTAGAGCTCTGTTAGAAAACAGTGGTGTTCTCAGTAGTGGAACAGCCTAAGGAAAGGCTCAGAGGCTGGGTATCACACTGTGCCCTAATCACAATTACTTATTGTACTGGTCAGGCTCTTATGTCTGTATGTGACAAAAGGCCACCTCAGACTAACTTAAACAACAAAGGGAATATGTTGACTTTTAACCCAAACTCAACAGATTGAGCCAGAGAAGCTCGACCCAGCAACTTAATGGACATCACCAGAGTTTCAGTTTCTCTCTGTGTCTTTCTTCTAATATCACCTTCACAAGGTGACCCTCCAGCACCTTCCGGCTCTCCCCTTCTATGCAGCAGTGACAGGCTTCCTGAAACCACCCTTCTCTATGCCAAAAACATGCACACCTTCTCTCACCCTCCCTTTCTTGCTAGGGCTTTACTCACTCAGAATTACAATAAATCGTTCCTTGAAGCTCATTGGCTATGACTTGGTCAAATCTCCGTCTCTGAACCAATCAGTGAGATCTGGAGGATATGATTCCCCCATTGGCTCAGGCCAAGTCATGGCTCCACCCACCCTTGACTGTATAGGCAAAGCGTGGGCACAAAGAACCCGGTAGCCAGGAGCACAGAGATGGACTCAAGGCTGAGCAGGCACCAGTCCTATGCATGATTGTGGCTGAGAAGGTCACCTGGGGTGAAAAGGGAGACTGGGAGAAACTGGTGGGCCCTCAACTTCTCCCAACTTCCCTTTCTCCTGATTTCTCTATTCCATATTACTTAAGCTGGAAAGAGGGCATTAGCTCTCAGCAGTGCAATTTTCAACCCTATTTCATCCCAGTCTGGAATAATTGTGTGTGCTTGGGGTTGGGGGGAGGAGGAAGGAGGGATAGTAGGAGAGGAGGAGAAAGAGGAGAGGGAAGAAGAGCTGGAGGGAAAGAGGACTGTATGTATAGAGTCTCCAAATCTTCACTGCTGGTGTCATCTTTCGAATACAAGGCAGTGTGGGGATTGAAAGCCCTTCCTTCCAAATGCTGAACAGTCATAGCCAAGAAAAAAGAACACAGAAAATGTGACTCTGACCTTGAACCCAGTGAGCGCAGCTCTGGGAGGCTGAGGCACCTTCTTTGGTTCCGTGGCCGATGTGCACCTGGAAGGGAATGGGGCTGGGACTTTGGGCACCTGTTTTGCCTGGGGCAAGGCCAGCCTTTCTCCCCCAAGGAAGCTACAGCCCCCAGCCTCTGGCACTTCCTGGGACAGACTAGGTGGGTGGGGTAGTCTGCAAGGGTCTCAAGCCTTCAATTCCACAAATCATCCTGTTTTAATGTAAATGGCAATTGCCAAGAGTACAGCATGTTTTCCTGTGTCAGCAGCTCAGTGACTAATGTCTCAAGATAAATGGCTTGGCTTTGCCTTGTTTAGAGTGATTTCTGTAATCTTTCCCTCCTTTCTGCTAAGGGGACTCCCCAGATCCTTCCCAAGTGCACTCCAGGGCTGAGGAAGCCTGGAAGTCAGGGCCGCCAGCTGTGCCAGGGTCATTCATTGTGCAGTGAGAGTCAGGGGCAGGGGACAACCTGGGCTAAATGAGTCTGGAGCAGACCGGCCATCAGTCCTCAGCAAATGACTGGGGAAGAGCTGAAAACAAGCTCTACATTCAGGCCACTGTGGAGCTCAGGTTGGAGGGAAGATCCAGAGTGCCCAGGACTACGGGGGAGAAATCTGGGCCCTGGGATAGAGACAGAGAAGAATGGGCAAGCAGGACAAGGGAGAGGTTCCACTGCCATCTTGTGCCCATGGATATTACTAAACAGCCAGAGGTGGGCCGGGGGTGGGGGTGGGGCGGTATTTTTATTTATTTACTTTTTAACCAGTGAAGACTTAGGGTTTTGGGAATCTTGGTCCTAGCACCTACTGGCTGTGGCATCTTGGATGGTATTGCTCTCATTTTGTAGATGAGGAAACAGAGGCTTACAATAGCTAAGCAATTTGCCCAAAGTTCTACACATAGCTCATGGCAGCCTTCAAACTTAAACCAGGACAGTCTAGCTTCAAAGTCAATAGTGTTGAATGAAGCAGCAATTGGGAGAATAGATCTCCCCAGGTACCTGGTGACTTCTGACCACCTACCTGAAACCCCAGCTCCTCACCCTTCTAGAAATGTGTCCTTGCCTAACCACAGGGCAAATGTTTTCCACTCTTCTGCCTTCTGAACACATTTCCCAGTCCCCTTGTGAATGGTGGACCATGTGATGTGCATGACTTCCAGGCCAGAGCATTTCACTGTCAGTGTCAAGCCCTCCAGAGCTCCCCCTTTGTCACAGAAGCAGGCACTATTCCGAATCGCTGCTCTGTCTGCCTGGGTCCCACACACAGACGTCATGGACAGGACCCCAACCAACCCACAGTGGACAATGGAACATGAATGAGAAATCAGTCTTCAGTGCTCCAAACCACTGGGATTTGAGGTTTGTTAATGCAGTTTAACTTATCCCCTCCTGACAGATAGTCTTCCCTTTCTGGGAGCAGGAAGTAGATGAATTCTAGATGTACACAGCAGTGTTCAGCAGAGGGGAAGGACAGGGACCCCATTTCCATCAGCCACACCGTCCTGTTTCAGAGAGGCCAAGTGGGACAGGGAGAAATGAGCATTAAGGGAAAACAAGGATTCCAAGAGCCCAGAGCCAGAGAGCTTTCAGACTGCACGATCACCTGGCCTCTCTGAGGTCAGGACAGCAGGGTCAGGGAAATCTATTTCACACAACCCAGATCCAGGTGGCTGGAGCCTGGAGCTGTCCAGATCTCATGCAAGAGAAGGAGCTGAGTTGCCCCTGGGCCAACCATCAGCAGGACCTCTCAAAGTAGTGGATGGGAACAGATGCAGTTGGGCATCTTGGAAGATAGGCTCAGGACACTGGTGCCCCAGTTACCCGAGGGCCGACTCCCTTCTCCAGGCAAACCTTGTGGACGGTGGACAGGGTCCTCTGTGGGTACGAGCCTTGGAACACAGACTGCTGTGGCAGGGACGGGCTGCAGGACACGGGAAGGAGCCTCCTAGAAGTAGGTCTGAGCCCAGTGGAAAGTGTGGGCACTAACATTTCCTGTGGGTTGTCTTCCCCTCCTCTGGCATAAGTTCACCCATCTTCTGAAAGATGGCTAGAGGGGAAGCAGATAGACTATAAATTAGTCCCTCTGGATCAGGAGGTTCTGAAGCTGCATTTGCATTGGGAGAGATCGTGGAAGCTGGGGACACCTGTAGAAGAGGGAGAGGACGGTGTAGAGAGACTCTCCCATAAGTGGCAGCTGCCTGATTGGTGTGAGTAGAAGGGTGCTTCAGGCCATAAGTGACCCCCAAACATCTTTCTACCACTTCCCTCTTTCCCTGTGGTCAGGGCTAACCTTTACTCACTCTTCGCCTGACATCTCCTGCCTCCTGGGTCCCCAGAACTACCTCCCTGCCTCCAAAATCTGATGGAAAGATCTCATCAGCCTTCTTTCGCAATGCGCTGAGTTCCTTCCAGAAGACCTTGGAAGGGCTCTGCTACTTTCTGGAGAAGTAGTGAATAGTGGAGCCTCTCTCCCCCAGCCACAACTGGCAATTTGGAAGCTGCCGTGGAAGCAAACATTAATATCACACTGCCTCTTATTATATCCTCAGCAGAAATGTGTGGAGGAAACAGCCCAGCCTTTGAGATGAGGCAAATCTGGGTTTCATTCCCAGCTCTGCCATGCGCCAGGTGTGTGAACTTGGGCCAGGCTTCGATTCTGTCAGCCTCAGTGTCCTCATCTGTGAAATGGTGATAACATTAGTCCCCACACTATGATAGCACTCATACAAGGGTCCAACAGGGTGAAAGAAGACACCATTAGCACAGGGTCCGTCTGACATGAAGCACGTATATGTGCTTAATAAATGATGTTTAGGATTAGTGTGTTCTCCTGAGTGGGCAAGAGGCAGAGAGGGTCTCACAAGTCTCAACAAGAAAGCAGTGAGTTTGCCTGACTCAAAAAGGCAGGAAGAGGGTTGGAGAACCATGCAAGGGGCCCAGGCAACAATACCCTGGAAGCCTGATCAGCAGCAGCACCCAAATACTGAGCACTCTGATGCAGAGCCCACAGACAGAGAGGAGGCTCCAGAGCCTGGGAGTCCCTGCAACCAGCAGGTCTAGAGCCAGCCCAGCACTACCTCAGGCAAATGTCTGAACACATTTGTTCAGTGTTCAGAACAGTTCAGAAACCACACCTGGGAAAAGCTCCTCCTTAGCCTATGTCACAGCAATTTTGTTTCTGCTATTGCATTGTCACATTGCCTTTTTTGCCCTTCAAACTGCTTGTGGGTATTTCAGGAGAAGTTGTTGGGCTTCCTGTCCAGGCCAGTGAGGTTGGGAGCAGGGGCAGTAAGGATGGCCAGTTCTCATTCAAGAGCCCAAAGAGAACTGAAAAGGCACAGAAGAAACCAAAAAGATGTGGCTTTAGGGCTGCTTGAAGAGGATAGGGACACCTCCTTCCTGAATCTTCCCAGAGGGGAATTTTACCCAAAAGTGTTCCAACATACATTGGTCATTCAGCTGCAGTCTAATTTATGTATGAATAATTAATATGGGACTCTCAGGTCAAGAGGCCAACCTCCTGCCTCCATCTCAACATATAGGAATGAGAGATATGTTTGTTAACTTAATATATATGTATATAACCATGTTATAGAGAATGAAGAAAGGAAGATATTCCCAGGCATATAATGGAGAAGGAAACCAAAGTGATAAGCGGAAACTGAAGTGCCGCTAAGAACCAGAACAGAGACCAGTCGCTGGTGATAGGGTCACTGGGCCAGGATGGGCTCCTGTGTGAAGCCTGGGAGCCAGGAGCTTACAGCCAGCCCACCAGAGAAGTCTGGATTGACTCTGCCCACATCAGGCAGGCCTCTGGACACACACAGTTGATCTCCAGCCAGAAATAGACATACAGCCCAAGAAAGGAACTAAGCCCATGTCCCTGTGTAGGTATAAAGTTCAGAACTATTCCATCCACATGGAGAAACATGTAGACAAAGTTGTTCACATGATACCTTGTCCACAACTCTGAACCCCACGAAGCTGGAGCTAAGGCAACCACAAAATCACCCTGTAGGGAAGGGCATTTGACAGAACACCACCATGAGAGATGAACTCTGAGAATTCAACAAGTTTATCCACCAAAAAGATAGAAGTTGAATGTATGATTGACAAGCATATAGAGAAAAAAATGAACAAAAAAATTGATTCAACAGAAAGTAGGAGTGGAGGGGAAATAAAGAAGCAAAGTAAAGCATGGTAAATAAGAACAAAAATGATATTGCAGAAGTAATTTTGAATATATTGATACTCATAATAAGTGAATTTGAATGAGTGAAAACTTTATTAAAAGACAAAATTTGGGGACACCTGAGTGGCTCAGTCGGTTAAGCGTCTGAGTTTGGCTCAGGTCATGATCTCGTGGTTTGTGAGTTCAAGACCCGCATTGGGCTCTGTGCTGACTGCTTGGAGCCTGGAGCCTGCTTTAGATTCTTTTGTCTCCCTCTCTGCCCCTCCTCCCTCACACTCACGCTATCTCAAAAAATGAGTAAACATTTTAAAAAATTTAAAAGACAAAATTTTATAATGTTTTCCCTTTAATTCATATATACTACTTATGAAAGAAATATCTAAAATTAAGACAGAAGGGTTGGCAATAAAGATGTGCAACCACACACACACACACACACACACACACACACACTATGCTAACCAAAAGGGGACTGGTGAAATATTAATTAGTAGAAGAAAACATTATATGGAAATGACAAACATTTCCTAGTCTTAAAAAGAGGTATCCATTAAAATGGTATAACAATAATGCCTTGCATACAACTAACAATACAAACTCAAAACATGTGACTGGCAGTATTGAGAGGAGAAGCTGACAAATCCATAGTCAGATGGGCCACTCTCTCAGAAATGAAGAGATCGTGCAGTCAAAAATTGCTCTGATTATAAAATATTTGAATACAAGTATTTGAACAATAAAATTATAGATTTGCTATAATAGAGCCATACAGTACTTTGTATCCAATAAATAGAAAACATATATCATTCAAGCATACATGGGTCATTTGAAATATTTGATCTGAACTGCATGTTAAAGCTGGTCTCATCAAACTGCAAAGACTCAAAATGAAACAGACCACATGTTCTGACTGCCTCACAATAAAAACACCAAATAAATCATTAAAAGAGGGCACCCCCAAAACCGTATATATTTGGAAACAAACAAGCAAAACAATCCCTCTGTCAAATAATGTATAAGTTAAAGAAGAAATCATAAAAAATATCTGAACAGTTTAAAACTAAACAAGAATGAGAGCATGGCATCTCAAAATTTCTGAAGCTGTCCCTAAACAGAAAATGTCTACATCTAAATACATTTATTAGAAACCAAGGAAGATTGAAAACAAGTAGACTGAGGATTTACCTCAAGAAGGTGAGAATGGAATAAAGGAGCAAACGAAAAGGAAGAAGAAGAAAAGGGAATAATAAAGATGAAAGTCAAAAATAATAAAATAAAAATAACAAAAATAGAAAGGAACAATGAAACAAAAAGTGGTTGTTTGGGAGAAAAAAACCCTCTAATATGGCTGGGAAGAAACATGTTATACTAATATTATTATATTAGTATAATACAATCAAGCAAAAATAACTATAGATACAGTAGAGTTATTTTGGGGGGCTTCTGGTAGCTACTTCTGTATTAATCATGCCTTTCTATGTTTTATATTTCCTGATGCTTTGGTAGCAGACACCGCCCCTTCTGGGGTGAGTCAGTTCCTAGAGATAGGAAGACTCATCTACATGCACCTTTCAGGAGCAAACCAACAATCCTGAGCCCATACCCAACCATGTTCTTTAACCACCCCAGGGCCAACCATAAGACAATTAGAGATGGCCTTCTTGCCTCAGAATCTGCTGAAACTATTCAAACTAGCCACTCCTAAGCCTGCTTACTCTGCCCATTCCTTCTTATAGAAACCACAATGAAGCCTCTTGCCCATGCTTTCCTCTCACGCTCTCTGCCTCCTGACTGACCCTGGTGCTTCCCCACATGGCTCTGTGTGGTGTGGCGTGCCCCTTCCTCTTGGGAACTGTGAGTCACAAATTATCCTTTCAATGCTAGTCATCTCCTGATCTGTGGCCTCCCCATATCGGAAAAACAACGAAGCCTACATTTTAAAAGAACTTCCCCATAACTATTCCAGAAGGAGAAAGAGGAGAAGACACATCAGGTGGGAAACGTGAGAGATGAAATCTTGAATCTTATAGGTAGATAGTCCCATGGAGGACCAAACACTATTTATGAGGGGAACCGTGTTTAAATATTGCCCAGTGAAGTTTTAGGATGTCGGGGATAACATTTAAAATCTTTTAAGTATCTGAGGGGGGAAAGTTTACATATCAGGGTAAAGAGGATTGAATTGGAATCAATCTTCTCCTTTACAAACTTAAATACACAAATATGATAATCATATAATAATATTTACAAAGCTCCAAGGAAAAAAGACTGCATTCAAGACAAGAAAGCTACGATTCATTTGTGAGGTTAAGTAAAAGACAGTTTTCAAACATTTAAGGATGCAGATGTATACCACACACTCAAACATGTAGAACAATTTGTTCCAAGTAATGTCCCAGCTGAGCAAGAAACGAATAGGAAAATTAGCAGAACTCCAGGTTAATTTATAAAAACTCAACATTAGCATTGTTGATGTCCAAATGAAATGTCAAAAATGTCCAAACTAATGACCAAAAGAAAAGGTACATACATGTCCAAAATACTTACTGCAAAAGAAAGTATACATACATACATGTAAGAAATAAATTCATAATACCAATCTTCATTTTGTATATCAAGAAAAAGGGAGGTAGAAGTAGGGAGGAAATTTTAAAATCACGAAGTCATCATATACAGGGGAAATAAATATATATGTTCTTTTGAGGTTGGTAAAGCAATAGTACATACATGGTTGTGTGTGTGTATGTGTGTGTGTGTGTGTGTGTGTGTGTGTGTGTGTGTGTACATGTCTGAAGGAACTAGGACTAGGCTAGAAATGAAAAGTGTGACTTTCTAATTTCTAAATAGAAAGAAACTTGCAAAGCAGACCTGAGACAATGGCAAAAGGAAAAGGAAAACAAGGAAACATAAAGAGGAGAAAGTATTATCATATGAGACATGTGATTAAATATCCTGCCTCCAGAGCCTCAGGACTAAAATAACACTGAGAACTCCATACTGGGGACTCCCCTGTCTCTCATGGCTGAGTCTACTTTCTCTTCTCCCATTTGCACTAACCGCTCCCTCTGGTTTCCAGTCTGCCTAGAGGAAGATGGTCACGGAGCAGGCAGCAACCAAGTGTGTATCCCCTTTGATCCAGAGAGCGACAAAGCTGAGTGAGAATCCTTATCCCAGTTCCCGCCACCCAGGGAGGATTCTGATGGGCCCGGGGGGTGCATCAGATGCCCATCTCTGGAGCAAACAACTGTGGCCAGGGACAGAGTCTTATAGAACTCCCCACAAAGTGGAACACCTTCCAGAAAAAGGATGGACAATCTACTAGGTGCCCATTACCTAAGGAAAAGCAAAAAGAAAGCAATATTCAGCAATGCAGAATTCACAGTAAAAAAGCACCTCACCACCTTAAAGGGGGAGAAGGGTTATCCGATATTAGTAAATTGTAGAAACTAAGGAGAATTTAAGAACCATGAATCTGTGTGCATTGAATATTGCATTAAATGTACAAAGTCAAAAAGGTTAAAAATTAAGGAGTAATTGCACAAAACCACAGTGATAATGGAAGGATTAATATGCCTTACCATTTCGGAGAGACTAAGTGGACAGAAATTTCATGAGAACACAAAAGAGTTCAAGCCTATTATTAAAATTTTGATTTAATAGATCTATATCAAAATGTGTTCTCTAGAACAGAAAATATGTATTCATTTTAAATGGCCAAAGAATAGTTACAAATTCAATCATATCTTAGGCCACAAAGAAAATCTCATTAAAAATCTCAAAAGCAGAAATAGTACTATGCACAAATTCAAACCACAATGCAACAAAAGTAGAAGTTAATAACACAAGAGAAACAAAGAAACAAAATAAAGCCACTCTGTAGAGTAGGGAAACTTGTCTTAATAGCCCAAGAGTCAAAGAGAAAATCAAAACCACAATTAATGATTGTTTATGAAACTATGAGGAGCTATAGCAAAGAGAAAACACAAAGCTCTAAAGAACAGAATAGCTCTTTATATAGTTTTGTTTTTCTCATTAAATGGAAGAAATCAAATGAAACAAGTATTCAAGTCAAAAGCAAGTAAAAGGAAAAAAGTGAAGCTATGAAAAGCTAGAGGAAGAACTTGAAGATAATGAATAAGAAGGTGATAATTTAAAAATAATAAAAACTATAGATCTGAGAAATTTAAGAGCTGGATCTTTGAAAAGACCGTAATTAAGATAACAATAGTGACTACTGATGGGGCATTCGGCTAATGGCCAAGTATCTTGCCAACCACTTTAACATTCACACATGTATCTCAGGATGGCCCCATGTGATAGGAAGTACAGATATCCCCCATTTCATAGTCTGAAAAACTGAGGTCTTGGGAGTTAAATGTTGTGTCCCAGATCTGTCCACACCCAGAACCCATGCTCTTAGTCATTGTACAGTTTTTCTCATGGGGCAAATCAAGGAGAAGACATGGAGGCTCACAATGCAATGGAGAAGAAAGGCATACAACCACTACAGAAGAGAATTTAAAATTAGGAGGAAATACTACACACAACCTGATACCACAATAACTGTTTTCTCTCTCTCTTTTTTTTTTATTGACAAGTTTATTTGACACAGGTGGGATCATATGCCTCATCCAGTTGGGTCTCCTTTCTTTTTCTCTTTTTATGTAGAAATAATTTCAAACTTAAAGGTTGCAAGAACAGTACAGAGAACTTTCCCCCCTAAACCATTTTGGAATAATTTGCTCATGGGACACTCCTGCACCCCCTAACACTTGAGTGCGCATTTCCATAAAGTAAGGGCATGCTCCCGCATAATCTCAATCTCATCAAAACCCGGGCAAAAATATCCATTCACTTCTACCACCCAGTCTACAGACCCCATTCAAGTTTTACCAACTGTCTCAACAATTTCCATTAATAAACAGGTTCAGTCCAAAATCACATGTTGCATTTAGTTGTCATTTCTCTTCAATCTGGAATGATACCTCAGTCTTTTCTTTACTCTTGTTAAAAAGGAAACAATAGCAGCGCTGGGTGGCTCAGTCGGTTGAGTGTCTGACTTTAGCTCCGGTCACGATCTCACAATTCATGGGTTCAAGCCTCGCGTCAGGCTCTGTGCTGACCACTAGCTCAGAGCCTGGAGCCTGCTTCAGATTCTGTGTGTGTGTCTCTCTCTCTGCCCCTCCCCTGTTCATGCTCTGTCTCTCTAAAATAAATAAGTGTAAAAAAAATTTTTTTTAAAAAGGAAATAAGCCCAATATGGAGTTATTTGCCCCCCATGACACCAAACTGACACTTACAGTGTCAACTTACTCTGGGGACTGTGACATTTTAACAGTCAATGTGAAATTTCCTGATCAGCACTAGTGAGGCCATCTGCAGGACAAAGACTGTATCATGCCACTACTCCACCACCCCACTCCCGCCTCCAAAAATAGATGTCCCAGCCTGGAGCAGCCCTTCTCTTTGGTCAATAACTTCTTTGCCCTGCCCTCCTGACTAAAATCCTACCATTTCATATATCTCCTCAGAGCATTTCTCTACTTGCTGGATGGCATGCTGCCCAATTCATGAATCACTTAATAAAGCCAATTAGGTCTTCAAATTTACTCATTGAATTCTTATTCTTTGACACTTCTTAACCTTGATACATTTGAAGATACAGGCAAGCTATTTTGCTGAATGGCCCTCAGATTGGATTTGTCTGGTATTTCCTTATGTTACATATTTTGAACAAGAACATCATATGCTATGGGTCATATGATTTCAATTTGACCTTGATTACTGAATTAAGGGAGTGTCTTCTACTGTTAAGTGACTCTTCTTCCAAAGCCCTTTGTAATCAATAATTACTTTATGGGAAAGTATTTTGAGACTATGTACACAGTTTCTCAACTACCCTTGTAATATCCACTGATGGTCCTTGGCCGAAATCACTTATTACTACTATGAAGGTTGCCAAATGGTCCTTTTCAAATCCCATCATCCCTTCTATGTTAGTTGACATTCTATTTTTAAGGAAAGGTTTTTCTCTCTTCTTCACTTATATATTCACTTATTTATTTTATCACTGTGGACTCCCAGATTCCTATTTCATTTCATTATAAAAATCTGTTACTAGTCTCTTGTAGTTTGTCAAATTATCCCAGATTTGGCTAGTAGTGGCCCTTCAATCTGATCTCTATGTCCTCTTGACCTATACTCATATTATTTTTTGAGCACTTCTTTACTCTCTGGAACAACAGGATGTTCTAGGCTCATCTTGTACTTTTTCTTCCCCAGTCCTGGAATCCACGACTTCTTTAAAAGTCCTTTTAGTGGAGAAAGGTGCTTAAAAACACAGATCTGGACAGTAGGTGAGTTCACTGCTATTCGGGTTTCTCAGGGCACAGAAGTGAAAAATACCTATCCCTATCTATCTATCAATTTATCTATCAGTCAATCGATCGATCTATCTACTTACCTATCATCATCTGTCTGTGGTAGGCAACCCCAGGATTGCCCCTAAATGATCCTCAACTCCTGGTATTCAAATTCTCAATAATCTTCTCCTCTCAAAAGTGAGGTGGACATACTGACTCACTTCTAACACGGAATATGGCAAAAGGTCCAGTTCAAGTTTAGGTTTAGGTCACATTCCAGTTCAGGTTACAAGAAGACTGTGACTTCTATCTTAAATATTCGCTATAACGGTCTTACTCAGTCACTCTGAAGGAAGCCAGCTGCCAAGCTGTGAGCTGCCCTCTGGAGAGGTCCACATAGCAAGGGACCGAGGGCACTTCCAGCCAACAGCCAGCGAGGAAGTGACCCTGCCAACAATCACATGAGTGAGACTGGAAGCGGGTCCTTCTCTAATAGAGCCTTCAGGTGAGACTACAACCCTAGCTGACAGTGTGATGGCAGCCTTCTGGTCCTTGCATCAGAGGCACTCAGCTAAGTTCTCCTAGATTCCTGATGCACAGAAATTATGAGGTAATAAATATCTCCTGTTGTTTTGAGGCACTAAGTTTGGAGTTACTTTATTACACAACAATAGAAAACGAAATACACATACACACACAAGACATGCATTTACTGCTGGATCTCTGCTCTATATTGAAAACCATGAGTTCACCCAGACCTCCAATTCCAATTCAACAGCACAGGATCCACTCTACTTTTCTTCCTTTCCATAACTGGAACACACTTCTCAGACAGTGAGGACTTGGCTCTCACTATTCTTAATATGCTTACTTATTGGATTGCACCCCCACCACGACAAGTTTCCTCTCCCTACCGCCACCACCCGATGCAGGCTTCCTCCTCAGCCTGCTCGAAGCCTCACACCCCAAGTTAGAGCCATGGGCACTACCTACCCTGTGTGGACCCTTACCTTGTCCAGGCCCACCCAGTAGCTCCTGGCATTTAGGAAGGGAGGAATAGAAAATAGCAAGGAAGCTGGGAAGAGGCAATATAGAACACCAACACTGATTCCAAAAAGATAGAAAAAGGACCCAGAAATCAGCTTGAAATAAATTGAGAAACCCTTAGAGACGTACCCATCAAAAGGTGTTAGGCCCAAAAATATTTCAGACTCTCAGGAAATAGATCATTACTGCACTATATAAACTCTTCTAAGACCAGAGAACAACATAGGAAATATTTCAAGTCATTTTACAAATCTAAAAAACTCTGATATCAAACCTGAAATAAAGAAATAAAAACTTGACATAAGTAAATAAACTGAATTCAGCAATATATTTCAAGAGTAATGCATGACCAAGCAGATTTACCTGCAGGAAGGCAGGGGTGGGTCAACATTAGGAAATATTTTCACTTTAAATGAGTAGATATAAGGACATAGATGGTGATCACAGCTGACATCAAATGGGAATTTTTAAAAATGCAGTCTTTTCCAAGACATATTAGTCAGAACTTTTTTGGTTGCAAGTGAGGAATCCAAGTCAAGTTTATTCACGTAGGGTTATCTCATGGAAGTCAGTAAATCAGAACTAAAAAAGAGTAAATATTGGAAAGGAAAAAGGAAGACTTTTTTATTTCTGTTCATTGAGAATGAATACTCTAAAATCAATAACTTTCCCATAAGCCAACAATATCCAGTTTGAAAAGCCAATAGGGAAAAATTCCATTTACAATATCAACAAAGGTACCTAAAGGTTTGATGCCAGTGATGTGCATGAAGAAATGTAGAATATTTTCCAGGAGGATATAAAAGGAGACTTGAGTAAGAGGAGAGACATGCACTATTCTTGGGTAAGAAGATACATATCATAAAGATTTTCATCTGCCTTGAATAAATCTATAAATTCAATGCAATCTCAATGGGACTGTTTTTAAAATTTGACAAAACAATTCTAACATTGAGGTGAAAGACTTAATAGAAGCCAGGAAAAACCTGAGATGTTGCCTCCCAGACGCTAAAAACTTAACATGTACCTAGTGCTTATACCGTACTTAGCACTGAGCTGAGTGTTTCACACATTGTGGATCTTTGCTCCTTCCAAAAACTCAGTGAAGTACAATCACGTGCACCTGAGAGATGTTCACAAAGTTTGCCATTATTACCGAAGTACTAAATGTCAGGAGTCTGTACTTGAACCCTGGACTCATCACTTCAGAGCTTAAAGTGCAACCACTATGCTAATTAATTACAAAGCTAGAGAAATTAAAACAACCTGGTACTGATAGAGAACTCAACTGAACAAATAAATTTTTAAAAATGTGTATGCCTAGGGACGCCTGGATGGCTCAGTCGGTTAAGTGTCTGACTTCTTCTCAGGTCATGATCTCACGATTCATGAGTTCAAGCCCTGCGTTTGGCTCTGCGCTGATAGTTCAGAGCCTGGAGCTGCTTTGGATTCTATGTCTCCCTCTTTGCCCCACTGCATCTTGTGCTCTCTCTTTATCTAAAACATTAAAAATCGTTTAATATGTATACCTATATTATTCACAAGTAAGAATCAAATTACAGATTTACTTTTTCTTACACTTTATGTCTTCCATGATTTATTATGATGAACAGTATAAGGAAGAATTTATTTTATTACTTTTCCTCAAAGAAAGAGCTATTGGTTATATTTATCAATTCTACTATTTTTCTTTGTGTAACTCATTGCTTTATTACTCTTTCCCTCCTTATTTCCTTTGGTTTCTTTTTCTTTCTTTCTTTCTTTTCTTTAGTTTCTTGCATTGAATGATTAATTTTTTGGTGTAATAATGAAGCACTTCTTGCCCATTTATTTTTCCAAATGAACTTTGCATTCTCTTTAAGTTCTGAAAAACTTCCATGAGATGTTTATCAGAATTTTATTAAAGGTATAAAATAATTTGTGGTACAATGACATTTTAATGTATTGAATCTTCCCAACAAGTAGCATGTCCTTCCATTTATTCAAGACCTCTTTTCTGTCTTTCAGTAACGTTTTATGGTTTTATTCCTATGGGTCCTGCACAGTTGTCAATAGTTCATGCCAGGGAAATCTTTTTTGTTTTCTTAACTAGCTATTGCTATTTTATAGGAAAGCTTTTGACTTCATTAACTGAGGTCATTTTGTGACTGGTTCCCTTATGAACTTTCTTCTCCTGTTCCCTAGGGTTTTCAAGGTAGAAAAAATTTATTATATGCAAATTATGATAATTTCATTTCTTATTTCTTAGTTTCTTCTCTCAGTTTCCTAAATAATTGTATTAGCTAAAACTTCTAGAACAATATCAACTAATAATGGTTATGGTGGGCCTCTTTGTCTGGCTTCTGACTAATGTAAATGCCTGTTTCATTTTTTAAATTATACTATTTATGTTGAGGTAATTGTAGATTTACATGCAGTTGTAAGTCAAAAAGAGACCTTATTTATCCTTTATTAGGCTTCCTGCAAGGTTATATTTTGCAAAACTGTAGTTACAACCAGAATACTAACATTGATTCAATTCATCCATTTTATTCAGATTTTCCCAGTTCTACTTGTATTTGTGTGTGTGTTTGTGTGTGTGTGCGTGTGTGTGTTTTAATTCAGTAGGATTTTATCATACGTGTAAGTTCTTGTATCTGCCTCCATAGTCAATAAAGGACGGTTCCACCATCACAGGGAACCTTTGTGTTGCTCTTCTACAGATGCTCCCGCTCCGATTCCCTAACCCCAGCCCCAGTCTCTGACCCGACAACCACTAGTCTGCTTCCCCATTCTAATTTTGCCATTTCAAGAAAGCTATATAAATGGAATCATGCACTATGTAACCTTTTGAGGTTGGCTTTTTTTCACCTTAATTTCACCATAATTCTCTGGCAATTCATACAAAGTTGTTGCATGTACTGTATCAATAGTTGGTTCCTTTTTATTGCTGAGTGGTATTCCACAGTATGGATATACCACTGTTGCTTTAACCATTCACCTGTTGAAGAACATCTGGGTTGGTTCCAATTTGGGGCTATGATGAATAAAGAAGCCAATAATGTTGAATATCTTTTCAGGTGCTTATTTGCCATGTATATATTCTCTCTATCTGAAATACCTGTTCATGTCTTTTCCTCTTTTTCCAACTTGACTTTTTTTTCACTATTAAGTTTTGAGACTTCTTTACATATTCTATATACCAGTCATTGAATATGTGATTTGCAAATATCTTCTTCCAATCTGTGGCTTATCTTAACCACCCCCTTTCATATGAACCCTCACAGGGAAAAAGTTTTTAACTTTGATGAGGTCCAATTTATCTTTGTGTGTGTGTGTGTGTGTGTGTGTGTGTGTGGATCATAGTCTGATATCAAATTTAAGAACTCTGTGTGTGTGTGTATGGATCATAGTTTGATATCAAATTTAAGAACTCTTTGCCTAGATCCAGATCCCAAGATCCTCTATTTTTTTCTAAAAGTTTTATAGTTTTTTGTTTTACATTTACGTCCATGATTATAGCATTGGACAAAATCCAATACCCACTCATGATAAAAATGCTCAGCAAATTAGGAATAGAGAAGAATTATGCCAACTTGATATAGAGCATCTATTTAAAAACCTACAGATAATATCAGACTTAATGGTAAAAGTCTGAATGCTTTTTCCTATAATCAGGAACAGACAAGAATGTCTGCCATCTTTTCTGTCTGCTTTTATTCAACATAGTACTGGAAGTCATAGCCCCTATAATAAGGCAAGAAAAAGGAATAAAAGGTATAGTTTAGAAATAAAACTGTCTTTGGGGCACCTGGGTGACTCAGTCGGTTAAGCATCAGACTTCAGCTAACGATCTCCTGGTCTGTGAGTTCAAGTCCTGCCTCGGGCTCTGTGCTGACAGCTCAGAGACTGCAGCCTGCTTTGGATTGCATGTCTCCCTCTCTCTCTCTGCCCCTCCCCAACTTGCACTCTGTCTTTCTCTCCCCATCTCTCTCAAAATTAAATAAACATTAAAAATTTTTTAAATAAATAAAACTACCTTTATTTGCAGATGACATGATTGTCTATATAGAAAATCACATGAAATCTATAAAAAACCAAAATATCTGAGCTTAGTAAGGCTATAGGATACAAAGTCAACACAAATTAATTGCATGTCGATATACTAACAATGAACATATGGAAATTGAAATGTGAAACATGATACCACTTACAATAACCCCAAAGAAAATTAAATACTTAGGTATACATGTACCAAAACATGTACAGGATCTATATATGCTAAAATTTACAAAATGCTGATGACAGAAATCAAAGAAAATCTAAATAAATGTAAAGACATACTATGTTCATGGATTAGATGGCTCAACATAATAAATATTTCAGCTCTATTTAAACTGATTTACAGATTTAATACAATTCCTATCAAAATCCCAGCAAGATTTTTTGTATACATGGACAAGCTTATTCTGAAGTTTGTGTGGAAGGCAACAGCCCTAGAATAGCTAAAACAATCTTGAGAAAGCAGAATGAAGTGTGAGAATCACTCACTCAGTTTCGGGCTGAACGTCTTCAAGTAATTCTTTTTTTTAAAAAAAAAAATGTGGATCACAGACTCTTACCCACAAAGCTAAAAAAATTGAAACACTGTTATCTTTTCTTTCGGCAGTTAGTGTTGCAGATGAAAAGTATGAAGTCATTCTGACTGTGGATAATCTATTTTTTTCACTTCTTGATTCCTGTATAATATTTTTTTCTTATTAAATATAATTATTTCCATGATATGTCCAGATGAGATCTCTTTTTATTATCTTGTCTAAATATATAGTAAAACACTTCTGGACACATACTTGGATTCCCTTTTGACTTCTAAGAAGAAAGAAACTTGTTTTGACTGATCATCCCCTCTTCCAGTTATTCTGGTTTTCCTCCCACAGCAACACTTGTCAGTCTTTGTTCATATCCTTGTACAACACAAGGATCTTAATTCCAAGCAACCCAAACTAACTCTGGCTGTGTTAGTAGTGAAAGAATTTATTAAACAGATATTGGGAATCATACAAAAATATTTTAAAAATACAAATAAACAAAACAACAACAACAACTACACAAGACCCAGGCTCAGAAAATGGGCAGCATAGAATGAGGCAGCAGCAACAAGAATGATAATAGTGTTGTACCACAGAACACATCCGATGAGGCCTCCGGGGTGCTGCCACTAACCCCTGGGCTGCTCGCAGCTTCACCTCTGTGGCACCAGACTCTGGACACTACAGCTTGTGCTGAGGCTTCTGCTGTCCTGAACCCAGTGCCACCAGCCTCCATGAAAATTTTCCTCAGTCCTTTCATCTTTGCGCTACAAGCTTCCTGTTCAAAGTCCCCGATGCGTGTGCCTGATGGGCTGGCACATGTCACACATATGCTGGCACCTCAGCAATCCAGCTGAGAAAATGGAATTCTGGTCTTTACAGATTCTATGTGTGAGACAGTTCTGCCACCAAGACATCTAACATGGGAAATTCCACAAGCATAGAAAGGAACTCCTGTTAGGATCTTGCTTCTTTGTCCTCTGTCTCTCATTCATTTTCATCTCTATATCCATTCATACCTTCAGGCACAACTTCTCAAATTTGTTTTCTGTATCATGATTCCAATTTTCCATAGTGTCAACTCTGCTCCTCACCTCCTTTAGTGTGGATATTAATTTTTTTAGGTTTCTTTTCCATCCTTCCTTTGAACCTACAATTCCTGGGTAGATTGACTGCAAAAATGGCCATCAATAATTCCTCCTAAACCTGTGTGTGCATGCATCCCCTCCCATTAAGAGGTACAGACTATTTCCCTCCCTTTTAATCTGGGTTTGTCTTGTAACCTGATTTAACCAATAGTATGCAGCAGAAGGGATATTATAGGACTTCCAATCCTCAGTCTTTTTTTTTTATTATTGTTTATTGTCAAGTTGGTTTCCATATAACACCCAGTGCTCTTCCCCACAAGTGCCCTCCTCCATGTCCATCACCCCCCTTCCCCTTTCCCACTCCCCCTTCAGCCCTCAGTTTGTTTTCAGTATTCAAGAGTCTCTCATGATTTGCCTCCCTCCCTCTCCCTAACTCTTTTTCCCCCTTCCCCTCCCCATGGTCCTCTGTTAAGTTTCTCCTGTTAGATGAATGAGTGAAAACATATGGTATCTGTCTTTCTCTCCCTGACTTATTTCACTTAGCATGACACCCTCAAGGTCCATCCCCATTGCCACGAATGGCCAAATTTCATTCTTTCTCATTGCCATGTAGTATTCCATTGTATATATAAACCACATCTTCTTGATCCATTCATCAGTTGATGGACATTTAGGCTCTTTCCACGATTTGGCTATTGTTTAAAGTGCCGCTATGAACATTGGGGTACATGTGCCCCTATGCATCAGCACTTCTGTATCCCTTGGGTAAATCCCTAGCAGTGCTATTGCTGGATCATAGGGGAGTTCTCAAAAATAAATAAACATTAAGACTGAGGATAAATAAATAATGTTTATTTATTTTTGAGAGAGAGAGAGAGAGAGAGAGAGAGAGAGAGAGAGAGAGGATGAGCGGGGGAGTGGCAGAGAGAGAGAGAGGGAGACACAGAATCCCAGAATCCAAAGCAGGCTCCAGGCTCTGAGATGTCAGCACAGAGCCCAAGGCGGGGCTCCAACTCACGAACCTCGAGATCATGAAACAAAATCCGATGCTTAACCAACTGAACCACCCAGGTGCCCTTCCAATCCTCAATCTTAAGAGGGCTGGCAGCTTTCATTTTCTCACTTTGGGGATCCTGATGCCATATAAATAAACTCAAGCCATATGCAAGGGGCCGGGGGAGGTGCCATAATTCTCTAGCCACCAGGTGCCAGATGTGAGAAGTGAAGTTATCTTGAACACTGCAGCTCCAGCCACTTCCCAACTAAATGCTGCCACCTCATGGGGCAGACCCTGCACCCCACCCCATGTGGAGCAGAAGAAATGATCAAATCACTCTGCTCTAATTCCTTCCCACAGAATGGTAAAACATAAAATGGTGTGATTTAGTTCACTAGGTTTTAGCATAGTTCAGTTGGTAGTAGCAGATAATTTGACACATTCCAACATCTTACCTAGTTCTCTTTATGTATCACTTTAGCATCTTTTCATTTCATCTTATTTCATCTTGGTCTTCTTTCTCCTTGTGATTCTCTTTAGCTGTTCAGAGGCCACATTTTTTTTTGCAACTTAGTGAGGGTTCCAAGCAATTTTCTAAAATTGAATTCTTGTTACTCTCTGCACATCTGAGTCATCAAGATAAAGTTTCCTTTCTCATATTCCACAGTTCATCTTTTTTTAATAGATCGAGTTTAGTGGTTTCTCTTTTTATTCATTTTCAAAACAAAAGAGACATATCAAGTTTCCATTTTAGCATCAAACAAAATGTATAGATTTCCCATAGTGCCCCCATTGTTTAACTGGAATTAATTGAATCCCCTTCTCACATCTGTAGCAGTAGGGATTTGGAGGGCTCTGTATTTTATAGAGACCTCAGTCCAACTCCCGAGGTCTGGTGCCCAGGCTTCCTTCTGATAAGCTACTGCCATGCTTTGAGAGAGATTTGCCCTGCCCCTTACTTTATGGCTTCCTAGAACTTTGAAGCTATGATTCCCAGCATGCTTTGTACCTGGTCTAGGTGACCCTATATCGCCCTGCTGTTTTGCAGCAGTTTGGGTCTCCAAATGAATGTGGAAAGTTAGTAGGAAGGAAAATAAGAAGCACTCACCCAGTACTGGGACAGTTTCATAGTTGTTTAATTAGTTCGGTATCAGAGCATCTGAGGGCAACCAGAGGAGGAGAAAAGAAATGTTCTGCTTTACATTAAATGGAACATGAGTGTACCATTTGTTTCTGCTTTTGTGATACAACTTTATCAGTATTGTGTTTAGTAAGAAGTCCTCTTATAATCTGATAATATGTTGCTCATGAGCCTTGGTTTTCAGTGATGTTACACATTTTCATCTCTTTCTAAGACTCTTAGAGGTAAAGTCATATGGGCCATACCAGGGGCTGCAAACCTGCTTCCATTAAAATCCTTAGCAGTCAAGAACTAGTGTCTGATAGAGGTCTACATTACATCTGCTGGAGGAATTGCATGAGTGGAAGAAATCCTAGGAAGACATTGTGCAGAAGGAATTTTAATCCCATTTTCTCAAAAGATGCAGATAGACTGTGAAGGAAAGCATTAGGAAGGAAATGTCCTGGGTTAGGGATAGGAGCAAGCTTGATGAAAAAGATTTTTTAGCTACAGTCAGGATATTGGATCAAAAAATTATGAATCATCATAGTGCCAAAGTTTAGGCTTGACCTATATCAGAGTAGAGATCTTGAATGCTACATTTGGAATGTTGGAGTCAATATCAGTAGTTAAATTTGGGCCAATAAATTTCCAAACCATAGAATTTCCTGAATCTAAGTGCAGAGAGAGTAGCGGTAAAGAGCTGGCTAATATAAGGCACTGAATAAAAATCTTAAGATTGAATCATGCAGTGTAGCTCTAATCTCTTTTCTCCCACTATTCTGGTTATCTACTGCTATGTAACAATCACTCCAAAATTTAGTCGCTTAAGACATTGAGCATTATGGCTTATAATTCTCTAGGTAGACTGCCCCCAGCTAGATAGTTCTTCCATAACAGAATCAAAGATCATGGGTCTCCATATTGAAATTCAATTTTGTTTTTAAATCCACACCAAAACCCACTGTCATGAAATTTTAGAATACCAGGGGTAAATATCAGAAAGCTTTTAAAAAGAAAATATAGGTCAAGCAAAGGACCAAGAATAAGAAGGGAGGTGGGCTTTTCAACAGGAACACTAGTAGCTAGAAATTATTTTCACCCTACAGTTCCCCACCTATATTCAATCTAGTTTGTGAGTGAAGTAAAGGCATTTCAGACATGCAGAATCTTCTAACATTTATATCTGCTGTACTATCTTTCAGGAAGCTGTTGGAGGATGTGCACCACCAAAACAAGGGAGTAAATCAAGAAAGAGGCAGACATGACGTGGAGTCAAAGCAACCAAGAATAAATGTAAGACAAGGGCAAAGGCAATGCCAGGATGAGGCTGTGCCGCCACCAGAGAGAGAAGTGAGTCCAGATAGAGCAGCAGACCTCAGAGTGCAAGAAGACACGAGTCCAGGGGAGAGGAAATGAAAATGATAAATTACCTGGTGGGCTTGACCAATCAGAAAATTGCACTGAGAGATATTTTACAGAGCTACGAGATGGTGGGAAATTACTTAATCAGATGTTCAAAGAAAATAAAACGAATGAAAAGCTGAGGCAATTATTAACTCCAAAAAAGCTTAAAGTTGTACAAGAAATGAGTTATAAGTAGACTATACCATTTATGTCAAAACTGAGCAAAATTTATAGCCATAATGATGAAAACTCTGAAAATGATTTTAACTGAGAATCTAGATATAACGATATTAGGAGAAGAGAGGATGTAGAAGAGTGTGTATAAGTGAGTTTATATTTTCATCTATCATAATAGAATAATATGAATAGAATATAATAGAATTGATAACGTCTGAAGTTAATGGATAAAGAGAAAGCAATGCATTTCATTTTAGTTAGAAATATAGATATAGGGGCACCTAGGTGGCTCAGTTGGTTGAGCATCTGACTCTTGATTTCTGCTCAGGTCATGATCCCAGGGTGGGATCAAGCCCCGCATTGGGCTCTGTGTTGAGCATGAAGCCTGCTTAAGATTCTCTCTCTCCACCCCCCACCCCTGCTCATGCTCTCTAAAATTAAGAAAGAAAGAAAGAAAGAAAGAAAGAAAGAAAGGAAGGAAGAAAGAAAGAAAGAAAGAAAGAAAGAAGATATATATAAATCCCAAAAGAAACACTAAAATAGTTTAAAAGACTTCCTTCTGAGCAGTGGGATGGGACTGGAGTACAGTCTTGAGAGGTCTCAACAGGGCTTCCTGCTATGCATCTAAATAACTCACTCCTTACCCTACACCCTCTTTCCTTTCCCAGCCAGGCACCCCCTACTATAGCTCCTTGCAACCCATGTCCACTCTGTCACAAATCCCATTCCTCATTTACCCTCTCCCGCAACCCAGGTTCAGACACTGCCCAGACAACCTCTACTTTTTACTCTCTGTTTGCACTTGTAAGTCTTTGAGACAAGCATATTTTGTTGTCTGCAGGTTCCAAGAGAAAATGCAGATGAGAGACTATGAGAAACTGAAGACCTGGGACCAGTAAGGTCAGAGGAAAGGTTTTTCAGCCTAAAGCTCAGAAAGCAAGTGGACAGTCACATTTGTGAGGTTGAAGAGAGTGTTATTTTAGCACGGATAACATGCTTACCAATTTCCCTTCCTTCCCAGACTCATCCTTTAAGCTTCACCTCCTCCATGAAGACCCCCTCAACTCCTAATCTACAGGGACATCACCATTTTAGGACAGTAGTACCTTCAGACTTGACCAAACACAGCCCATTGTATCTCTAGGTGTTTGTCCAGTCAGCCTTGGAAAAGATAGCACCATGCTACCATGCCTTCTCTATTTATTTAGATCACAGCAATGAGCAGTGAAGACATTTACAAGCCTTCAACAGAGACTGAATATATTGACTTGCTTGATTCAGCTTAACAAATGCCCAGAGTCTGCTCATGTGTCCTTCTCTTCCCCCACTGAACTATGAACTGGGATGGAGGTCAGTGCCTGGATTTTCATATCTGTGTTTTTAAGTAGGTGTCAGTAAATGTTTATTGAATGAATTAATTAATGAATTTAATGATTGCATATTTTATGGGTGGTTCCTGCCCTCATTAGGTGATATTAGCATAGCAACGCTGGGTTAAAGTACACTAAGGTAGTGATTCTCCTGGTGTTATCGCTGGGCCAGAGGCATCAGCATCACTTGTTAGAAATGCAAATTCCCGGGCCTCACTCTGGACCTCCTAAATTAGCAGCAGTGGGGGCAGGGCCCAGAAATCTGTTCTGTTCTGATAAACCCTATAGGTAATTCTGATGCAGGCTCAAGTTTGAGAAGCACTACACTCATGGCTTCTCTCATGCCCGAGGCTATGCCTTGCCCTGCATTTTCTCACACAGAGATCCTAGTGAGTGAGACAGAGTAAACCACAGCCAGAAGTAAGACTAGCAGAGGTTCAGTCTGGATTTTGCTAATGGAGAACCCCACTGCCTGATAACAGTGCTTTAGGCAGATCATTTGTTCTAAAGAAATGTGATCTGATATTTTAAAGTCCTGTACTACAGTAAAAGGTGTCCAGGTTAGACAAGATGAGGACTGCTAGACTGGAGTAGCCAAAGGAAGACATAGATTATCACCATTAAGATGCAAGGAAATGGACAAGATGACTTGCAGGGGTCATTCCACAGCACACTAACAAGCAGGGATCAGGTGCCTGTTTGGAACTGCCTGGCACCCTGAGCACCTTGCCCCTCCTCCCCCACCCCTTCCCTCTGTCCTCATCTTCCAAGGCGGAGCCAGAGCCAGCTCCAGGGGCAGATTTACAGCTCTCCTCCATGAATAATGCAGCAGCCCAGCTTTCCAGGCAGAAGCTTCTGGGTAGCCCGTAAATCATTGCAGACACTGTGCCAACCTGCTTAATCAGCTGTCCCCAGGGCACCTCAGCTGAGGGAAGGAGGGCCCCCTGGTCGCACTCAGTGCTCCATTAAGAAGGTCCCAGGCTACAGCAGCCAACCCCTCCATGCTAGCCTCACAGCCCCCACATTGTGTCCCCATGGAGGACAGACTCCCCTAGAAGGGACAGCGGAAGGACATAGAGGGGAGAGGAGATATAGTCCTTGATCCAGAAGCTCCAGTGTAAACACACACACACACACACACACACACACACGTGCGTGCGCGCTTCTGTTCTGGGGCTCTGGGCCACAGCATGAAGGTTGTGCATTCATTGCATAAGGGCCTGACAGGATGGGTACACAGAAGGGTGAAATCCAGCCCAGCCATTGCCCATGGAGTCCTGCGCTCTGGCTCAGGGCTGTGCTCTGGCACCTTCTTCTGATTGTTCAAAGGTGTGGTCTTTGCTCACAGCTGTGGTGCTGGACATGTATCTGGGTTCTCTCTTCCTTCCTAGTCTCACCTCCTTTAGTTCATGGCACTGGTCTTGCCTCCTCCTAGAACCCCAGTCTCCCCAGGTGCATCCTCTATACTTGCCCGTACCCTGAGGCCCTGTCCCCCATGACCAACCATTTCCTGGTGCCGATTTTTCAGTGCTGTCTAGCCTGCGTTCCCCATCTCTAAGCTACTAGGAATGGAAAGCCCATAGCTAGCATGTGCCCATTACTGTGGTTCACAGATGCACAGAACTGCACTATGACTTTCCCTGAGACAGCCTGAAGCAAGGTTATTCCCAAATTTCCTGATGCACAGGCCAGGACAGCCCCTTGCTGTGAGTAATCAGATAGTACATGATCCTCAACCCATAGTAGAGTGTTTGAGTTTCCTCAACACTCTGTATATTTTTTATTATATTATGTAAGTTTCCAGTGTATTTGTATTCCCAAAACTGCACATTTCCCACCAGGACCCCTCAGGGAAGCCTTAACCATAGTCTAGCAGAAAGACCTTCTCAAATTAAGGAGGATTCTAAACCCACTGGAACTCTGATTCATGCATCTACTAATGATTCTTATTCTCCACTGGAAAGGAAGATATTGCTCATAATAAAAGGGTATGTTTGGGGAGGGGTATGCACAGGGGAGCAGGCATCTGAAAATAGGGTCAGGAATTTTAGAAATGTACGAAGTTCCCGAACCATGTCTCCTATCACATGACCCATCTGGTGTCTCCGGAAATCCCACATGGAAAATTGGACCAAAGCAGGGAGACACAGCTTCCCCAGGGAGGCGGGAAGGCTGGAAGTCGGTGAAACAATCCTCCCTGGGAATGGTGGTGCCCTTAGACTTGCGGTTTAATGAATGAGCCAGGTCACTAGCTCTGGGAAGAACCCCTGAGGCCCAAGAGGTCACAGGGGCAGCCCGCCCTGGCCACAGCAGCCCACTTCCTGCCTTGGCCACCCTCCCTCCCCCAGCCATACCGCTAACTCCAAGTGTTACATGACTCAGCACCCAGAGCCACCACCACTGAGGTCATCAGCACTCCTGGAGAGGTCGAGGCAACTAGAAGTCCCCAAGTTCACCAAAACCCACAGGCTCCACATGAAATGATCTCCCTGTCCTGGTGGAGAAAATATAGCTCCTGCCCGTAGGGGGTGCCTGTCCCATCAGTACACCATTGGCCACCACAACCAGGCACTCAGAGAACAGCACTGCATAATAGCAGCAGACCAGGACTCCATGGAGGAGGCAGGCCTGTGGTCCTTTCTCTGACCATGAGTCAGACAATCATATAGTCATTCTACATCTGCAGCTGAGGCCCACTGTGTGCCATGCACTGGTAGTACCTGATATGCTAATCTAAATAATTAGGGCTAGAACAAACAAAAAAACAAACAAACAAGTAAATAATTGGGGCTACGTTAGAGGGCACTGCTGGGCCCCAGTACTCTTCTAAGGGCTGGAGATGTGTCAGCCCTTGTAAGCCTGAAGGCAGCCTTCCATATCATCCTTATTTTACTGGAAACTGAGGCACAGAGAGGTTAAGTGATTTGCCTAAGGCCACATAGCAAAGTGACAGAACAGGTTTTAAATCCAGACCACCTGGCACCTGGTAATGTCCCTCTAAGAAGCTAGGAAGGTGATGCTGAGGGCTCCAGGAAGCAGCCCACCTCACTCCTCCACTAACAGGTCTCCTCTTCTATATATCATGATCTCTGAGAGAGCCAGGCAATGAACCAAATAATTGCAATACTGAGCCCCTCTAGCTAAAAATGCTAACTCTAAACCTCCACCTAAATTGAGAGTCAAAGTGGGATTTTGCCAGGGCAGCAGGGCCTTCCCCAAAAGGGAGCAGTTTGGGAGAAATCTCAGAGGAAGAAGAGCTTGGCATTTCCAGACAATGACAAGCTACACTCAGTGACTGTAGCCCATGACCAGGTGAGCCATAGGGCTGGAGTGTGAGGGGCCTTCTGTGCCAGGCTGGGGCATGTAAGCTGTGTCTCGTGGGCACCAGGGAGCCACTGAAGATTTCAAGCAGGATGGTGACATAAGTTCCTGTTCAGCAAAAGGCCCTGGCACAGGGGTCAGGGGGCCATGTGTGGCCAGCCTGTGGCTAAGGACCTAATGGCCGGCTCCCCCAGGGCCTGGCCTGGCCTCTGCCTGTCCCAGGCCTGGGGCGGGGCAGGGGGAGCCGGCCGGCTGTCTCCAGATGATTAAGGAGCTGGCAGCAGCTCCTTGGTCCAGGGAGGCTCCAGCCAGCAAAGCACAGTCTTCCCTCTTTCCCTTTTGGCACCGGGTGGGCCTATTGATGTTTATCAGCCCGTGTTTATTATTCTTAACGCTGTTCAGGATGTTCCTCCCAGCTGGGGAGGGTGAGGCAGGCCAGCGGGGAGAGCATGGGGCCGGGACCTTGGCCTCGCTGCCACCCAGGGTGTGTGTCAGAGCTGGAAGACTCACAGCTCAGCCAACTTAAGCCGCCTCATTGACAGATAAAGAAGTTGAGGCCAGAGACCAGGAGAGATTTGCCCAAGATCACAAGCAAATTAGACGCAGATTATCTGCAAAGAGAACTGAGCCTGAATGCAGACCTCTCAGTCCCTGCAACCCCCAGATCAGGGCCTGGGGTTTTGCTCAGCAAATGCTAGGCATGTGCCTGGGATCTAAAGGGGCTCTGGGAGACTGAGTGGGAATTATGCAGGGCATGAAGGCTGACATGGGGTTAGGAAGTTGATAGGAAGAGTGCTCTGAGTAGAGAAAACAGCTTGGGCAAGCTGCAGATGATTCCAGAGCTGGAGAGGCCTGGAAGGCGGGGGCGAAGGGTGGGGGTGGGCAATGAAGGAAACCAACAGTACTGACTTCTCTCCTGGCTGGAGAGCTCCCCAGAAGGCCTCCTGCGCACCCGCAGTGTGGCCAGCTGCCTTCATCTGCCCAGATAAACCTCAAGCTCATCTCTACTGCCTCCAGTTCTGTTAGAACCACACCTCTCTGTCCTCATTCCCCTACACATGCACTTGATTCAGATTGGGGTCAGGAGGAAAGCTGGGAATTCAGCTCTCCCTGCTCATTGAGAGACTTTGTGTCTCTCCAGAGACATAGTCTGATGGAGCAAAGGCTGCCACTTTAAAGGAGAGCTGGCTCAGAGGACCACAGGGGAAGCTCGCTGGCAGGGAGGTAATGTCGCCGCAGAACCTAAGGCAGGTGAGGCTGAGGGCTCCAGCCCAAGGCACCAGACTGAATGGCCCCTCTTAGGCTGAATCTAACTCCCCCCTCCCTTCCCATCCACCTGCTACAGTGCCCGCAAGGCATGGTGCTACTCCAGCCCCAGTGCTAATCAGGATCTCAGGAGAACAGGGCATCTTTTTTTTTTTTTAATGTTTATTTATTTTTGAGAGTGGGGATGAGGGGGAGACAGAGGATCTGAAGCGGGCTCTGCACTGACAGCGGAAAACCTGATGTGGGGCTCAAACTCACCAACCATGAGATCATAACCTGAGCTGAAGTCAGACACTTAATCGACTGAGCCATCCAGGCACCCCTGAGAAGAGAGCATCTTTTGCATCCCTCTAGCCCCTGTCCTTCCTCTTCTCTGAGGCTATCTCTGCCCTGAAACTTCCCAGAGTTTATCCCCCTCCAAAGAGCTCTCCCTAAGTGAGGACACTTGGGTAGCAAAAACTCAAGACTCAAGCCCAGGGGGTGCCGTGTGTTTATTCACACTTGTTTCCCTTGTTTGTGGCCTGTGGCTGGGTGTGTTCTCCCCAGCTGGCGAGTGCCCAGTGGCCCTGCTGAGATGAATGGGCCTGTAGTAACTCCACACCAGGCTCTTGTCAGCCCTTTCTGAGCCTGCCAGACACAGGAATAGGATCCGAAAGCACTTTGATGGCCTTCTACCTTAAATCTGTCCCAAGAACTTGATTCTATGACCTGAGACTCAAATCCACTGTCCACAAGGCTGAGGTCTTATTGTGCCCCCAACAGAGCCTGAGCACCAGGTGCTTGATGGGAGACAGAAGAGAAACAAGCAAAACTGGAAACCAGCAAGGCAGCCAGGAAATGTGGGAAGAGCCTAGGAGGCTGTGGAGCCATCAGCCAGCCTAGGGGGCTCAGGACTTGAGGAAGAGGGCAGTGGCAAGATGAGGACTCCGAGTCAACTACCCAAGGCAGTGCGTTCACTAATAACCCCTAGGGTTCCAGAGCTGCTACTCCCACTAGTGCTGAAGACTGTGGACCAAACTTTTGTCTCCAAGGGCTTCATCTGTATGGTGAAGGCATTGGTTGATCCAGAAGATTCCAACAAGGTTTCCTAGACCTGACAGTTGGGATTCTGTTTTGCTTTAATGTTCATGCTCTGATTGCAGTGTGCATGGAAACACAATAGAAGAATGCATTTCCAAACACAATAGCTCAAAACCAGGTTCTGGAAACCCACAAATAATAAATACTCATGCCCCTCATGCAGTGTCTGAAATGGCCAGCATAGCTCAGGGTAGAAGAGTGAAGTCTCCCTAATAACCGAGGTAGCAAAGATCAAACAGCCAACCCACACATGGAGCTTCTGTTAGTCAGCTGTGCTCAAGGCTAGTTGTTAGTTAAGGCCGTTGGCTTTGGAGGCCAGAAGGCAGCAATGAAAATAGGGCACAGTTCAGAGTGGGGAAGCAGACTCAGCACACATTCCTGTGTGTGCCAAGGGCTGTCATAAGGGCAGGGTTGATTCACCACTCCATTCATCTCTTTGGCCATTCATCGTTCACTCCTTGAGCTCTCCCTGGCTGAAGTTGCATGACAGGGTTTGTGTGGATAGGGAGCATTAGGTAAGACAGTCTCTGCCTAGGGGGTGCATGGCAGGCTGGGACATGGATGGGTAGCAGCAGTTAAGGGCCACCAAGGGTTCAGGAGGCCGAGGTTGGTATGTACCTGGCTGAGGAGGCCCTAAGGGAGCAGGATGCAGAAGGAGGGGTTGACCCTGGGCTGTGGTTAGTGAGCAGGTATCAGACAGGAGAGAAGTCAGACAGCTTCAGTGGTACAGCACCACGCCTGCGGACTACACCAAAAGGAGTGGACTTTAGCCAGAACAGAGTAGGCCACAGAAGGGTTACAAATGCAGCTGGCTCAGACCCGTGCCATCAGATGAGGGATGGTGGTGTCTTGAGCAGGTGCAGAAGTGGGGGGAAGTGGCATATCATCCTAAACACCCAGTGTTCTGGTCTGAGCAATGAGGGAGGTAGTGTTGAACACACAGGAGGAAGTTTGGGGGAAGATGGCAAGTTCAGCTTTCCCTGAATCACACACGCCCATATTTTCTTCAAGTATTGAAGGTTTTACTGATAGTCTGTAAATGATTTATTGTTTTTCCCTGTCTGCATCCATTATCTTCTGGATTCTTAGTCCTATATACCCAGAGACAGAGAAAGGTGAAGAGACAGGATGAAAGCTCCAGAGAGTGTGTTCCAGAGAGAAGCAAACCTTTCCTTTTCTTTCCTTTGGCCCTTAGACCATGCCTCTCACAAGTGTGAGCCAATTCCGCTGCCCACAGAGCACCTGCACCTACTCTCCCACCTCATTCCAATAGTGACCCTAGACGCCTGTCGAAATGGAGGCCCCGTGAGAAACCATAACTTGCCAGAGGTCACACTTCAAGCAATAAACGTTTCCTGATGCTCACAACGTTGTGGCCACCGGGGCATGCAGCTCTGCTTCCTTTTGTGGCTGTCAGGAGACACCCGGCAGGGCCTGGGACTTGCCAAAGACTTGCCTTAACCCATGGGACTGCATGGCCAAGGGATACCTCTGGTGGATGCATCAAGGGTCTCCAGCCCAGATGAAAGGTTGAGAATAAGAAAAAAAAAAAAAAAAGTCAGGTCTGAATTCCTGTGGAAGTGCCTCCTGACCTTCGCTAAGGTGGTGTGGTTTGAGTTTTCCGGAAACCAAGCCCCCCGACTAATGGTTCTACTCTCTTTTCTAATAAATACGTGGCCCCAGGCCCGGCTCCCTTCTCTGCTTTGTCATGAGGGACCCGTTATTTATGACTTAGGCATGAGTCACAGGCCTTGGCAAGGAGCTCACGGCTCTGGGCCCAGTGTATTTTTCCACTCAGTAGCAAGTGAAGGAGGACGGACGCTTGTAAATTCTCCTGTTGAAATGACTGTGTAGGTATCTTCATAGGGATGCTCTTCCTAGCTCAGATATAAATCTTCTCCCTGTTGGACATTTCTGGTGGTCTTTGGCTGCTGCCCAGGAGAGCGGGTGGGAGCTCTATGGATTCTCGACTCAGCCCCCACCCCAAGCTCCCAGGCCACACAAACAACTACATGCCTCACAAAAGTGCCATGTATTCTGTGGGGATTTTTCCAAGGCACCTTGGGCACAGTGAGTTGATGGAAATGAAGGTGTCAGAACAGTAAGTCCCAGAGAAGATAAGGGTGGTGCATGGTACCAGGGACACATGGGCGGCATGGTATAAGGGCTTCCAGGGCTCTCCATCACCCCCATATCTCCCAACTTTCTGTGCTGGGGCTGACCCTCACCCATACCAGGTGTGGACTGCCCTGGACACTTCGCACTCACTCCCAGCCTCCCTGCTTTGCTCCAGATCTTCTCTCTCCCTCCAAACCCCCATCCTCAAAGCCCCTACTCAAGCACTATGCTATTAGTGATCAGACCATGTTGCAGATGATTTTTTACTTCCTGTTTACTTGTCTTACTTGCCCAAATAGATTTTAAGCTCCTGAACAGGAGGTCTCATGTGTCTTTACACCACTTACATGATGACCAAGCACTTGATGTGGGGGGCAGGTAGGAAGGTGTCAAGAACTGTAAAAGGAGCTGAGGTTTGTACCCTTCTTGCAAGCTAGAAAGCTTGCCTGACACAATTTCCCGGATGCTAGCAGAAGACATGAGACCCTGGGTCAGAGACAAAGGGCTTTATTACTCACAGTGATAACAGTCTGGAGCATCAGCATTTGCACCAGTCCAGGGAACCCTAATTTCTACAGGGTTAGGCAAAGAGGGCCAGCTGATACCTGCACTCACTGTGGGTTGCATTACAAAAGACCTCTGAGCTTAAAGAGCCTGAATCTTTTATAATAGGCAGTAAGCATGCCTCAAATTTGACCCAGAAATAGACATTCTCTTTACTATTCTGGACAGCAGACAAAGCTGTGAATCAAGAACAAAGGGAGCCTCTATCTGTGCTGGCAAGATGTGAAGAAAAATGAGACGCATGGAGCATTATCTTCCAACAGGGGCTCAATAGATTTTATTTAATTCCTCCCATAATGACTATACCTGGCATTGTCCAAAACTTTGTCATTGTGTACCAGCCTAGAGATCCCCAACTCCAAACTGCACATCAGAGCAGTCTTGGTGAGGTTGAGGGCAAGAGTGGGGGATGTACCTCATTTGTAAAAGCATACTGCAGTAGGCTCCCTTGGTTCCCTGCCATCATCTTCAGTGTCACCTCTACAGACTGAAAACTGCCTGCTACATACCTATCTGTGCCTGTGCACAGGACAATCCAGACTTGATGGAGGCTTAGTGCTCCTGGAAGCAGTACTCAGTCAAAAGTGGGGAGATGGTACATAGATACCTCAGCTTCCTTCCCCTTGCCTGGAGTGACTCAGTGGTGCCCCAGTTTCCCACACCAATAGCTACTCAATAGCACTCCCTTTATTGGTTTCTTCCCTTCCCTTTCTCATTTCTGCAGTTCCTCGGTGCTTTCTGAGATCACTTCCCTACTTGCATTCAAATCTTTGCCCTAGTACTACTTCTAGGAGATACCAACCTTAGACACTTAACTGATACCATTAATGCTGGATGTTTGAAAAATGAAATATGGCAGAGCGCCTGGGTGCTCAGTCAGCTAAGTGTCTGACTTCAGCTCAGGTCATGATCTTGTGATTTGTGAGTTCCACCCCCACGTCGGGCTCTGTGCTGACAGCTCGGTGCCTGGAGCCTGTTTTGGATTCTGTGTCTCCTCTCTCTGCACCCCCACCCCCTGCTCATGCTCTGTGTGTGTGTCTCTCTCTCTCAAAAATAAATAAACATTAAAAATTTTTAAAAAGAAAAATGAAATATGGATTGTCCTCACAATACAAGGTATAGAAAATAGTTTACCACACTGTGCTAGAGTCATGGAGATAAAGAAAAGAAAATGATGATTCTTTCCAAGAGAAGGGCAGATTAGTGGAGGGCAGGGAGGGAAATAATGGGATTAAAGAGGCCGAAATACCTTAATGTAGACCCTATGAGGGCTCCTGAGAACACAGCAGGTGAAACTATCTCCTCCAGTACAAAAAGGAGACATGTAAGGACCACTGGCCAAAGAGACATTGGCCTGCAGTCTTCCCTTCCATGGAAGGGAACTCAAAGTCTACCCGCTTCTTAGCCCAGACTCTTTTCTTACAGGAATCTCAATCATGCACAGGCATGAGTATCTGAGAATAGCTATGAATGGGATCCTTGAAGCTCTGACTTTATAATAAGCTTCAAAGTCTTCAGTGAGAGTGAAGAATAGCCAAGAAGGGGAATGGGGTGAAAGTCAAGAGCTTCAGAACCACTTGGGGAGCTTATCCAAACCACACACCTAACAGGTTGGAGACATCCCAAGAGTGGGCTGAATGTCTCCAATTCAGCTACATCCCTGCATAATTTACATTCTGCCCAGAACCACTCTGCAAGGCTTCCTCCTAGCACATACACTGGAAATTCTCCCCTCCGAGCCTTCAGCAAGCAAATAGAAGCATATTAGAAAATCACTAGCATTAATCAGCACTTACCATTTTTTCTCACTATCATTATTATCTCTTGAACTAGAAGTTCTCTATATTTTTCAAAGCTTTATCATATTGACTGTATGTCATTTGAGCCTCTTTCTTTCCCCTCCCATTAGATAATTAAGAAAATACATTATCCTGATTTTACAGATTGTGAAACTTTGGATTAGAAAAAGAAGCTTGATGGAAATGCTCTCGCTTTACAGATGAAGAAACTGAGGCTCAGAAAGAATGGCTTGCCTACAATCACACAGCACATTAGTGTCCCAGAGAGTAAGAGGAGCATCTTGCTATATAATACAGTAGTGGCTATCACTAGTTGGATTTTAAAATCTTCCAGGTCCTGCAGGCTGAGTACATTCAGCTCATGATCATCATTAATCTTCATGACAACCCTTCCAGGTAGGTGCTGTCATGATCCCCATTTAATGTATGAGGACATCAAGGCTCAGTGTAGTTAGTGCTCTGCCCCAGGAGGAAGGCAGATCCTGGCTGGGTGGGCATGGATGTGTGTGGAGTTAGGCTTCACGGCCTGCCAGCTCCCTCCAGGCATGAGCTCAATCAGTTCTGACAGCCAGATGTCTGGGCTGTGACGTCAGGGCTTCGGGCAAGGGGCTGGGGGGCAGCCAAGCTCTGGTTGGTAGCCCCCACCCAGACAGCTCCCCATGTGCTGGGCCACATGAGAGCCAGAGTGAAAGAGTATGTCTGTTCCTCCCTGCTGAAAACACCCTGCTGATAGGCCTGGGGCTGGTCTTTGTACTAAAACCAGCCCAATATTTATGGGTCCCTGGTTGGAGTGGGCCCTTGAAGAGTGCTGGACTCAGTCCCTGCAGCCCCAGTTCCAGTGCAGGCAACTGCACCAGAAAGGGCCAGTGACTGTCCATCCCAGTAGCGTCCAGCGGAACAGAGGACGATGCCTCCCCTCCCCCAGCAAAGCCTCCTCTGTGCAGCCACAACCACTTGGCTATTCCTCCTTCTACAGATCTGCCCCATGGTCCCTTCCCAAGGAGACATCTTGCTCCCTTCACAGGCGCAGCCCATGGCTCAGAATGTACACCTAGGCTGACCTCACCACTTCACTTCAGTAACAGTTTGGTGTGCCAGGCAAAGTCTTGGGTCACTGGCAGTGAAAGTCTGCTGTTGTGTCCTGTTCCCCCAGCCCTGACACTGTCCTTCAGCAGTGCCCCCCGAAGCCTCCTCAGTATCCAGATGTGTGGTGTCCTACAGCCTGGCTGATGTCCAGCCACACCGCGGCGGCATTAATGGACCATGCAGCATGGAGGCTTCTGCTGGAGAAGACTGGAGGTCAGTTTACTTAGCTCAATTATAAACAAAAGCAATAATTAGCCTGGGTGAGGGAGGGAAGAGGAAAGGAATAAATTAAGCCCAGGCTGAAGAAACACCTGTGGAAAGGACTCCTCAGCCCAGGGGAACAGCGGCTGCATTAAACAAACCACGAGTGACCTTGGCTCACAGACTATTAATTTGCTGATTGTTGATGGGTTTACACAGCCTAAAGTGGGAAGAAAGCCATGGTCAGGCAGCAGCCCAGTAACCCTGTGTGGGAGCATTTAGTCACTGAATTAGCAAAGATGAACCAGCCCTGGTGTATGGCTATGGGCCTGAGAGGGGACCCTGCTATACTGGGGGGCAAGGGAGCAGCCAATGGGGGCTGCCCCTCTACAAACTCAGAGACAGACTGGGGGTGGGGTCACATTTGCACTCAGCTACAGTACTAAGCAGAACCAAATTGGCATATGTATTAGTTAGGACTCCTGGTTGCAACTTGAACCAGATTAGGAAAAAACCAAGTCTTGGCAAGAGCAGGAATCCTTCAAGGTCCTCCAGATGTGTGTGTGTGTGTGTGTGTGTGTGTGTGTGTGTGTGTCTGTGTGTGTGTCTGTGTCTGTGTGTCTGTGTGTGCGCGCGTGCCTCTCTCTTGATATATATATACATACATATATGTTCATGCCATCCATGCCTCTCTGTGCCTTAGCTTCCTTCCCTTACTGCACAATGGCTTCGGTCACACAAAGAAGACATGGCCTCTAACAGCTTCTAAGCTTTACATCATACTACTACTTTCTCAGTTTTTAGAAAACATATCAGGGAATGACTCTGAGTGGCCTGTATTGAGTGAGGTGGTTGGTCTTAAACCAATGAACTAGACCCAGAAAGGTAAGGAGCTACAATTGACCCAGCTTGGGGAAGTCTCAACAGTGACCATAAAGGCAGGGCTGCCAAACACCAGGGAAGTCCCCTCTTTTCAACCATGTGATGATGGGGACAGCAGAGAAAGGAGAAAACTCCCTTCAGAAGGAGGGGTGACAGATGTTAATAGCATAGCTGGACACTGCACTCTACTGACAGTAACAATACAGGACAATAATGGCAGCATGAGCAGCAGAAATCCAGAGCCAAGAATATGTGACTGAGTTGGACAGACCAAATAAGGCAGCCTATAAGTGAGCTTTGAAGGAGGAGTATGTGTTCAACAGGTGAAGAAAGGGGGAAAGGCCCTCCAGGTTGAGAGAAACAGGTGACAAAAGATATAGGAGCCTAAAAGCATGTGGGTATGACAAGAAATGGTGTGTCTTGGGGCACCTGGGTGGCTCAGTCGGTTAAGCATCCAACTTCGGCTCAGGTCATGATCTCACAGTTCATGGGTTTGGGCCCCGCATGATTCTCTGTGCTGACAGCTCAGAGCCTGGAGCCTGCTTCGGATTCTGTGTCTCCCTCTCTCTCTCTGCCCCTCCCCTGCTTGCACTCTGTCTCTGTCTCTCTCTCTCAAAAATAGATCAGCATTAATAAAAAATTTTTTTAAAGTCTGTGCTAAGAAATGGTGTGTCTGGGTGATGGAGTGAAAGGTAAGCCTGAAAAACCTTATGGTCCCACCATTCAAGGCCTTGAATGCCTTGAAAAAGGGCTTAGACTTTATTATATAGTCAATAAGGAGCCACTGACATTTTTTGAGCCATGGTGACATGATCATTTATTCATTCAACAAATATTTTCTGTATGTTTGTTATTTTCTAGGCCTTGTGCCTGATGCTGGATCCAGGGAGAAGGAAAGTACGTGCCTCAGAGAGCCCCTGGGCAGGTGAGAAAGGGAGACAGAAATGGATCATCACAGTTCTGCTCTGACACAGATAGAGGCTGTGTCAAAGAGGCCAGGGGTTACAGTTACATCTCAGAGCTCCCAAAATGCATGGGAGTGGGTGAGTACGGGCTTCCAAGTGAGGTAGACACTTAGGCCAAGTCCTGAGGGCTGAGCAGGTGTCTGCCAAGTTGGGCAGATGGACAGAAATGATGGGTGAGAAACACAGGCCGAGAAAGAGGATATGCACTTTTCAGAGCTCATGAAGCCATCTGGAATGGCAAAGCAGGAATAGGGAGCAGCAGGGCAGGGCATGGACTGGGGTGTGCTCTATGGACAGTTGGGAGCCATGGAAGGTGTATGAGCAGGGGGCACACATTTTAGACAGTCTGGCTGCTCTGTAGACATGGGGAGACAGATGCATGGGGGACAGCTAGAAGGTGGCTGTGAGGCCAGGAGGGAAGTGAAGATACCTGGACCGAGGCAGAAGGATGGTGAGGAAGGGATGGCTCTGAGGGAGCTTGAGGGATGGATTGCATGGGAACTGATGGGGAGCCTGGGGCAGGAGGGCTAGTACCACTCACAGAAGCTAGGGCCCATGGGGAAAAGGGGGTTTGGGAAGAAAATAATGAGTTGGACTTGGGGGCATATTGATTTTGAGGTGTTCGTGGAACCTCCAAAAAGAATTACCCAGTTGTGGGGTGGAAGTGTGGGTATAGAACCAGGAGATACTTCTGTGCTGAGATGCAGACTTGGGACTGCCTTACTTTGGGAAGGTGGGTTTGAATCTGTGGGTGCTTTAAGTCCCCATGGAGAGCACACAGAGAGAGAAGAGAGCAGCCAGAAAAGGGAACATCAACATTTAAGGGGCAAGATATTAACAAGGAGCAATCAGAGGTATTGTCCACCAATATCTGTTCTCTCCTCCTTACATGGCAATGGAGTTTATACCTGGCTAGAGATCACAGTCCCCAGCAAGGTGTGGCCATATGCTACATTCTGGCCAGTGGGACATGAGCTAAAGTGACATTGCAGCTTTCGAGTGCTGCTTCTAAAGGGAAGTTGTGTGGCATTTCCCCTTCCTCATCCCCCCTTTCCCACAGATGACAGGATCAGGAGGAGCCGTCCAAGAAATGGACGTGGCATATGGAAGATGGCAGAACAAACAGAAGGATCCGGGCCCTGACACCATCAAACTGCCACACCAGCCTTCTTGAGAGAGAAATGAATTTCCATCTTGCTTAAGCCACTGTATTTTGGGATCCTTTGGCTCAAAGGATAGCAGGAAGGCCAAGGAGGAGGATGATCAGTGTAACTGGCTACCAGAGAGGTCAGAGCAGCAAGGTCAGAGAAGGCCACTGGTGACTGCAGTGAGCACAGACTCAGTGGGCTGTGGGGAGGGGTGCTGTGTCTGAGTGGAGCAGGCTGAGCTGAGAATGGAAGTTGAGTAGAGAAGCAAGTGTAGACAGCTTCAAGAAGGCAGGCTGAGGGTGGGAGCAGAGAGACAGGCTGTGGGCCAGATTACCGGCAGTGTGTAGACAATGATAAGAGGCGTGCAGTGCTAGCAGATGAGGGGGAATGATCAAAAGGATATAGGGAAACCCTATAGTTGTGGGAATGCTCTTGAGTCCCAGGCTAGAGCATGGTGGCCAGGATGGATATTGGAAGTGTCATTACTGAACAGGGACATCCCAGTCCACAGGTCCCATAAAACACCCCAACATCATGAAGGAGACCAGGAGAATGGAAAGAATTGCAAAGGCAACATGGGATGGGGTGGGAGAATTGATGACTGGGACTAGACAGGAGGCAGGTTTGGACAAGGATTGGAGTACAGTGTTTCGTGACAAGTTTGGGAAGGATAAGCAAAGTTCCCACAAAGTCCCTTGTCAGTGTGTGTGGACAGATCCAGGGGCTGCCCACAACTGCTTCTCTCAGGTAGCTTTCATGGAGCCATAATTGTCTGGTGTTGGAGACACTGGCTCTGTCCAAGCTGATGTCTGCTGGGCAAGAAGAACCAAGGACTCAAGAGGCAGACTGGAGACCTGATGGGGAAAGGAGGAAGGCAGAAGGGAAAGCTAGGCCAAGGGAAAGAAGGAGGATCCCATCTCTTGGTCCTGGACTTTCCATCTCTGGAACAGGAAGAGTGGGGACTGGAAAGGTCTGGGTCAGGAGGAGGTGCCGAGTAGACGACTAGGGACAAGCTGGGTCTGAGGCTCCCCTGGAGAGTAGCGGGGAGACAGAGGGTCAAGGGTTCTGGTTCTCACGTCGCCAGGGATGAGGGGAGCATGGCTGGAATGCGCTACAAGCCAGCGTCCATCCCCCGGGGCAGCCAGTGGGGAATCTCTAGCCCTGAAGTCATCGCCACCCGAGAAGCCTGGACCCCGCCATGGAAAAAGGGTCCCGCAGGGGCGCCCGGCGCCGGCCAGTAAGGATGAGCTCATAGCTGCTTGCCGCCTCTTCCCCTCTTCCCCTCTTTTCCAGGCATCTCAGATTTCTGGATGTCAGGAGCATCTGATGGACAGGAGCAGAGGACAAGAAAGGAGCTGGGATAGAGACCCAAGATGGGATATAGGGTACCAGTGATATTCCCCTCTACCCCAGCCATGCTCCTGCCTCCCTTGCTTCCTCCCAGACCAGATCAAGGGGTCTTACCTTCCCTACTCACTTCCCATTTTAAGGCACCAAGGAAGCCCTAATGACAAGGCCCCTAAGAAAATGTATCTTGTGTTACCTGGAGAGATGGCACTGCTATCCTCTCCCGTCAGCCCACACCACTTATCATAGCCTTGTTTTGGAAATGAGGGTCCTGGCCCCAAAGGGAATAGGAAACAGAATAGAGGAAGCCATCAGGATGGCAGGAGCACAGTGGGGCTGGGGACATCTGGTAGGAGACAAGGAGCTGCCACACAATGCTGCAGTCAGAGCACTGTGCTAAGAGTCTGAGCATAGGGCCAGCCCCAGCTCCCGCTCCAACACTTCATAGCTGTGTGAACCTGGGGAAGCCACTGTCCCCCTCAGTTTCCCCTATGTAAAACGGAAATGCCACCTGACTTTAGGGTGTTTTGAGGATCAACGGAAAGCACAGAATTGGATTTTGAAAGCTTACAGCTCTTTGCACTCAAGGGCAGCACATTAATGATGCAAATAAATGTACTTTATGACTGCTACATTATACAGCCACAGGGGCCACCATTCACACTGTGGCCTTTAGGAATGGGGCACCTCTGTGATGTCAATGCTGCTCTTGGGAGTGGGGCAGACCCGAAGACCCAACCCTATAGCTGGGAAAATGGCTGTCCAGAAGTTTCCCTGCATGGAGAGTGGGGCTACCTTAGTCATCTGACCATTGGGTGTCTCTCTGGGAGCCAGGTCCCTGCAGAACAGTCCTGCATAGGAGATTCTAATCTAAATGAGAGCATGTTGCTTCCCAAAGGGAAGCCAGGCCATTGCATCTCACAAAGTCAAGACAAGATCAGACAGACTGCAGTTAATGAGACAGTCAATGAGACTGCAGCAGAGCCAGTGATACCCTGGCCAGGTCTGGCACCAGGGAGACTGGATCAGACACCCCTGGAGAACTACCCAGAATCCCTGTGAGGTTACCAACTAGAAAGACTGGATGTCCTGTCTATACAGGGGACATCAGACTGCCAGAGTTATTACCATTGTCAATCACAGCAATAGCCTTGGAGGTTGAACACTCAGGCATGATCCCTCTTTAGGTCATTGTCTCCACTGGGGGAGCCTGAGGGATAGGGGCCGTGCACTCGGGGGCAGCCAATCCCATAGCTGCACAGCTCTCCCCAGCATCTAGAACTAGAGGCCTCTTGGTGATAAGTGTCATTTCATCTGCAGGGAGAATTTTCTAAGAAAAGGGAGAGAAGGCAATGAGCAATGAGCTACCAGTTATTGAGTCCTTGATCTGCTAGGCACTTTACCTATGTGCCCAGCACACAGTAGGTGATCACAAAATAAGGTGCTGAATGAATGGATGGTGGGTGAATAGTAGGGGGAAAAAAACCAAAGTCAGCTAACACCCTGACTAACAGCAGTGATTCTTCCTCCTATAGGAGTAATGTCCTTCTTTCCTTCCTTCCTTCCTTCCTTCCTTCCTTCCTTCCTTCCTTCCTTCCTTCCATCCTTCCTTCCTTCCTTCCTTCCTTTCCTTCTTTCATTTTCTCTCCCTTTCGTTTTTTAATTTTAGAGAAAGAGAGAGAGAGAGAGAGAGAGAGAGAGCAAGTGGGGGAGAGGGTCAGAGGGAAAGAGAAAGAGAATCTTGAGCAAGCTCTCTGCTTAGCACAGAGCCCAATGCAGGGCTCGATTCCACAACCCAGGGATCATGACCTGAGCCAAAATTAAGAGTCAGACGCTCAACTGACTGAGCCACCCAAGTTCCCCTAGTGCCTCTTCTAAGTAGACACCTTTGTGTGAAGCAAAGTGCCTTGAAGAACCATAGGGTTTGCAAAGCTGGCCTCAAGGAAAAGAGATGGGAGGCTAAGGGAAATCATTTTTTCATCATAGGAAAACAAAACTTTGACAGTTTCCAGAGAGAACACAGGGTATAGGAAAGGGTGCAGGAAATGGGGAGAGGGTTGGCGCTTGGCAGTACGGTAGCCAGGCTGGGCCTACAGAGAAATACATCCAATAAGAATGGGCAGCAGAGGTGAGGATGGACTTTTCAGAACAGCAAGGGCCAGAGATCACTCTTTAAGCTCCCCACCTAGACAGCACTTTCAGGGATCCAACTTCTAAAATATTGTCCTCAGAATGTAAGTAAAAGCTGTCACATATGTGGCCCTGGTACTAAGGAATATGAAGAAATTTGTGGGGGTGAGGTGCCCATCAAACAAAACTAAGAGCCATCAAGGTACTGAGAAAGGTATGGAGATGGGAACTGACACAAGAATTAAAAATACATGCCTTTGCTCTTGTGCTCTTGTTCACAATTCTGTGTGAGTTCGGTGGTCAATACTTCTAGCCATCAGAATTCTGGAAATGAAACAGGCTACCTCATCCATGGAGAGTGCCCCATCCCTAAACAGAGTTTTTAGAAATGGGTCTCAAGTCCTAGATTGGGGATTGAACCATGCCAGGTCCCTCCCAATCTTGACAGTCCATGATTATGTTAAAATGGTCAAAGAAATCCTTCCATTCATTGAGCCAACATCTGCCACTCTATCTCATACTGAAAAGTTTTGGCCTTCATTCACTTTCAAGTCCTTTAAAGATGTGAAATGAGTTGTTATGAAGGGAACATTTGCTGCCCTCCAGAACTTCATCTCTCCTGATTTGGGCAAATATCTGGATTATACTTTCCAGCCTCCCTTGCAGTTATGTGCAACCACATAACTAAGTTATGTCCAATGATACTTCAGCAGAAGCAATGTGCACCATTTCCTGGCCTGACCCATAAAATTCTCCCATGCCCCCACTCCTTGTTCTTTCCCACCCTGCTGACCAGGATGTTAACACCCAGAGTAGTGGAAGCCATGTGCGACAGATGGCAGAGTTATCACCAGTGGGCTTCCTGGTGCAAAGAGAATCAATGTATGAGAGAGTGACATAGCATGAAGCATTCCCCAAGCTTATTTGGTTATGTAACATTTTGTCTGTGGTTTATGTTGCAAAATATCTCAGCATGGCATTCAAAGCCCTCCATGCCATGGTTCTAGCTGACATTTCCATCCTTATAATCCTTATAATCTGCTGCTTCTGTCTATCAATCTTGTGCTCCAAACAAACTTTCCTAGAATCTGTTGGATTTCTGGGAAGCCAGAAATAGCCAGGGAAATGAGGAACAATGGCAAGCAGGTTTATGAACTTTGCCACAACTTATCCTTCCTCTAGCTCTGGTGTCTCCTCCCTCTAAATTGTTTTCTCCTTTCCATGAGCCCCTCCACACTGACCAAGTCTTTCTTTCATGACCATAGCAGCCTTCCGTGATACCTACATTGTCCCTACTCCCTCCTGTATACTATGAATAAACAGTGCCTGCCACAGTCATTAAAGAGTGCACAAATATTCCAGTTCTTCTCTTTATGGGCACCTGAGAAGATTGCACTTCCTTGCTTCTTTTGAAATTAGTCTTGCTTCAGCCAATAAAATGTAGACAGAGACAATATGTGTCACTTCTGAGCAATGTACATAGAATGTGAGTAAGAAATTCTGTTGTTGAAAGCTACAGAAATTTTGGAGTCCAAAACCTAGCCCAAGCTGACCAATACAGAAACAATGCATGATTCATCACATTCTCTTCTATCTGCCACAGTGATGCTAAAAGTACATAGAATCAGATCCTCCATCAGCACAGTCCATGGGTTACTATGAGAGCAGAACCACCTTTTAACATATAGTATGAGAATTAAACTTTCATCATATAAACTCCCAAAGATGTGGGGCTATTTGTTACCACAGCATAACCAAGCCTATTTAAACTGTGGTCTTTAGATGTTCTACACAGGTATCTGTCTTGCTTTTGATTAATATTCTCATATTTATAATATTGTGTTCGTCATTGCTAAATCCAGTATCACTGCCTCCGTTGCCATCATGAGATCCACCATCTTGGCCATAATCACTCCAGCATCCCCACCACTGTGAAATCCATCATCACTGCCAACGTTCCCACCACTACTACTTCCAGCATCAGTGCCGCAGTCACTCTCATCATTCCTACCATTATCATAACCAAGGACCACCCCTATCACTTCCACCTTCATTACTATAATTATCAATGCCATCCACATTACTATCACCTCCCCTTGTTTGATTCTCATTACTGCCATCAACCCCACTAATACCATGTTTCTCATCATGCCACTGTCACCACCATATTACCTCCACTATCATTGCTAATATCCCCTCCTCTAACATCTCCATCTTCACAGCCACTATCACCTCTATCATCATGAATACAATCACTTTCATCATCCCACCAGAATTATTTGCACCATTACTTCCAATACCATTGTCAACATCACTTCCACTATCACTAGCACCATCACTGCATCTATAGCTTCTCTACTCACTCCCACTATTATGTTCGTTTTAAATCCCCATTGTCATTGCCTCTTCCTCACCTCTATCAGTTCCATCATCACACTATCTCCTCCAGCTTCACTGCTACCATCACTGTTGAATTCTAGAAGATATTCACTGTTCTCCCCTCCCTCATTACTCTACAGTCAAGGAGGAGTGTTGCAATAGTTATTCAGGTCTAAGAATATCTTATGGTGCACTGTGTTCGTTAAGGAGATAGAGTGCCAGACTGAACATCTAGCCCACATGGGTGCAGTATGAGGGCTAGAGCTTGCTCCCCCAGGGAGAAGGCCCAATCATCTCTCCTTATTTTTGGCTTGAACCTTTTCTCCCCATTCCTCTCTCTTTCTTCCATGTGGCAGCCACATGGTCCTGGAATGGCTTGAGAAATGGAGCAAATGCAAGATGTTTCTATGTTTCTTGTGTTCCCTTTTGTGGCTTTCTGGTGAATGTGGACACATCCAAGACTTGGGTTTGGACCTAGAGGCAGTAGATGGAACAGGTCTTTCAGCTGATTTTGGTTCTGAGCCATTTGGACTGACTTATTTGGTCAAGAAGTTCTCCACATAATCTAGCATGGCTCACTAGAGTTCTCATTTTTATATTCTATTTAAATCTTTATTTTTTTAATCAAAGTAATACATGTACATATTTTTGAAAGTAAAATGTTCTACAAGGTTTATAATGAAAACCATAAGACTTCTTCAATCCTGCTCACTTTTGAGTCCTCCTTTCCTGAGGCAAGCACTTTGAATTGTTTTAACTCTTTCCTCTAGTATTCATTTCCATATTTCTAAATGACATGGTAATACTGATATTTCTTACATTTTTCAGTACTAGATTTTATCTATTGACCTTCTACTATGAAAGATGAGGAGGATTCAGCTCTCTTACATCATCTCTTTCTCTCTCTCTAACACACATACATACACACACACACACACAATATTGGTATTTATTACTGTAATATTCAGGATTTGCGTTACTATCACTATATAACTATCACTCACAATTAAACCACTTTTCCTTTCTTGTACAACTGTTTGTTTTCTCTTGGAATTAGTAATAACCTTGCTTTGCCATTTGCTTAATTTTCCATGTGTCATTTACTAATTCATCTCCAAAGTTTCCAACGGAACTGAAATTTTCCTTGGAATGTACATTACTGTCAGCTTCATTTTCTTCTTAGAGACCTCCCTCCTGGAGTTCTACATCCTCATGGCTAACATGGACTGACCGTTCTCTACATATTTTACATGATTGTCACCCTGACACTTTCCTTCACCATCATTCTCGAACTTCCCTTTGTCTCTATCCTGATCATGGGATCTTTTGTCTCCTTCCTCTCCCTTGGCTTACTTCCTAATTAAGGTGGATAACATTTCCCAAGATCCTCCTGGAAAATTCTGCATAGGAATTAAATTTGTAAGACCATTCATGTCCAAAGGTATCTTTATTTTTATTGGTGTACTCAATTACTAGTTTGCCTGGGTATAGAGCTCTGTGGAAATCATTTCCCTCAGGATTTAGAAGCATTGTTCATTTTCTTCTACCTTACATGGTGGTTGTAGAGATCTGTGATACAATTTGAATTCTCAATAAGTTGTAAATAAACTTCTTTCCCCATTCTGGAAACTTTTAAAGTTTAGGGTGACTTTAGGGTGAGTTTTTTTGTTTGTTTGTTTTTAAATTCAGTTTGCCATACACTCATAGAAAAAAATTCATCTGTAAATTCATGTTCTGTAGTTCTATGAAATTTTCCTCCTTTTAAAAATTTCTCTCTAGGACTATATTTTTAGATCCTGCTCTTAAACTGATCATCTACCTTTTTCTGTCAATTTTCATTTCTTCGTTCTACTTTTTGGGACTTTGTCCCGACTTTATATTATATTCCAACTCTTCTTTTGACTTTTAATCAAATGAAGATGTTATATTTGTATGTCCAAGAACTTCTTTCTTCTGCCCCTTTATAAAAAATCACCTCTAGTTCTCATTAAAAGAAGGCATAACCTTCTTTTATCATTCTAAGTATGTTAATCATAGTTTTTGTGCTTTTCTTAGTCACCGTTTTTTTCTATATTCCCTTTTCCTCTTTGTTGGTTTGGATGTCTGCCTTTCATTTTGAAGGACTTCCTAAAATATCAAGTAATTCTTAGCTGTCCATTCATATTGATATGTGAGGCACTGCAGTTCTGATTGGAAGCAGTGGAAGGAGAAGAGAGAAGGTTGTTGACATGTGGGCCTTACCAAAGGGTAATTGAATGGGACTTGCAGATTCACAGGGAGACCAAATATCAAAACGAAACCGGTAGGTCTTTTCTCTTGGGAAAATCTGTTTCCCTGGGAAATTTTCCTCCACTGTCTTGCCTGTGTGGTATTAACCTAGCTTACAGTTTTCTGGGGATGGATGAGGAAGAGAGCTGAGAGCCTCACCTTTCAGAGAACAGGCTTATCTTTAACTCCTATTTTTAGAATGGCTCCTCTTTCCTCCTGGCTGTGCCTGGTGCTCCTACATCCAGAACTTTTCAGGTTCAACATCTCAGAGCATAAATCTTCTGTCTTCTACCAGCACGGAAGGGGAGGGTTACCTGGATGCATAGGGTAGAGGAATAACTCTGGGATGGGGTGGTTTTTACTGCTTTAAAAAAACAAAAAACAAAAAAAAACTTGTAACCAATCCTCCCATTTTCCACCCTCATTCTGAACCTCAGCCTTTGGAAGTAACTGATGCCTCCCATTCCCAGGCTTTTCTGGGAATCTGTGGCTAAAAATATTTTGCTACCTATTGGTTCCTGCCATCTACCCCCACAACCTCGTGGGCTTGAGTTTCGGTTTTCTGTGGTCTGCTAAGTCAGGTACCACACATCCATACACTTTCTGATTCCCAAATTCTTGATTTCTCTTGTCTGCTGCTGTTCCTTCTCCCATTCTCTCTTTCCCTGTGGGTTTATGCCTTTCTTTTTTAAAAAGTCCATTAATGACATGTTAGTGGGGCTTCTGGAAGTAGCCAAGATAAACATGTGTATTCAATCAGCAATGATTAAGAAGTCTAATGTTTTCTCTTGGAGTTTAGGGCCAACGTAACAGTTAATCATAAAGCATTCTTCTACCTTGCTTTGCCTGCCCCCTCTGTGCCTTTCTCCTGGAGTGGCTGACTGGTGAAGGTAGTCCCGATCACAGAGCACCACGTCTCACCATGACTCCCAATCAAATGAAACAACCATCCCACACAACACAAACATCATCACCTCTACCACAGCCTTTATGATCACCATTACCATCGCTATTAGCCTCATCCCTGGCATTTTCTTCACCTTTACTTCATTGTAGCCTTTACTACCATCTCCACCACTACACCCATGATCACCTTAACACCTTCTCCATCACCTACTCCATGGCGCCCGTCACCACTACAATTCCTGACCCCATCTCCACTCCCTCAGCCACCATCTCGCCATCATGACTACTGTCAGCTCCCCTGTCACCACTTCCATAATTTTCACCAAAACTTCTACCATCCTCTCCAGCATCATCACCTCTAGAAAATGGTTAACTATATATTGAATATATTCTCCCATATGAATTGGAATAATGATTTTCAGCAACGTGGGGGAAGGAGTGAGTTCTGCCTCAGAACACACAGCATCCTTCTTTTGACAAAGAAAGGGGTGGAAAAGAACGTGCCGGTTTCTCCAGCTCAAGCCACCTACATGGGAAAAGGGAGGGGAAGAGGGGACATGCATTGAGCCCTTTCTAGGTAACAGGCATCCTCCTAGGCACATTAGTTAGCATATTTTCTCCAGTAAGAATCATTGCTCCAGTTTTACAAGGAGGAAACTGAGATTCCCAGATGCTAAATAACATACTCAAGGCCACACAATTAATAAGTGGTGGAGCCAAGATTCCAACCCTGTGTGACTTCAAAGTCCATATTCTTTCCATTACACTATGCTGGCAAGAAATCTCAGGAGCTTGGTTTAAGCACAATGGGTTATGACTCTAAGCAAAGAGAGCCATAGTCATGGTCCCTGATCCCAGGGAGACCTGATCTGATGAAGCGGAAAGAAGTTCCTCTCTCAAAAAACTATTATCTGATGAAGACGACTTGATCCCAGCCTCACAGAGTCTATGCCCTGTCTGAAGGCCTCACTCAAGCAATTCTTCACAGTGCCCAAGCCTGCCACCCCTCCCTGACCTTGAGTTCCCAGAGGGAGAGGGAGGGAGTGTGGACATCCAGTCCTGGGAATGCCTGGGGTTGAGAGAGCTGAGTTATTTTAGGATTGTTTACATTTGGAATCTTCCTGATCTTTGGTCCCAGAAAAACACCCACATGTTGGAAACTCTTCGGAGTTATTCACTGTTGGGGTTTTTCTTCATCTCCTTCAGCTTTTTCTTCTTCTTGGATGGAAAAAAAATCTGCTAGTGATTAGTCACAACCTGTGAGGCTCAGCTTTTGACAGCCCCACTGAGAAGAGAGAGACAAAGAGGCTCAGAGAGAGGCCCATGGGCAGATGCTGCTGGAAAGGAAATGTGGTTCACAGCATTGACCTCCCGGGATGAGGGATGGTCCATTCGCCTCTCTCTGCCAAGGGACAATCACTCCCCAGACCATGATTGTTCCATTCCAAGCCCTCATCCCAATTTCACTGGGGAGCACAGGCCAGGGCATGCATTAGAAAGAGACCCAGGGGGTCAGGACCCGGACAAGAAGGCTGAAAGAGAGGAAAGAGGAGCAGGTGCCAGGCACAAAGGATGCCTGCCCCTTAGGTTCCCTCTGGCCACGTTCTGCACTGACAACCCAGAGTGCCCCGTTTCAGATGGAACTATAAACTGACAATCCCATACCTCCTTGGACAGCCATTTGATCTCTGACAGGTTTTATTACATCGTAGGGCTCCTGGAAATCCCAGGGTGTGAGAGGGCCTCCTGCTTTTTTGCAAGAAGGCTAAGGGTCGGGTGGAGCTGAGCACTGTCCACAGAGGCCAGGACAAAGGGAGATTGTTTGAGCTGAAGAATTAAGGCCTGGAAGTCAGATCTGGATCCAATTTTAAAATCTAAGGATTGTGAAACATGATGGGGAGGGGGTAATAAAGGGAATTTGGGAAATCTCCCTTGGTGTAGGTCTTGTTAAAGGGGTTTCAAGGCAACAAAGGGAAAATCAATTAATACAATGAGCAATAATACAGCAAGATGGTTTAACATCAGGGGAATGGCAGAGCCGACCCTAAGGTGTACAGGACCCCAGGAAATTTCTTTTGCCAGGCTCCTGTCTATGTAAACAATTTCAATCATTCAAAATCAGCATGTCAGCACCATTCTGAAAGCCCAGTCTCGTGTGATCCCACATAAAAAATACTTCACCAGCCAGGGAAACAATCCACTTGCCAGACTGCCTTCCTGGCATGGAGTGTGGCTGTGAGGCCTCAGGATGACTGCACAGGTACGAGTCTCATTGCCTCTTGGAGCATCTGGCTGATCCCACACATGGGATAAAGGGTCGGAGGGCACTTGAAAGAGGAAAAAGAGGGGATGAGGCTCACATAAATCTCAGTTCAAGCTCAGAATGACCTCAAGAAAAGGACTGCAAGGCATAGAGCCCTTCATGCCCAAGCCTTAGGACGGTACAGGGACTGAAGGCAGTAACCTCTCAGCAGTGCACCTCATAACTCTAGAGTAAGGAGTGCTGAGGGGCAGGACACAGCACCTGGTTTTCAGTCTTAGCTCTTTTACTGGCTGTGTGACCTTTACTGGTTCTGTTCCTCTCTGAGCCTCTGGTTCCTCATTCAGTGTTATAATGCCTACCTCAAAGAGCTGTTGTGAAGAGTAATCGCCCAGTGCTCTGGTCCTGCCTCTGCCTGAAAAGGGTGGACTTGCCCACGATCAGTATGGTTCTGGTCTAGAATTCTTGTCCCTGCCTTCCAGTGTCTCCAGGCTGCGGATGTGCTAACCAACACCACTTCTCCTTGTCTCCAATGCTGGCCCAGGGGTCAGAGTTCTGCTTCTCTGGAGGCATCTCTAAGGTCAGGCCCCCTGGGGGAGGGCAGAGGGCCAAGGTAGGTCTATTATCCAAAACAGGCAGTTGAGGCCAGCAGGGTTCAAGATGCAAGCCTGACAGGAGGGGGAGGAAGGTCCAGTTTGGGTCACTTAAGTCAGGTTCTAGAGGATGTCATACCTACAGAAATGCTGCCTGCTTGGCCTGAAGGGGACAGAGAGGATGAAATAAGAGGAGGTATGACAATGAAAGCAAAGACTGAAGAGACAAAGCCACGAGCCACAGAAAAGGACAGCATTCATCGTGGAAGAGGGAAGGAAACGGATTCTTGCCTGTGGGGGCTACGGGGCAAGAGGCTGAGGAAGTTGCAGGGCTGGAAGTCATCCTGACCTTGTCACAGAAAAAGGAGGTGGCAGCTAAGAAAACTATTCAAGCCTCCCTCTTGATTCAGCCCTAGGTGTGACTGAATCTTGGTGGCTGTCCAGTACAAGACCACATTCTCATCCCTGAAGCAGCCAGGATCTGGGGGCCAGGTGGGGAGTGAGAGCCAGGACTTGAATACGCCAAGTACGCCCACCCCTCTGACTCCCTTTTTATCTCCTGATTACCCACCCCCCAATACTGCATATAGGGGCCTCTTGGTAAATTCCTTCTGATATCATCTCTGCTCTTGCCTGTGGAACTGGAACTTAGATCCCCTAGGGCCCTCAGCATGGTCAACCCAAGCTAGAACAGTCCCCAGAAGTAAAGGCAAAGGAAGCCCTTGGCAATGACCCAGCAAGGGCTCCACAGGAACCTGTCATGAAGACACTCCATGTGGTTGCCATCCCCAGCGCTCTAGCCTGGCAGGTGGCTACCCTGGCCGTCCGCCCCCTCTCTTCACATTGCAGAGCTGTCTGAATCAGCCGAGGAGGCAGCCCGCTGGCCCAACCCCCACCTCCATTTGGAAACACCTCATTCCTCCACCTATGGGTACTTAAAAAATGTACTCTGCCAGAGAATTGTGTTTTCTCACTTGCAAATTTAAATGAAAGTCTTACCAAGTTATAAAAAAGCAATTCCATTTATAGTGGACATTCAATAACTCCAGAATGAGAGCTGAAGCTGCAAGTGCAATGTCATACCCGCCAATGCAGCCCCAACCTGGTAACAAAATATGGGACAGGAGGGCCCCACCCTAAGAGGAGAAAGAGCTAAGTGCCTTCTGGGTCCAGAAACCTAGAATTGAGGGAGAAGGGGTCTCCGGGGCCTCAGTGGGGAGAAGGGTGGGAAGGCACTAAGAAAGCAGAGCAGATGGGGGCACCTGGGTGGCTCAGGAGGTTGAGCGTCTGACTTTGGCTCAGGTTCATGATCTCATGGTTCACGGGCCACGTTGGGCCCTCACTGCTGTCAGCCTTTCAGCACAGAGCCTGCTTCTGATCCTCTGTCCCCCTCTCTCTCTGTCCCTTCCCCACTCCTACATTCCCTCTCAAAAAACAAATAAAACATTTCTAAAAATTAAAAAAGAAAGAAGAAAGAAGGAAAGAAAGAAAGAAAGAAGGAAAGAAAGAAAGAAAGAAAGAAGGAAAGAAAGAAAGAAAGAAAGAAAGATGAAAGAACTACACTTGAGGGGAAGATTGAGGCCCAAAGCATGGAGACTATAGTCCAGGAGTCTGGCCCCACTCAGGCCAATCAATGCCCTTCTCCTCCAGATATCATTACCATTTACTGTAACAATAACCCTTTAGATATTTCTCATAACTAACAACTCCAGGGAGGGAGGTTGTGCATTATTTTTGTCATTTTACAGATGGAAAAGCTGAGGTAAAGTGATGACATTTGTGTCCTTCCCTTGCTGACACCCTTCTTCATAGTCAGAAGCCTGATGGGGAACTGATGGAGGACCATGGAGCCACTGGTCTTAGCCCCGCATTTTGGTGGAGCCCTGTTCTTGTCTCTCATCTCCCTGGGTGGGGTGAAGTGGAGCCAAAGCTGCCCCAACCAGGTCATAGAGGATGGCTCTCAACAGGACAGGAGGGGGCACTGGGTCACCAGGAAGTAGCACAACCTTCTTGACCAGGTGCCCCCACCCACACTCACCAGCCAAACTGCCTGGAGCAGGGCCTCTGACCGGGACGGGCTGTCCAAGAGAACTGGCATCTCGAGAATCAGCCCTCACTCTGTCAGAGAAAGATTTAGCTTCATCTCAAACACCTGTAATCAAATGCACCCACTCCATTCTGCTTAGGCCACTCTGTGCTGGAACTGAGGCAGGGCCCAGCCTTCACCATCAGACTGGGAGTTCCCTAAAGGCAAATTCTGGATCTTTATCCCTTCCACTTTTACATGTTTACTCCCAAGACTGTTTCTTGCTTATTCTTTGCTTGTTAATATCCTATCACCCCTGCACACACACACACAAAAAAAAAACCCAAACAAAAAACAATGCATTTGATGGTTGATCCTTTCCCCTCCCAGATACCCACCTGTCTAACTTGGCTTTCCCTTCAGAGACTGACAGGGATCCATACTATATGTTTGCCATTCGACGAGGGGGTCTGAGTCTCCTCATTTCCCAGAGGGAGAAAGCAAGTCTCAAGAGGTTGGGGGACTAGCCTGTCAGGATGCAGTCAGTCCTGGACCCCTGGCCTCCCAGCCTGTGGTCCTTTCCCCAGACAACCTCACCATAGCCTCCTGGTGTTCACCCCAAGTAAAATCCAGGAGCCGAGACAGGAACTGGGACAAAGAGGAGGAGGACACTGGGGCCCAGGCCTTGACCCCAGGTTCCTATTTATAATCCTCATTCCGGAGACGGCCACTTAAACACACATTCCTGATAACTGAATAATCTTTGGCACCAAGCAAAAAATAGCCTGTGGCCCAGACCACAATTGCACAGCTGGAGCAGGGTGAGCAGGGGCGACACAGGGCCCCGATGGTGCAGGACAGGCTTCTGAGGGGGGAGAGGGGTGGCAGGCGGGGCTGGGGTTGGGACAAGTGAGTGGAACTGCAAATATAGCAGTTAAATATAGCCTTTCCGACCTGGACATGGTGCCAGGCTCCTCTACAGGGAACATTTCCCAAATCGGCTTGGATCTCCTTTTCCCAAAGGAAATGAGAGCTGGAGAATTGAAGGGAGGAGCAAAAGGGATCTTGATGGCGATGGAGCCCAGGGCTCTGGAAAAGTCTGCAAACAAACTGCAAATCAAGAAAAGTGGCTCCGCTGGCATCTTCCAGAACTGCCAGTCTGACGGCTGTGCCCTGAGGCAGATAACAGAGAACATCTTATTCCCCAAACCAGCTGATCAAGACCCCATGCATCTTCCAATTCCAGGAGGACTGATGCTGAGGTCTCTTCTCCAAGAAAGCTCAGGCCAGGGCAGAAATGGAAGTGAGAGACATGGAAAATTGTGGCTCCAGAATCCTGAGAGACCTCTGAAGCAAACAGTAGGGGGCTGACCCAGGCAAGGGCCCCAGAGAAAGCAGCCATGGCCCCTCCCTCCCTCAGGACTAGCCAGTCCCAGGATGAGCCAAGGTGCTGCTTGGGCTATCACTCTTGACAAGCATTTCTCTGCTCTTAACTGTTTCCTCTCAGGACCCTTTAGTTGCTCCTTTGGGGCACAAGCTTAGTTCTGAGTTCTAAATTTTGGAAAGTCTGTGTGCCTCTTCTTCAGTAATGAATAAGGTGCATGACTCTGGGCCTCGGGCCCTCTGCCTATGTGGAGGCATCCCCTGTACTCTGAGGCCATCCCAGGCAGGGGCTCACTCACAGCTGGGGAGAAGTCTCCTCACATATCCACTTACCATATGCCACCTGAAGAAGTCCCGCCCCAGCCTCTGCTGCCACTGTCCCCTGAGAACCCACTCTATGCCCAAGTGTCTCCAAGCTCTCAAGGTCGCCAAGCCTGCAGAATGTCAAAGTACCACTTTCCGTCCGATCCTCCCTGGGTGAGGGTCTGATTCATCATTTCTCGGAGAGAAATGAAGAGAATAACATCTCCACCTCCATCACTGTGCTTTGGGTCCTGAAGCATCACTGCCAGGGCCCAAACTTCCACAACGTCCAGCAGTTTCTCTCTATCGACAGTATGATCCACACTTAGCACACTGTGCTTGCCCTTTCTTCAACAGCCTTCCAAGAGGAATCCCTCTGGGATGTGGTCTTGTGAGAAGTAATGCCCGACTCCTCACTTGAGAAGGTGAGAGTGCCCAGGCCGCCCCTCACTGTCCCTGACAGCCAGGGCCAGGTACTGAGCACAGCTCAGCAAGGAACATGCCAAGAGCCGCCCCCTCAGCCTCCCTGGGCTATGGCTGTCACGGATTCTGCAATGCTGCAGGGGAAGGGGCCAGGCCATGCAGGTCTGGTGCAGTCAATGCTGGGCTTTCAGTGTAGAGGCACTGGCCCTTCACTCCACAAAGATGCCCCAAGAGCCACCATGTGCCAAGTGGCAGGCTAGTTACTGAGAGCAGCAGAACGAACGGAGCCAGGAGTCACCCTGGCAGTTGCCCCCACCCAGGGGTGTCTAGAGCACTGACGGACAGCAGCAGGGAGCCCACCCAGGGGCAGATAGGGACTGGGAAGGCCTACTTGGCCTTCCTGCTGGAGGCCAAGTAGGAAGAGGAGGTGGAGGACTCTAGACAGCAAGCCTGTGTGTAGAAGGCCTTGAGGAGGGGAAAGGAGGCCATTTGAGGATGTGGAAAAAGGGCAATCTGGTGCTCAGAATGCAAGGGGAGAGAGAGGAGGTTAGAAGGCAGGGTGAGGTTAGAAGAGGGAGTGGGGGCCAGATCATGCCCTGGGGCCAGACTCCTCCTGAGGGCAACAAGGAGCCCTGGAAGGGTTTTAAGCAGGGGCTGAGCTGATCTACTCATACGTGAGAAGGATCCTTTTGTCACAGAGTGGACAAGAAGGGCCTAGACAGGATGTGGGCAGACCAGTCAAGAGGCACTTGCAGATGTCCAGGTGAGCAATGATGGTCGCCTGAACTCAGGTAACAAAAGGAGGAGGTAGAGAGAGGTGAGCAGTCCTGAGATGCATTTAGGAAATGGAAGCCATAAGACATGGTGTCTACTTGACATGAGAAGGAGAGACAGAAGTAAAACATTCCCTCATTCAATCATTCATTCAACAGTGATGCCATGAGTTTCTAACACACGTTAAGTTCTTTGCTAGGCACTGGAGACACAGTCGTTGAGCAAGACAATACGTCTCTGCTCTTGGAGGTTTACATTCCAGTGGCATGGGTATGATGTAAAATAAACATGTAAGCAAATACAAGATCATTTTAAGTAGTGATAAGTGCTAGGAAGATACTAAAAAAAGATAAATAGTAAAGACGGATTCGGGAAAAGGGCCTACCTTAGGCAGCGTGTTCTTTGAAGCCATTTCCAGAGGAGAAGATCGAAATGCCAAGGCTCAGAGTGGGGACGAGCTTGCAGTCTTTGAGCAACAGAAGGAAGACCGAGGTGACCAGGGTGTAGTTTCAGAAGCTTGGGGAAAAGAAGGTTAGAGGATTAGGCACGTACACATGTTCAACATGTGCACACAGACACGCATACAGGCACATACATGCCTCCCAGGATTGTGCAGAGTTGACCTGACACAGCACAGATTTGGGGAGAAAAGAAAGAAAGGAAGAAAAGGAAGAGAGAAGGAAGAGAAGACAAGAAAACCCATCACTGAGAGGTCATAAAACAAACACTGGCTCTCCACTGGCACCACCAACTAAAGTTGTGTCACTGTGAAATTTTACGTAAATGGGATCATACTTTTAGTCTGGTTTTTTTCCTATTATATTATGAAAAGAGATAACTTTATAATCCAATTAAATGTGTTTACATAAGATATCAAAGACTTAAGGTTGTATGCCATGGAGTTCCCTACCAAAGAAAAGCTAAAGTAACTGTGTTAATTTCAGACACAAGAGATCTTAAGAAAAAGGCATTGCTATAGATAAGGTGATTCATTCACAATCATAACAGATTTAGTTCATCAGAAAGGCATAACTAATTTAAATTCTAGGCACCTAATAACAGAGCTTCAGAAGTGTGAATCCAAAAATTATCAGTATTTCAAAAAAAAAACTGACAAATCCACAGTCACAGTGGGAGATTTTAAGACATTCTGTTAGTAACTGACACAATAAAAAGAAAAAAAATATCAGGGCACAGAAATTTTAAAAAACAGGATTAACAAACTTTGCCTAATGCACATATGTAGGAAACAGGACTCAACAAGTGCAGAAGATACATTTTTTGTTCAAACACACTTGGAAGATTTCCATAAACAGACTTTATACTTGGTTCCCAGGTCAATCTCAACAAATGTAAAAGAATGAAATCATCATTGAGCATGCTCCCTAATCCCAGTGCAATTAAACAAGAAAAGTGTAACAAAAAAAGATAACAGAAAAATCCCCTTATGTTTGGAAATCAGGAAACACAGTTCTATGTAACCCAAGTGTCAAAAATAAATCATTTGGAAACTAGAAAATATTTTAAACTCTCCCATAGTGAAAATATTATATATGAAAGTTTGTGATGTAACCAAAACAGAAAGAGGGAAATTCCCTGCCCTATATTAGATATATTTCAAAAGGCTGAAAAATAATGAACTAAGTTAGAACAACACCAAAACAAACCAAAAGATAATAAAAAGGATATATCAAAAGATCAGAGGGGCGCCTGGGTGGCTGAGTCTGTTAAGCCTCTGAGACTCTTAATTTCAGCTCAGGCCATCATCTCACAGTCGTGGGATCAAGCCCCGCATGGTGCTCCCTGCTGAGCTTGGAGCCTGCTTGGGATTCTCTCTCTCTCTCTCTCTCTCTCTCTCTCTCTCTCTCTCTCTCCTCCTCCTCCTCCTCCTCCTCCTTCTCCCTCACTTGTATGTCTGAGCTCTCTCTCTCTAAAAATAAATAAATAAACATTAAAAAAAGTAGGAGCAGAAAATGATGAAATAGAAAACAAACATATAATAGAGAGGTTCAACAGAGAAAAACTGAGTCCTTGAAAGAACTAATGCAATTGACAAACCACTAATGAGAATGATTGAGAGAAAGAGAGAAACAAACTGAGAGAAGATAAGACTAACCAACATTAGGATGAGAAAGTGGACGTCTCTGCAGATGCTGCAAAGATTTAGAAGGACAAGAGAATGTGCTGCAAAACAAAATACATGAGAATAAAGTCGGATGCTGCTGTGGTGTCAAGCCAGATAAGAACCAAAATGACCTGTGGGGGCAGCAACCACAGTGGCAGCCAGCTGCCTGTCTGTCCTCCCCCAGCCAGATGTCCTCCTGCCCCAGCCAGCCTGTTCCAGGTGGAAACCTTTGCCTCTCTGGTCCTCAGACGCTGAAGGGTCTCCATGAACTTGACACAGACTTGCGTTAACTCAATTTACCCAAGCCAGAGTATAAACCAATGCCATTTGTTCTTCTGCAGCGGGGACTATCCCTTCCCAGTGCCTAGAATGCACCCTCCACTCCAGGATACCCTTTTCCAAGGTCAGGATGTGGAAGGGAATAGCAGAGTAGTTAAGTACATAAAGTCAGAAGCCAGGCTGCCTGGGTTCAAATCCTAGCCCTATATTTTAATTTAAGCTCTCTGTGCTTAAATTTTCTCACTACGAATTTGGGATAATAGATTATTGTGAAGATTTAATGAGCTCATACATGTAAAGAGGTTAAAACAGTGTCTGGCCTACACTAAGCACTCAATAAATATTCATCATAACAACTGCTACTACCTGAGAAGACAAAGTCTTACCAAGAAGATGGCTTGGTGAACGGGGAGCTCAAAAAGAGCTGTGGATTGGTTTGGAGGGAAATTTTGCTTTGCTCTAGGGAAGCCCAATAAAACATCTCAGCTCTACAAGTGGACCCTCCTCTATTTTCTGGGCCTCTCTTCCCTGAGCATGGCTGGAAAGCAGCAAGCCGCTCTTGTTTCTCTGATCTTTTTAATTCTGATCTCACCATTTCAACCCACCCGGCCTCTCGTAAATAAGCTGACTATCAACGAGCTAAGTTCACAGTTAATGCAGCTGTGAACTCAAAGGAGTTTCTTAAAGCTCTGTACCGCAATCTCACATGAATTTCACAAAATCACCTACCTGGCTGGGTTGTTGTCCCCATTATCTATCGCTGCATAACAGACCGCCTCATCCCTAATAGCTTAAAACAGGGGTCAGCCAACTATGGGCCCACTTTGTGGTTTTGTACAGTCCACAGGCTTAGAATCGTCTCTTAGGGTTTTAAAGAGTTGCAAAAAATATAAAAAAAAATACTATTTTGTGACATGTTTAAATTATATGAAATTCAAACTTCAGTGTAAATGAAGTTTTATTGGAACACAGCCACGCCCGTTCATTTATGTGCTGCCTGTGGCTGCTTTTGTGGGACGACAGAGTTGAATAGTCACAACAGAGACTAAGGGCCCACAGAGCCCAAAATATTTACTATCTTGTCCTTTACAGAGGAAGTTTTCTAGCCCCTGGCTCAAAATATCAACTGTCATTTATTTCCCTCACAAATCCGCACTTTCAGCAGCACTCGGTAGGGATGGATTATCTCTGCTCCTTTCAGTGTCATATGAGGTGGCTTGAGGCTGGGAGTGAGTCACGCAGGGGAAGAAACTGTCTGAAGTCCTGCTCACTCACCTGTCTGGTGGTGGGTGGCAGCTTTCAGCTGGGACTTCTGCTGGACCCATTGGTCAGATCACCTACATGTGACCTCTCCATGTGGCTGTCTGGCTCCCTCATTGCGTGGTTCCACAAGCAAATGTCCCAAAGGCTGCCTTTTCTCTTGGGCAGAGGAACAGCATTGCAGAGGGTCACTGGTCATTTTAGGGGCTGAAGAGTGGGCCTGGATGGGATGAGGGTTGTCACCCAGCCGTGCTGTAGGCCCACACACAGCCACGCACATCTGAAGAGCCCCTGCCATGGACCACATTCCATGCCAAAGCCTGGCCTCCAGATGCCAAGCTCTGGTCGGGGCCTCCATCTGCCATGGTTCCTATAGGACCCCCCAGCCTGCAGCCATGTGCGAGAATCCTGTCAGTTGTGAGCTCAGGCGTCCAGTTATAGGGACACATGGCCTGGCAGATAGTCTGCTCCCCCAACCCCAGGCCTCAGCAAGGTGGTCAGAACTCAGAATTGCAAATGTCGAGACATTGCATGTGTCTCCACCGGAGGAGGGACTGGGCAACCTTTCACCAATTAGGGCTTTATGCGGTCACAGTCTCATCCACATCAGTTACATTGTAGAAAAACTGTTTCCCAGTCACACTCAGCCCTAATTCTGGTCACATCAGTGTGACCTCAGACCGACCGCAACCGTGGCCACAGACCAACCCTGACTCAGACTGATTCCAACCCTAGCCAAGACCAACCTCTGACACTGGCCACAAAGCTGACCCTGTCCAAAGACTAATCCTGACCCTACCTACAATATTGACCCTGACCCTGAACCACAGACTGACCTCCGACCTTGGAAAAGGGTTAGAGGAATGCACCAAACCATAGCACAGCCTCGTGGGCCCAAAGGTGCACCAGTCTAGCTACACTTGAGTGACAGCCATGTGGGCCAGGAGCAAGAGGATATGTCCTGAGCAAACCCAGAGCTACCTGCAGCAAGTGGGTCCTGGACTGCTCACAGGCAAGGTGACTCAGAAGCACCTTCTGGAACATTTGAAAGGGCCAAGTAGTTGCCAAATACACCAGCTTTACTTGGCCTCTGGACCTTTGCCTTGGAGTTCCCCACCAAACAGGCTTTCTTCACTTTTGCTAACTCTAATCCTGCTACATCCAGTACCACCTGCCCGAGGAGTCTGGTCCTAATGCTCCACTTAGGTTTGCAAAGGTCTTTGCCCCACATGATCCTGATGGGAAGTGTCCTCTAAGAGGGTCACTGAAGAATTTTTCTCTCCAACTTTTCAACTCAATACTAGAGACAGCACCTTCTGCTTATTTCCCCCAACCCAATTCAATAGAGACCACTCTACAATTATTTAAATACGATTTCGCTATCTTCTTGTGTCTGTTGTTGCCAGGGAGAAGTCTGGTGCCAATTTGATTTGTGTTTCTTTTTGTAGGTAATCTGTTCTCTTTCTCCCAATGAGTCAGGAGGAAAAGGGGAAGGGGCAGAAGGGGCAAAGAGAAGTTCATCCCTTGGGACAATGGGGGTGTGGACAATGGGGTAGAGCCTGTTGAGGGTGCCTTGGTCATGCTATCTCCCCACCTCAACTACTGCACCTATGCTCCAAGCACCACCGGCTCTTTCTTCTCCCATATTCCTGAGCCTTGACTCCTTAAGAACTAGAGTGCTTTCCACTCACAGCTTCTGTTCTCAGAGCTCTGCACTTTCCCTCTGTCATGGCAGAGGGCCAGTCCCCATTCCCGCAGGGCTGGCCAGGGTACACTGCACACACGTGTGAGTATCTTCTATGCATATTTATCTGTAAGCCTGTGTGTATGAATGTGTGACTGTGTGTGCTTGTACATGTGCACGTTTAGGTGTGTACATATACATAGATACGGATGAATGAGTATGTGTGAGATATCTAGATGTGCCTGTGTTCAGTATGTGTGTGGGTGTGCATGGATTAGGTGGATATTGTGAATGTGTTATATATGGGATGTGTCTCCACGTGTGTTTGAGAATATGTTGGTCTTCCATCCCCGACAAGCAGTGTGCTTCTTGGGGGAGGTGCCCTGTAGTGCCCCTCACCTGTGGTTCCTGCAAAGTCCTTGGACTGCATATGGCAAATTCCCAACAAAGCTTCAGGGCTTGGGTCCAGCCAGACTTGGGACAGCATCCCAGGCCTCCCGAGTCTGTGGCCGGTAGCCCTGATACAGCCAGAAACCTGTCAGCAATTCAGTGCCTATGGGTGGCCTGGGAGGACTAAGGATATCAGGAGCCTTTGGGGGTGGCCTTTGCCTCAAAGTTGTTACCCCAACACCAAGTCCAAGTTCATGGGGTAGTTATTGCCAGCATATAGCACCTGCAGCTAATGCTGTTCTTCTCTCCCCAAATCCTGCTCCCAGGCCCCAAATCCCAAGCCCATCAGCACGAAAAGCACTAGCTCCTGCTTCCCCGCTCCAGCACTAACTCCCAGACCCACCTGCCGCACTCCACATTCCATACACGCCCTTACAGAGACCGGGAAGAAGGAGCCTGTGTGCCCTCCACCCGCAGGAAGTTCACATTTCCCACAGCCAGGATTCTGAGCAGGCCTGAGGGGGAAAACCACAGAGCACCCTGAGAAAAGATCCCACGTCTTACTTACTTCTTACTTCTTTACTTTAAGGTAAAACTTCAACCTCCATCTCAGCTCTGCCACCCATGAACTAAAATCTGAGGCTTCAGAAACCTCTCCAGGTTCTGCTGCACCCGATAGCTGGGACAGATTCTCAGAGAGTGAAGTGACTTCGTCTGTCTCTCAAGGCCTAGCAGGAGTTTAGAAGCCCAGCACACAGGCTCACATTCTGACACACACTACCCTTCTGACCAGGTAGAGAGAGAGCAGAAAGTGAAGCATCCTGGGAGGAGCGTGGGGCATCCTGGGAGGGACGTAGCTATCCTGGGAGGGATGTGAGGCATCCTGGGAGGACATGAGGCATCCTGGGAGGAGGTTGTGATTTGGGTCCCATCCTGGCTGAACTGCTTATTAGCTTTATGACCTCCGGCAAAGTTTTCTTTAGTTTAGCTTCCTTATGTATGGTGACAACTTAAAATCCAAATTGAAACACTCATGAGAGTGACACTATTAATATTTATACCCAGACAACAGATATGAATCCCAACCATTCCAGGCAAATGGGGACATGGGATCACCCTATGACCTGCGATCACCCTCTGTCATCTACAGTAGTGATAATGAGGAGCAGGAGGGAAGAATTCTAAAGGGAAGAGCCCCTGCTAGGTTTTCAGGCATTCCACTTGGCCACCAGCCAGGGGCTGAAGGTGAAGGGAGAGAGAAAAGGCAGCAGGCGGTCCAGCCCCCTCACAGCCCCTGCGCTCAGGGCCTCTTGCCCTCTCCCCGCCCCACTCACCTCCGTATGCCCCGACTCTCTGACTGGAAGGCCGCGCTGATGCCTTTAGCAGCCGCCCAGGTTTATCTCCAGGGGAGTGCTAGGTTCAAAGATCAGATAAATTTTCTGGCAGACGTGGGACTGGTGGCCGACTGCCAGAGGTAGGAAGGGCCCCGCTGGCGCGGGGTCAGCCGGGTTATTTTGACTCCTCGGCATGGGGTGAGGGGCCTTGGGAAGGAGAAGTCTATAGTGTAGAGGGAGAGAGACTCCCATCTCTGATGAGCTGGACTTGGCTTTGCCTTCCAGCTTGGAACAGGAGAGGGAGAAGGAGGAACCAGGGCAAGGAGCTGGAAAAGGAAGGGGGAGTAGGAGCTGGGAAAAAGAAACCTGGAGTAGGACCTATTTTAAAAGTCACTTGTTTGGTTCCAGCTCTCCCCCACCACACCCCAAAGCCGAGGCATTGGGCCATAGGGTGTGATGACAAGGTGTGTGTGATCTGTGACAGGAAACCCTTAGGCATCCAGGGCAGCTGGGGAGAGGCCAGGTAGGGACGGGGTGGGCAGGGCCAGGCATAGGTCGCCACAGCCTGTCCCCTGTCTCATCACCCTGAGTGTCCCTAGACCAGCGTCTTTAAACTTTTGATAGTGACACACTTTTTATCCTGCAACCTAGAACACATAAAGATTCTCCCAAAATACTTGCCCTTATTAAGTCAATGCATCCTATATTTTCAATTCTACTCTTATTTTAAAATGCTGATTGTTAACTCGGGGCATTGTTTTCACAATCTACTATGGGTCATGACCTATGGTTCTGAAAACCACTGCTCCAAACTAGTACTTTTCAAACTTTAATGATCCTGCTTGTAAATTACCTGGGAGTTTGCTAAGTGCAGATTCTGGTTCCACTGGTCTGCAACGGAACCTGAGACTCTGCATTTCTAACAAGCTCCCAGGTGCTATAAAGTTGATCCTCAGATCCTAGAGTAAAAGGCCCCGGATCACAACTTCCTGATCAGCACCAATTCTAGCAAAGGGGCTTGGGGATCATGCCTGCCAGGGAAAAGGGGAAGGGGAAGGGGACCCACACTGAGGGTTGTCCATCACTCAGCAGCCTCCAGGCAAAGTTGCAACTGAAATGTAGCAAAGACATGATGGCATAGGATAGCAACGAACTGCCTTCCAGGGATCCAGGCTGTACTGCTGTGATCGAGGAGCCAAGAGAAAGTACAGAGGCCAGTCAGCATTACCTAGGCCTCACACAAAAAAGGAAGGAAAGAAGGTAGGAAGGAAGGAAGAAAGGAAGGGAGGAAGGAAGGGAGGGAAAAAGAAAAGAAAAGAACAGAAGTTGTAGGGGCGCCTGGGTGGCTCAGTCGGTTAAGCCTCCGACTTCGGCTCAGGTCACAATCTCATGGTTCACAAATTCGAGCTCTGCGTCAGGTTCTGTGCTGACAACTCAGAGCCTGGAGTCTGCTTCGGATTCTGTCTCTCTCTCTCTCTGTCTCTCTCTCTCTCTCTGTCTGTCTCTCTCTCTCTCTCTGTCTCTTTCTCAAAAATAAATAAACATTAGAAAAATTTTTTTTAAAAAACAGAAGAAATTGTAGTTTTGGAGACCTCACTCAGCACTCTAGCAGGCAAGGTTGACAATGTCAAATTGGGATTACTCATCAGAAATCTAGCATTAACCAAGAAGAGCTGCCTTGTTACTGTTCCATTATCTGGGTGCAACAGTAATGCTAACCTTGCCCATAGGTACTTAGGTTAAAAAAGCTATGCAGCAATTGGTTGAGGCAGTGGGTCCCAAAGAGAGCTCTACAAAACACTGTTTCAATAAGATCAATGAAAAATGAGTTCCAAGGTCAAACGTCTTTGGGAAACACAGCATGTTATCTCCTCCAGCCCCACTGAGAGCATCCTTGCTTACAGTGGAAGACAATGATAAGACCTGCAGTCAAGAGCCCTGTTTAATGTACTTGAATTCATCCTTTCTCGCACAACCAGGGAACTCTCATTCTCTTTAACCTATTGGTATGGACTGAACTGTGTCCCTTCAAAATTCCTATGGTGAAGCCTCCAGTGTGACTGTATTTGGAGACAGGGCCTTTAAGTAAATAATTAAGGCTAAATGAGGTCATGAGAGTGGGAGCCTGACCTGATAGGACTGATATTTTTACAAGCAGAGGAAGAGACACCGACACCGGAGCTCTCTCTTTCTCTCCATGTGCTTGCCCAGAGGAAAGGCCACGTGAGGACACAGTGAGAAGGCGGCCATCTGCAAGCCAGGAAGAGAGGTCTCACCAAAGACCAATGCTGACATCACCTTGATCTTGGACGTCTAGCTTCCAGAACTGTGAGAAAATTAATTTGCATTGTCGATAGTATTCTGTATGGCAGCCCAAACAGACTAGTATGTCTAGAAGCATACCATGGAATTTGCTTCAGGAAATCAGAATTAGACTTGTACTTTTCATGCCCTTGATCTTCTAGGAGACGTGTACATTCATATAGACAAGAGAGGGACTCTGATCCCCATTTTGAAGTTAGGAAATGAAAGCCCACAAGCATGAAGTGAGTGGCCCAAAGTCACATCGCTGGGCAGGACTGGGTACATGGAATTCAAACTCAGTGATTGACTCAGAAGACAAGTCCCCCACTGTCCAGCAGCTGTAGTCTACTGAGCATGATATGATAGTCCCACTCACAATAGATCGTGGGCTGTCTCCCTAAGCACAAGCTATGTAGTAAGAAAAATTGATGCTGATCAAAGCTTTCCTGGAAAAGATGATTTTATAAGGGAATGCACAGTAGTCATGTTGGAAACAACCCAAATCAAAACTGGTAGGACCAGGCCATGGCGTGAACTTAAGTACTAGGCTGAGGACCAAATATTGTCCTGGCTGGGCAGTAGAGGGCCAGTGTATAGGTTCTTGAGCAGCAGGGAATGACACAGTCTGAGTTGGTCTGGGTGTGTGGGATGGCTGGGGAGGAAGCTGGATGTGGGAGGCCCAGGGGCCAGACCAGCAGTAGAGTGACCCTCCAGAGGTGGACGATGGAAGGAGTGGGAGGTTAACTTCAATGTTCTCCCTGCTGAATGTCTTGCCTGGGGAGGGGATATAGGGTCCTGGGGGCTGGTTGGATTTTCCAGGCCTTGACATTTAGAGCTGGTCCTGGAAGCCAGCTCCTCCTAGCCTCCTGCAGGGGAAACTGACAATGAGGGGTGGAGGGTGGATGGAAAAACTATTTAAGGTACTAACCACACACACACACACACACACACACACACACACACACACCATGGACAGCTGTTGGGCAGAGAGGCTCTCTTTCTGCTCCCCTTCCTCTGCTTCCCACATGTAAGTAAGTGAGCCCCAACTCACTGCTCTCATTTCCATGTTTCCTCCCAGACTAACTGGTTCAGCCCAGAATTGTCACCAAATGAGGGAGAGAGAAAGTCCTAAATCAGACTGTAGAGGGACTGGCAGGGGCACCAACCAGGGTACTAGCTGGCTGCCCAAAATATGGTCAGTTGACCCTTCAGGACAGGACCCTCTGAGGTCTGGGAGTAGTAGGGCTCTTCAGTTGCCTTGGAGGACAGAGCAGTGCTGCGGGCCAGCCATCCCACATCAGTCCCTCACCATCATCCCCATCCAAACTGGACCTGAACCAGCTCAGCTCCACTTTCACCTACTTTAATAAATTGGGGCCTTTGGGGCACCTGAGTGGCTCAGTAGGTTAAGCATCTGACCTCAGCTCAGGTCATGATCTCATGGTTCATGAGTTTGAGCCCTGCATCAGGCTCTGCACTGACAGTGTGGAACCTGCTTGGGATTCTCTCTTTTTACCTCTCTCTCTACCCCTCCCCCACATACTCTCTTGCTCTCTCAAAATAGATAATAAAGTTTAAAAATAAGTAAATAGAGGGGTGCCTGGGTGGCTCAGTCGGTTAAGCGTCTGACTTTGGCTCAGGTCATGATCTCACAGTTTGTGGGTTCGAGCCCCACATGGGGATCTGTGCTGACAGCTCAGAGCCTGGAGCCTGCTTCAGATTCTGTGTCTCCCTGTCTGTCTGCCTCTCTCGCACTCTGTCTCTCTGTCTCTCTCTCTCTCTCTCAAAAATATCCATTAAAAATGTTTTTAATAATAAATAAATAAATAAGTAGGGGTGCCTGGGTGGCTAAGTTGGTTGAGCGTCCAACTTTGGCTCAGGTCATGATCTCATGGTTCATGAGTTTGAGCCTCACATTGGGCTTTGCACTGACAGTGGTGAACCTGCTTCAGATTCCCTATCACCCTCTCTCTGCCCCTCCCCCACTCATGTGCATGTACATGCTCGCTCTCACACTCTCTCTCTCAAATAAATAAAAAACATTAAATAAATAAGTAAGCAAACAAACAGGGGCCCTCATACATTCATTAAGTGAAAGGGATCTACATCTTAAAAGAACCATCATCCTAAGGATTGGGGATGGGGGTGGGGGAGTAGCAGAGGTGGCAGGGATCACAATGGTGACAGAGGAAACATGGGGAAGCTCTGCAACTCTCTACTTAATGCTCAAGGCAGTTCTAAGAGCTAAGGATGATTCTCCCATTTTATACTATGGAAACTGAGTCTGGAAGACATGAACTAAGTCTCCTGCCCCAGACCACACAGCCAGAATCTCCCATCTTCCTGGGGCGGCAGCATTTCCAGCAGCAATTGGTTACAGAGAGGAAGACTTAAATAGGACCGCCGCTGCCCCACTCCCAGGAACATCACTCATGGTACATTCTAGAGAGGCAGCAGAACATGAAGACTGAGAATAAGAAAAGTAGGGATTAGAATCCTGTCGCCACAGCATCTTATAAACTGTGCAGACTTGAGCAAGCCGTTAAATGGTTCTCATCTGTTAAATGGGGATAAATAGTACCTAGTTCATAGCATAAATGTGAGATGAAGTATGTACATATTTGCAAAGCTCTTACATCAGTGCCTGACTCCTCGTAAGTGCTCTGTAAGTGAATAGTAAATGAATTCATTCATTTGATTCTGTGTGGTTGGTGCCCCGGAGTTAGTGCAAATCAGCAGACTGGGTGGGGGAATTGCTACCAGGGCCAATCTGAGTTCAAGCCTGGGTCATTTTCCATGACCTTGGATGTGACCCTCTTTCTGCCACTCATTGAGTGATGATTTGGGCTGGCGAATCTTGCAGGAAAACTTGCAGAGATCGAAGCCCAGCTTCCCACAGCCCCCTTTCTGAGCTATCTGCTCTTCATGCACCCTTCTCGGCCACGACACACATGCAGAAGGAGAACTCTCTGGGCCCCAAGCAGTTCTCTCAAGGGGGGCTCTCATAGGGCCTCAGCATGGTGCAGCAGGACTAGAGAACTGCTCCCCTGGCCATGACAGGCAGGAGCCATCATCCTCTTCTTCCTCCTTTGCTACTCTGTCTCCTGTGCTGTGGCCACAACTCACTTCCCAGGCTTCCCTGCAGGGGCCCCTCCTGTGGCCCCAATCCTCCCTCAGCCGAACAGTCGGCTTCTCCTCTCCTGGTCCGGCTGTTTGAGGCCACAGGGAGGGGCTGGAGTTGGGGCCCTGACTGGAAGCCTCAATGTCTTCCAGGTGTGGGGGAGGCCCAGCTGGATGGGCAGGTGTGGGGAGGGCCCGAGCAGCTGTGGGGTGTCTGGAAGGCATTTGGGCAGCTAATGAGCTCAGGATCTAATTAAAACATTGGAGGAGGAATCTGGGCCCAAGCCATGTGGCACAGGAAGTGCAGGCCGGGGGCCTGCCTGGGCTTGGGTTAAGTGGGATGAGTGCCTGGCTAAAGAGCAGGGGCCAAGGGGGGACTCAACTGTAGCCCTGACCCCACCCTTCCCGGCCCCACCCCTTCCTCCAGAACCTCAGTTGCTTGGATTCTCAAGTGGCCGGGCACTTTGACACCACACCGCTGCACTCTGCAAAGAGAGTCAATCAGCCCTGCGCTGAGGGCTGAGGACTACAGGGGTTAAGGGTGAAGACCAAGACTCTGCCCAGCTGAGTCCAAAGTGTTTCTGAGGACTGGAAATGAGGGCGTAAGATCCAGGTAAAGAGAAAGCTGGGGAAGATTCACCAGCCTGATACCCCACCCGACCCCAAAACTGTGGGCATCCAAGTGGAGCTTAGCCGAGGACATCAGTCTCCACCCTTATTACCCTATCACCACCATCACATTGTCACCATCAGCACCTTCACAGCTACAATCACCAACATCACTGTCACTATCCCTATCAACCCTCCAAATGCTGGTCATCGACCTGCAATGCCCTTGGTAGCTTCCCCATCCCATGTTGAATACCTACCTCATTGCTCCCCCTGGTCCTCCTATTTCTGGTTGAGCAGATCCCAGCTTCCTTGTACACTGTCCAAACCTTAATGCAAGCCCCCACCCTTCACCCCACCCCTGCCGGTGCCCTGAGGGGCTCAAGAGAGGGGTATGGTAGTGTGGGTCCCCAGTGTCCACATGCTGGGGCTTCTGCTTGGGCACTCCCTAGATAGACATGGCTCTTGCTTCCGTGTACCCTAAATCTGGAATTGCTTTCAGGCTAGACTGAAGGACTTCCTATGAAGGAGATATTTCTAAAGAATTGGCTCAGGACCCCCGTGGTCTGGGTAAGGGTCTGCCCAGTCCTTTCCCACAAATAATCCCACCAACCCCCACGCCTAGGCTGACCCTCTTCCTCCTTCACATCCCTGCCCCTCCCACCATCCCTTCCCATCTGCTCCCAATAACTCCAGCTAACATCTCCCAGCATGCTTTTCACCTCCTAGTCCCTGCGGGAGGACTGAGGAGGCACGACACCCCCCCATTCTGGTCCCAACTCAGGGTGTTAACAAGGAACAGGTTTTCACCCCAGCTGTGGGCTGGGCTCTCAGACGGGAGTTTCCTCCCTCCTGCCTTCTCCTTTATTCTTCAAATGGCCCAATTTCCCCAACAGATGCTGGATGTTGAGAGGAGAGAGGCAGGTGGGGAAAGTGAAGGCTTCTTTCTGGAGTGGAGATGACGGGGGGCGGGGAGGAGAATGTGGGTGCTGGGGAGGCAAGGGGGACTCATCCTCTGGGGGCACCTGGAGACGCAGCAGTCCAGAGGTGAGGGGGGAGGTCAAGCAGAGGTCCATCCCACAGTCCTGGGGGGCACTCTTATGGGAGGGGTGGATGCTGAGGTCCCCCTACCAACCCAAGCCTCTTCAGCCTTCAGTCTCACCTCCTGCTTCCCCCATCCTCCCGCTTCCGCAAGCCCCAGGGAGAAGTCTTTCCCCCTAAAGCCTTCCCAGGGAGCGCCCACGCTCCACTAGGACTGACCACAACACCCCTGCCCCCACTTACTCAAAACAGCCTCACGGAGTGCAGGGGCACTGGCTTATGCAGGTCTATCCATCTGCTGCCCCAAAGGCAGCATCTGCCTCGTTTGTCTGTCCTTCTTACACAGCTTCTGTGCTCAGCACACAGTCCATAAATGCTGGTGGACTGAATGGCTACATGAATGCGGTGGTGGTGCTCACACAAACTGGTGACCTGGGAGACCGAGTGTGGAGTCTTGTTTTCTCTCTCCCCCTGCTTGGCTGTGCAGGTTTAGGCAACTTCCTTGCTGCCTCTGACCTCAGGGGGTTGGACTAGATGCACGGGGAGTGGGGGTGCTGCTGTCTCCCCAGCACGGCAAGATCCAATGGGCCGTGGCTAAAAAGTGCACACAGGAATTGCTCTGCAACCCCGATGGCTTCCCCCAAGCATGGGGTCCAACTCTTCCCTGGGAATGCCCCCGAAAGACGCCACTGGGGAGAGGACTGGTGGGCTATCCTGGGGCAAAGCAGCACTATAGACACAGCCCCGGACAGGCCAGGATTTAAATTGCTCCTCAGAGGACACGCAGGGGTTTCCCAGGATTCTGCGTGGCGGGAAAACCATGAAAGGCTCTCCCAAGGTCTGGCTGCCCTTGCCAGGCCAAAGGAAGATGCAAGAGACAAGCCAGCATCCTACAGCCACGTTCTCAATGAGGAGAGGTGGTTTCCAAACCAGAGCACTGACCTCACACGGGTCCCAGGGCTACCTCCTCTGCCATTTGTCTCTGCCTCTGAGCACTCTAGCAACTCAGGAGGTGAAGAGAACTGGAAAGACCTCTCCTCATATGGGCTCCCCACGGGGGTCATTGTAAACTAGGAGCCTTGAGAGGGCAATGTGTCCCCACCCCTAAAGAAGTAGAGCTCTGGTGGGCAGGCAAGGGCATTCTCAGAGCTCTGAAAGTCCAACCCCCTGGGCCACCTCCTCCAGGAAGCCTCCCCTCATAGGGGAGTCCTTGTGTTCTCTGGCCATTCCTTGGCCCTCAAGGGCAGGGGCAGAGCTACTGCCATTTACTTGCTTTCCCTGGGGTCTGGAAGGCAGGTAGCACTGTGCCTAGTTACTAATTAATGTTCCTCCTCCTACAGTACCCCAGTCAGTACCCCCACCCCTATATGCCCTAGGAGATTCAGTGGTCCCAGGGTCTCCGTGCTTCTAGCCCTCTGCGGCTTGCCATGCTCCAAGCCTCTGTTGCATTCTCCACCCAGTCCCCAGCACACAGGGCCAGCGCTGCTTTGTCTGGAGAACACTGATGTTCATGCTTTCCTGGGGTTTCTGCCCATGCTTTCCTGGGGCATCCAAGCTCTGCTGTTCTCCCTGAAGTCCTCAGAAAAATCCTTCCAGTCCTCCTAGGACTGCCCTGCCCACCAGCAGCCAGCTTGCACCGCCTCCAGCACCAGCACCACTGCCTTCTTCTCCATCATCTCCCCTCCTCTGCTGCCAGGGCCTAGACCCAAGCTCTTCCCCCTCAGCAGCTCCCACAGGAATCAGCCTGCCCGGGGGTCTCTTGCTCTGTTCTTGGTCAGATCCCACATGCCCACCTGAACGCCCTTGAGTCTCAGCTGGGACTAGCCCTGCTACCCATGTCTCTCTAGTGTTTGCCCTCCATTCTAAGGGTCTCCCTGGACAGGGGCTGTGTCTCCACCATTTGACTGTGAAGGCTTCAATTCCCCCATTAGAATATGTGCTCTCTAAGGGCACTGCCTTCACTAATTTTAGGTCCCTTCAAGCTCAGGGGCTAGTGATCTGAGGCTCCCTGAGAGCAAGGATTTTGTCTCCCACATTGGGCTGGGAGCTCATGAAGAGCAAAGACCCTGTCTGTCTCTGGATGGTCTATGTCTCTTCCTCCAATCTATGGGATCCCTAAGGGAGAGAATGTGCCTCTCCCATTTGACCTGTGTCTCCCTGCTCAGACTAGTGGCCCCCAGTGGAACAGGCTTGGCCCCATAATTCAATCCTGTGAATTATGGGGCCAAGCCTGTTCCACTGGGGGCCACTAGTGCAAAATAAAAATGCAGGGCCCCTTATTCAAAAAGTATTAAGAATTTCAGGCAGCAACAGGAGAGTGTTAAGGCAAAGGCAGGGCCCTTCTCGGCACAAGGCCCTGTGCAACAGGTCACACATCCATAAATCTGGCCCTGTGAGGAGGGGCCCATGCCTCCTCTTCGAGTTGGAGGGCAAAGAGCTGAGAGGCCGGACTGGCACAAAGCCAAAGGGAATGGGAAGAGACCTGGAGGTGAACAGTGCAGGCCCCAGGCCTGGAGGAGGGACCCACAGGGTCACCTCCAGGAACAATGGGGCATTCAGGAGCAGCTGGGCTTCTCAGCAGGGCCCTGACGCCAGGCTCAGCCCGGCGATTCATGCTCCACTCACTGAGCGAGCACTGGCAGGGGCTCAAGTAGGAGAAAGTTGAGGCTGCGGAGGTGGCCGTGGTGGAAACATCTATTTTTACCCATGCGGGTGGGGAGGCAGGTCAGCGGTGGCTTTGAGTGAGTCCCAGAGCAGCCACCACAAGGGCCAGTGAGGGCCTGGGCTGGGGCAGTCATGAAGGAAGGGAGGCAGGCAGCCCATGGCAGCTGAGGGCCACCCAGGCAGCCCACCCGAGGAGCACCAGGTCAGGCCTGTGTTGTGCCAAGGAGCAAGATAGCCTCTCTAAAAGAGCCCCAGGAGGGCACTGCATCTATCCCCAGTTCTGCTCCCCCGACACTCCAGGTCCCTGTGACCTAGAACAGAGCCAGAGACCCATGGAGCCTAGCCCCCAACGCCCCAACCAACTCCTAATTAAGGACCATCGCCTGTTTCCCCCTAGGTCCCTGAGGATGCTCTGGTCCATCCAAGTTGGTAAGGGTACAGGAAGGAAGAGAGGGCATTGGCTAACTTACCCTGATGGGGACACCTGCTCAGTTACCCTCAGCTGGAAGTAGAGCGTGGGTTAGCCTCTAAATAAGGAGCCAGGAGATGTGGTTGCTGAAGCCAGTGAGTAAAGCACTGATGGGGGAATTTCAGGCTCTGCACCAACCTGGCACCCTGCTTGGGTGGCCCCTACCCAGCCTCTAGGTGAGGCCAGCCAGTCCCCACCCCCTGCCTCCAGCAGCCAGCATATGAGGCCCCCATCTGTCCTCCCTGCAAAGGGAGATACTGTGTGCTGAGGTGTTTACGTCACATAAACCTAACCACGCTCGTCAAGACAATTTGTGGCTCCCCCAGAGTAATGAAAACTCAAACGCCTTCTTGTGCAGGGCCAGGCTGGGCTCCCAGCCACAAACCCTGGATCCACTTGTAACTGCTGGATTCCTCTGGGCCCCTGCCAGCATGGGAGAGGAGGAGGGACCCCTCCCGGAACCCTGCTCTGCTCACCTCTGCCTACTCTGCTGGGCTACCCCCAAGGAAGGCAAGCAACCAGCCCCTTGGGCAGCCTGCTGAGACTGTGCCGGGGAGGACACGGGTCCCCTGCCTGCGGGAGACCCCAACTGGGTTTGGGGATGCCACGCACAGCCCTCGGGAGCCATGTACTCCCACTCTGGGCAGGCTCCCTCTTCATTTAAGGACAGTCTGCCATCCAAAGGCAACTGGGCTCCCTCCTCAGCCACTCTTCCTGATCCATCATCTCTTTGACATCATAGCAAACACTTCTGTAGGGTTCCTTCCTCCCTGTCACCCCTTCCAGGTGAGAAGGGTGGGGGCAGGAGTCCTGGGGCAGGAGCTACTCTGGAGGCTAGAGCAGGGGTGGAGAGGAGAGAACTGAAAAGAATGGCCACACACGGCTGCACTGCTTGTGTCCCACACAGCCCTGGGGAGGGAGTGCCATCTATATCGGTGTCCTTAAGGATGGGGTATACAACTTGTGCAACCTTCCCAGACAGCCCTGTCAGCTTCTAAGGAACAAGGGGCAGGGCTGGGCTCCCCCGGGGGTCATTGCTCACTCTTTATAGGTCTTCTGAGCAGACCTGAGGCTGTCCCCTAACAAGTCCTGCCTGTTCCATGGGGCCCAGCAGATTCGGATCTAGCTCATAAACCACAGAGGTCTGAGTGCAGACAGCCGATGGGAGGAAAGAAGGCGCTGGCCCCACCACCAGCTGAGGGAGGAGGGGGAAAGGGGGCTGTAGACAAATGGTTTTTACACTTTGAGTTAATGAGGGTCAGGCAGGGGCACCCACTGGCAGGAGACGAGAAATGAGAGGAAAAGTTGGGGGAGGGGGCAGGAGGAGGAGGGGAGAGGACTCCAAATAAGGGAGGTGAGCGGAACACTTTCGCCGTCATAAAAACCTCTGAGAGACACACGCACACACAGAACAGGTCAGCCCCACACAAGCTTCCAGAGCCCCACTGTGTGCCAGGCCTGGTGCTGGACACCATGGGGCAGCTGTCTCCAGGCCCTTTCATAGCAAACCCCTATCAGTGAAAAGTCCACACTCCCAACATATTTCTCTCTCCATAAATTACCTCTAGTCCGCTGCCATGGATTCATTTCTCAGGGCACTCTGAGCTTAGAGCACTCTGTGCTTAGAACAAGGTTTGGTGCAGGTAATGGATGTAAATCCTAATTTCAACTAGTCCTCGTGATATCTCAGTCTGTATCACTGACCTCTTGTCGGATCTGATTAGGTGCTTGTGTTTTCACTTCCTAGTGCAGCTTGTCAGATGAGCGCTTGTGGGGTAGGAGATATGCACGTCAGCTCTGCCAGGCATTTCTGCTTTGCCTTTTTAGCTCACCTGCACCCTGCTAGTCTTTTCTGTCTGCGTTGTTAGTTTGTCTTCCATTGGAGTGTTTCATGGCAGGAATCTGGCTAAGCCGTGTGGCCATTTTTGTGAGCGCTGTTTTAGTTCAATAAGATCATGTAATCTGTAAATCCTCTTAACCAGGCTCACACCAATAGCTAAGTCACCAAACGCTGATAGACAAGAGTGTTGCTACCAAGACCCCCCTCTCTCAGGATATTTATTTATTTGGCATAAAACCTGTACCGATCTGTCACATGTCATACGAGGATCCCAGGATCAATCTGACCATTACAGACTAGGAAAGAGTAGTAGCTTTGATTTTGTAAATATTTTCTTTTCATACCCCAGTGAAGTATTGTGAGCCTCCTGAGGTCTATGGAGACCACTCGGGGGAAGGGGGCGAAACACACAGGTGGAGAAGACATTTAATTTTTTTATTATTTTTTAAATTTTATTTATTTTGAGAGAGAGAGAGAGAGCACATGCAGGAGAGACAGAGAGAGAGAGAGAGAGAGAGAGAGAGAGAGAGAGAGAATCCCAAGCAGGCTCCACACGATCAGCACAGAGCCCAGTGTGGGGCTTGAACTCATGAACTGTGAGATCATGACCTGAGCCAAAATCAAGAGTCGGGCACTTAACCAACTGAGCCACCCAGGTGCCCTGAGAAAACATTTTATATCCCCTTAAAGACTTAGCCTAAGGTAGGAGAAGAACCTGTGAAAGAAATATTTAAACAATGAATATCTACCATGTGCCACATTCTCCGTTCCTGTCCTCTGGACCTCATGGTAACCCTCTAAAAGGAGCTATGATGAGTCCACATTTAAAGGGGGAACAGAACTTCCCCAGGCCTCACAGATGGTGAGGAAAGAAACCAGAGAGGTGGGAGTCAAATTCAGGCTGACCCAAATACTACCGTGATAGTAAGCAGGGGGTGGCGAGGGCCCTGAAGGAGACACGAGGCATGAAAGCAAGGTCTCAGAGCCTGCCCTGGTGGAGAAATCAGAGGCAGCCTCATGAAGAAGACGAAGGAGGTTTTTCACAACTGGTGATGCTCAGAAAGGCTCCCTCATCCATATGGTACCTACACTCCCACCCCCCTGGGGGTCCTTCCCTGACACCCACTGCCTCAGCATCTCGCAGCTTTTCTGCAGCGCTTTCTGGAGAATCAGTAGCCTGCAGACTCTCAGGACTTTGCCGTCGGGGCAGGTGATCCTGAGCTCCCCCCGCTGTGATTCATGTCCCTACCATGCCCTCCCCCCCAACCCCACCCCAAGCCTTTGTGGGCAGGCTGGAAGTCCAGAATTTCCTTCTTCCATAAGCAGCACTGTTTGTGGACAGCTCTAGGGAAAACACAGTTTTCTTAGTAAATCCTCTCCCCTCAGTCTTGCCAGTGATTCAGCCTTTGCCAGGGTCGGCCAAGAGACCTGAAGGGCTCCTGCCCTCAGCGCGGAAGCAGGGACCCACTCGCTCCACCCAGGCCCCTGTCCCGACCTCTGGCATCCTGAGGCATCTTTCCCCACCTCATATCTCACGGACTGCTTAACACTTCGAAATAGCCTCCCAGAATGGCCAGGGGTGGGGGTGGGCACGGGGACCTATGGACAAATTTTCCAAAAGAAAAGGAAACTACCTAAAGGTCCATCGATAGGGGCCTGGCTAAATAAACTGTGGCTTATCCAAATGGTAGACTCTTATAGAGCTACAAAACCATGTTGTAGCGGCACGCTCAGTGATGTGGACGGAGAGTCAGTATGGTGGTTACAAGCCACTGTGTACAATGAGATCATATGCTTTAAAAATACTAACATATATTGCAAACTCACATGGAAAATTGTAGAGATACCTATGTGCCAACAGTGGTTCCTTCTGGGTAATAGGATTAGTGGCTCTTTTATACTCTTCCTGTTGCTAGCTGTTTTCTCAAATTTCTATAATGAACACATAATACTTTTGTAATAAGACAAAAACCAATAAAAGCTATTTTTAAAAATAAAATAAATAGTCACCCTTGCCCATCTGGAAAGAGTGTGTTGCCCGAATCCCCATCAGGGGTTAGAGTAGGTAGTGAGGAGTGTGAACACTGGAAGCATTCCCCCAAGTGGCCAACCATGGGAAAGAAGACAGCCAAGGAGGCTCTGTGCCACACTTAGCCTAGCCTAGAGTGGGTGAGAGCACCTACTTCATTCCCGGCAAAGGCAACACAGGGACGGTTAGGAATGAACTAGGTGACAGTTGCCGTGTTGAAGATGAGCTGTATAACCAATGATAGCCAACTGCCAGGCAGTGAACAGTATGACCAGACCAGCAAGTCAACTCCTTCCTGCCTCAGGGCCTTTGTACTCGCTGTATCCCTTGCCTGGAATGCTCTCGCCCAGGTTTTGCATGGCTCACTCTCTCACTTCAGCCGGGTTTTACTCTGATATCACATTTTCAGAGGGCTTCTCCCCAGACCCTGTGGAGAAAGTCCACTCCCCATTCATCGTCATTTTTATCTCCTCCCCCTGCTTCATTTTTCCTCCTCGTGTTCACTTCTTGCTACCTGAAATTGTCGATTGTCTGGCTGCCTGGCTGGGAGCTTTTACAAGGGCAAGAATCCTGTGCTTAGAGCAGAGCCTGGGCACACCTCACAGTGCCCATGCCACCTCCAGGCACAACTGCCCCTTCTCGACTATGCCTACTCCACTGGGAAGGGGCTCTGGGTCCAGCTGAAAGTCGCAAGCCGTGAGATTGGTGGTTAGCAGCGGAGTGCTTGGGCCTGTGGCAGGGCAGGGGGGCGGCGTGCAAAGAGCAATCACTCTGAGTCAACATGGCTGGGCTTGCCTCGAATTAGCAGCTCTGTGGCCTCTCTGAATCTCAGTTTTCTGGTTTCTAAAATGAGGTTCAAAACAGCTCCTTCTCACAGGCGAGGATTGAAGGTGACAGCATGCCTCGTACAGCACCTGACTTGCAGTTGGCACTCAGTAGCCAAGGGCTCCCCCTCTGACCAGCCTCCGACTTCACCCTCACGCCTGAACTGAGCCAACTCCGGAGGCCAGGGAAGAGCTCCCCCCAGTCCCCCGTCCCAGGCTTCCCTTCCCTCGCTGGGAACGGGAGAGCAGAGCTGCCCCGTGGGGATGGGCTCGTCCTGGGCGCAGCAGGCCTGAAAGCCTGGCCTGGTGGGAGGGGAGTCCCAGGCGTCTGAGACAGCCTGACTGAGCAGGGAGTGCAGCCGCCCGCGTCCAGCGGCCCGTGGGGAAGCCAGGGACCCCGGCCCCTAAGGCTGGCACTGGCTGACCAGGGCCTGACAGAGCCAACCTTCCCTCTCTCTGTCTCTCTTCCTCTCTCTCTGTATCTCTTTGTATCGATCTCTGCCTCCCTCACACACACACACACACACACACACCACACACACCTACCACTCTCACATACCATACACACTATACAATACACACCATACATAGACACCACACACACCACATACACACACCACACACACTACACAATACACACCATACATAGACACCACACACACCACATACACACACCACACACACTACACAATACACACCATACATAGATACCACACACACCACACACACATCTCACACACACACACCACAAACACGCACCACACAAACATACCACATGCCACACACACACAAAACATACACACATACACACATCCCTGCCTGCCTGGCCTCCCTCCCTGGCCTACTCCCTCCTATTCTCCATGGTGGAGGTGTTCCCTCAGGCCCATTTTTCTCATTCTTCTGGCAGCCTGAGCCTAACTGTGAAAATCCAGCTCTCCCTGGCCCTGCCCGGGTTATGTAAGAGGCCCCGGAGCCCCGGGGGAGGGGCGGACAGAGCCCCTACCTCCTGGGCGAATGGGGGCAGCTCTTAGCTCCCACTTCAAGCCTCTCTGCTCAGGGTCACCGGGGCCATTCCTCCCTACGCTCTCCCTCCCAGCCTCAAACTCCCTCACTGCCCACTTGTGATGCCCCCACGCAAAATCCAATCTCCTCCAATTCACCCATCCTCTTTCAAGACAAGCCTCACAGACCTTCTTCAGGAATGCTCGTGGACTCAAATGCACCCAACTCCCCCCATCCCTGCAATCCCCTGAGAGTAACTCAATTCCCCAACCTGCCACTTACCAGAGAGAGGACCACCCCTCAGTCTGAGAGGGGATGCACTTCATTCCTGGTGTGGGGCAGACAGGAAGTCCCAAATCCCCCACAACCGGAAGGAAGGGTATTGCCAAGGCGAGGCTGGTCACATCTCCCCCCCAGCAGGCTTCTCGAGGGACATTCACCCCCAGGCATGCATGCCAGCTGAGCCCCCTGATTGTATGGGTCTGAGGGAGGTGAGTCTAGCTTTAAGGAGCAGACCCTCACTAATGGAGCTCAGAAAAGGGTGTATAAACCAAAATGCCAGTGTGGAAGTGTCTGTCCAGTGGGCGGCACAGCTGGCATCACTACACGCACACTCCCTGTAAGCAGGCCTGCTGGAAGCCAGAACAGCACCAGAGGTTTGCCCGCGAGTGAGGAGGGACAGGGATAAATTCAATGCTTCATAGAGCCTTGGGGGATGGCAAGCCTCGCCAGGGGCCGCCTAACCAGCCAAGTCTTTCTTCCCCGGACACGGTCAAGGTGGGTGTCTGAGACTCACACGGTTCTCCCTAGACAGGCAAACACGTGCTCCATTAAGGCTTGCCCGGCCCTGGGACCAGTCACCTCATCAGGGAGCCTTTGCCAGCCTGCGCTCTGGTCCTGCACACAGTCACTTCCTAGTTCAGCTCTGAGGGCAGCTCCGTTTCCGACAGTTCTACGTTCTTGGACGGCACCTTGCTGCCGCCCCAAGGTTCAATCCGTGTGGGGGACCCAGGAATGACTGCAACTCTTTCCTGGATCCTGGACAGCAGGGAAGGGAAACGAGGGTGTGGATCAAGAAGGGTCCCCTGCCCTGCCCCATTTTCCAGGCTCAGCCACGTACTTACTTGTCCCCTCATTTCAGTAGCTGGCAGAGAGTCATAATTGAATTTGCAGTAGGGCTGAGAATGAAAAAAGAAAACCCTTTACATGTCTGGGATTAATTTATCCCTGATGATGGCCACATTCACACGCTCCTTTCTGCTTAGGTTTCCAGAGCATTCTGGCTGACAATGTGAAACACATACACACATGGAGAGAAAGCATGTGTGCCTTGAGTGCACGCTGGGAGTGTGCGTGCGCCTGCATTCGTGACTGTGTCTGAAAGCTCGGGGCTCCCTGGGTGGGTCTGGGCATGGCGGACGCGGCCGTCTGCATGAGGGCATCTGTATGGGGCAGAGGGAGTCCTCTAGGGTGCACATCCGTGGGGATGCCCAGTCTGGTCATTTGTGGGCAACTCTCCCGCAGCTCACCCGAAGCCAAAGTGGAATAATGAGGCCATACTGCTTTGCTACGAGAAGAAAGCCCGGACGTGGTGGCACAATGGGCGCTGCCAGGGCGTCAGGGGAGCCGTACGGCTTCTCCCACCCCGTGTTCTCATGCAGAGAGCAGCAAACCCAGTCCCCTCGGACAGAAAAATGGAGTCACCCCCATCCCCACACTGGAGGCGCCACCCCCCCCCCCAGAGGGGGAGCCATCTCCTACCTGCCCTGTCTTCTTTAGTGCTCTCCCTCCTCCCTGACACCCAGGTCAGCACAGAGCTCCTCTTCAAAAAAACTGAGTGCTCCCTATGTGTCAGGCACTTTGCATTCATCTCGGGTAGTCCTGCCACACCTTGCTAGGGAAAGGCCCCCGTCATCCTGTGTTGCAGGTAAGAAAAGAGAGGCGTACGGGTGAAGTGACTGGTGATCACACAGCTAAGTGGCAGAGGCGGGACTTAAACTTCTGTGTGCCTGCTGCTAAAAGCCACCCTCTGGTGAGGGGAATAAGGAGGGTGCTTGTGGTGATGGGCACCAGGTGATGTATGGAGGTGTGGAATCACTATCCTGTACGCCTGAAGGTAACACTGCACTGTGTGTTAACTAACTAGCATTTCAATAAAAAATTAAAAAATTAAAAAATAATAATAATAAAAGCCACACTCTAGCAAATCTCTTCTGACCCGGAATCTGTCAGGCTGGAAATCCTTCTAAGACTGAAGAAGGCTTTTGGTCCTCGAAGCTCTGTTCCCACACCGTATCTTCCAGGTGAGTTTGGGTCTCCACAGTGGGAGTGCTCACAGGGCAGGCCTCTCTGCATTCTCACGTCCAGGGAGACCCAAGAGGGGTGCCCTCCTGGGGTTTCAGACAGTATTATCCTTCTGCCTTCCCTGTCCTGAAGGGTCTCTTGGCACCTCCTTCCTGTTGTCTGGGTAGTGAGCCTGGATGGTAAAAGTGCCCCAGGAAAAGGAGAGGAAAATGTAGATTACAAAGAGGTAAAATATACCAGCATTCCCCATCATAAGTGTAGGTAGGGATTTCTTTGTGGATTTTGGTCTTTTGTCTCACCCTCGGTTCTTGGTCAAGTTCCATTTGAAAAACTCCCAGAACATCTCTGCCAAAGCCAGCAGTAAAGGGAAGAGTTTCCTACATAGGCCGGAGCTGGGAGATGGATGGTGTGGGCCCAGGAGGCTGGGGATAGGGCCACAGGTAAGCTTCTGGAGGGCCCCGCAGGGACCCCCTGTGTCTGCAGGAGGAAGGGGCCAGCCAGGCTCTGTCCCCAGGCTGATGGTGGACACATGGGGAACCAGCCAGGCTGGGGCAGCTCCCAGCCGCTCTGCACAGGAGCGGAACCAGCCATGGCCCCCAGCTCCACCCTACCACCAAACACACACGAGCCAGCCCTGCAGAGCCAGGAGGAAACACAGGGCCAGGGTAATCGATGCAGCCTATCATGAGCCACTGTGTTGTGAGGAAAATGTGACGTGAGGCTTCCCCAACTGGACTTGGGGGGACCAGCTCAGGGGGGCTTCTCTGTCTCTTCCTCCCATATTCTGTTTCTAATCGAATAAGCCTGGGAGCCAGTAGGGAGGGCAGAAGGGAGCCAGCTCTGGCCCCTGGTGGCAAGACAAGCCAGCTGAAGAAATGCTCCGGCAATTGCATGAGGTTCTGGTCTCCTTCCTGTCCCCACTGCCTGCCACAGTCTTTCTGTTTGTCTGTCTCTGTCCCTCACCATGAATCTGTGTCTCTCTGTATCTGTCTCCTCTGTTGTCTCTTTTACACACACACACACACACACACACACACACACACACACACACAATGGAAAACTGAGACCAAAACAAAGGCAGAGAAATGGTATGAAACCCACACTGGGCCAAGCCACAGGGAAGAGGAGCTGCAGCTGCTTGTCCCAGAGGAAGGAACAACAGCAAATGGGGAAAGAAGGGAGAGGGAAGTTCCCACCTGTCACGTCAGTATCTCAGCCACCAGCTAAGGACAAGCACGTCAGTCTGAACCCTGGCCCTTACCCTGTTCTCTTCTGCAAGCAGGAAAGGTTTCCTGGGCTGTTCCCGTGTCCCTGTCAAGGGATGCCCACCTGGCTCCTCTGGAAATCCCATAATCCTACATTTATGAAACACGTGGAGAGAGGATTGAGACAAGTTTGAGCTCTCTGGAGGTGGGGGCAAAATGAGGAGGGGTGTGTGGGCCCAGGGGCAGGCCAGGGCTGTGCTTATAGCTCTTTCTGTCTGTCCAACCTCCCTGTCACCCTTCCTGGGCTGTCCACATAGCCCTGGAAGAGGAGCAGAAAATGGTGTATGTGCACACGCACATATGTGTGCAATGTGTGCACACAGAACATCTCTCTCTCTAAAACACCAACAGAGAAAGTAAAGGTAGGGAGCCGAGTATTCTGGATACAAAGGGCTTATCAAGTTTTACTGAACCATTTTTTAAAAATGTTTATTTATTTTTGAGAGAGAGAGACAGAGAGACAGAGTGTGACCGGGGGAGGGGCAAAGAGAGAGGGAGACACAGAATCTGAAGCAGGTTCCAGGCTCTGAGCTGTCAGCACAGAGCCGGACACGGGGCTTGAACTCACGGACCGTGAGATCATGATCTGAGCTGAAGTTGGAAGCTTAACTGACTGAGCCACCCAGGCGCCCCTTTACTGAACCATGTTTTATTTATTTTCTTTTAATTTTTTAATGTTTATTTATTTTTGAGAGAGACAGAGAAAGAGACAGTGACGGACAGCAAGTTGGGGCAGGGGCAGAGAGAGAGGGAGACACAGAATATGAAGGAGGCTCCACGCTCTGAGCTGTAAGTACAGAGCCCGACGTGGGGCTCGAACTCACAGACTGTGAGATCATGACCTGAGCTGAAGTTGGACACTCAACCGACTGAACCACCCAGGTGCCCTTGAACCATTTTTTAACAGATGAGAGTTATTCTCTTGCAGCAAGAGTGGGTCTCAAATGTTGAGAACTAACTGAATTTCATAACATTAAGATCTGTTTTGAAATGGCTCTGAGAGCCCAACTATTTAAAGAGAACTTTCAGTGAAACACTCAGTCAAGTCCCTTCCGTGATGGAAGCAGACATCTCATTAAAGACTGTGATGCAATTTCAGCCCTGGAGGCACAGACTGAGGGTAGGAGGAGGCAGAGAGAATCATGTCTGCTGGTTTGCAGTGGTGGCTGCCTACCAGAGCAGGTCAGGGGAAACGAGGAAACACCCCAGAGGAAGGGCCAAGCAGAGACCTGAGTGATGGGCAAAGGCCAGGTCTGAAAATGGTTCAGCTCAGCAGAGCGGAGGAAAAGGCAACAGATGACACGAGAGAGGCAAGCGAGGAGAGGCCTCTGGAAGCCCTGCGCCATTGTGGCTGACCTCCCTCCTGAGGACAGTGGAAAACCAGGCCAGGTTCAGTTTTGCTGCTCGTGGGCAGTGGCTCATGGAGTAGAGAGCAGGTGGCCTGAGAGAAATGATCCTTGGGCTCCCATGACGTGGGCCCACTGGTAGCCTCACTGCAAGTGGAAGTGGTGCCACAAGAGGAGGAGAAGTAGCTTGATTCAGCTTGATTCTGGCCTTGAGAACCAGAGTCTGGGGTGCAGGGATGTCTTGGATAAGGGTTAGGAGGAAGCAAGGCTCAAGGATGCCTCCCACACGTCTAGCTCCAGTGACAGAGCATCTGGAGGGAACAACAGGGCGGGAACTATTCTCAGGGGGTGGAGAACGTAGACCCTGAGTGGGAGGTCTTGAGTTTGTGGAGCCTGTGAAAGACCCCAGGGAGATGCCCTTTGGGTAAGACGTTGGATAACATGGCTCCAGCACAGAGCAGAAGGGGGGCCGGAGGGAGGGATTCCAGGGTCAGTAGCCTCTGGAGCGCAATCGAAGCCACAAAATGTGTGAGGTTGCCGAGGAGATGTGCAGTGTGAAAAGGACAGCGGGCCAGGGCAAGATCTTGGGAACACGGTAGACCAACAGAGAAGGATGCCTAGAAAGACAGGAGAAAAATCAGACAACCGAGATGTCATGGAAGCCAAAGATTGAGAGTGTATCACGAAGCAGAGAAACAGTCAGTGCTGGCGGCTGCTGCTGAGAGACCGGAAGGCTAAGTGGCCACAGACTGAACAACCAGGGCTAGATGGGCCCCAGTGTGAATTAGAAAAAGGTGCCCCTTCCTCAAGGTAGTTTACTTCTATCAGCAAACTACTGTAACATGCTGATTTTATTAGAACAAAACACTTTACTGCCATCTGTAGGAAAATTGTTATAATAAATAATAAATGTATGATGTCTCAGATGTGGTGCGTGTGCAGTGTAGCCCTAGTTATTGGCGATGCAGTAAAAATGGTGTTCAGGAAAGCACGCAATTTGCTAGGGAGAATGCTGTGAGCTGTGGGTAGCACGCTACCTAATCAACGATGGCTTAAACAATAAGGAATTTATGACCCCCGTGTAACAAGACGACTAGAAGTTAGGGCAGTTTCTGAATTGGTTCTTTCTCAACAGCTTTCTCAACCAGGTGCTTGCCATCCTGTGCATGCTGGCTTTCTTCCTCAGGCTGATCTCCTCATGATCACAAGGTGCCTGCCATAGCGCCAGTCATTACATTTTTCCACAAGATTAAAGATGTGTCTCCTTGTGTGTCTTTTGTTATTGGGGATAAAACTTTCCTAAAACCTTTCCCAGCTGCTTCCCACCCCCCATAACCACCACCACCACCACCACCTTCCCCTCAAGTCTCACTGTTGTAAATGAGTCACATGCCTCTTCCTAAACCAGTCACTGGCAAGAGGAATGGCATCATGGTGATGGTTTGATCTAATAAGACACTTCCCGCTAGGGCTCGGGCGGGGCTCCTTTCTCAGCACTTGGCTGTGGGCAAAGCTGAACAGTATGAGGATTCTTTCAGCAGGAGGAAAAGAGAGGAGTGTGCCACAGGCATAAAGTCAGGCCACAGCGGGTGGAGGGGTGGGTGCAAGGTGTGGACAGGGAGACACAAATGCAGAGGATGCTTTCTACAACTTTGTGAAGGGGGAGGAGATACCAGAACTGCAGGGACACGTGACTCTGCCCTACACATGTCTGAACTTTCTTGTCCAAAATTGACTTCCTGAATGGTACCAACACTCATAAAGCCAGACAATTGGGGTTTATCCCATTTGGAATTTATCCCCTATCATGCCACACCTCACCCCCAGCCCTAACCAGTCGATCCACTGGGCCTATCAAGTCTAATGTTCAGTTATCTCTGGAATCCACTATCTCTAAACCAACTTTCTCAACAGCGACAGGAATGGCATTTTGGACTGGATAATTATTTGGGGGCGGGGGGTGCGGTGTGTTCCATGCCTTGAAGGGCGTTTAGCTACTGGACGCCAGCAGCATCCTCACCCCACTCCACCCTCCAGATATGACAATCAAAAACATCTCCAGGCACTGCCAAATGTACCTTGAGGGGTAAGATTGCCCCGAGTTAAGAACCACTGCTCTGTGCCCACATGGCAATTCTTACAGATCTTTGAACTAGTTTCTGTTATGGCTAGTCTTCACATACTCTGTTCCCTCTATTGTCTTTTCCACTCTCTGCCCTTGACCCTGTAACCCCTGCTTATCTATCAGTGCACTGTAATTGCCTATCTATTTGTCTTCTTCTACTCAATGGTGAGATGTGGGAGGGCAGGAACCATCTTTATAAACCAATGTTTATCTTGATCAACATTGCATTGCTAGAGCCTGACACTTTGCCTGGTGCACAGATGCCCCCCCCACACACACATACTTCTTTAATGAATTAATGAAAGCCATGAATGAATTAATGAGTGAATGACTCCTGCCCTGCTTTTCAGAGCCTCCTTAGCTGGACATTGAGGAGTACTTCCAGCCTGAACCTCTCCTGAAGACAGAATTACTCGGTGTTTGAGATACAGTTCATCCAGGAGGGTCCAGGACCTCAGCCCTGTGCCAATCAGGTGGGACGAGGCAGAGCCTCAGTCTGGGTCCCAGAGTGAAAAGCAATGAGGAGCGAAGTGCCCTGGGAGGGTCACTCTGGGGCCTTGGGGAGTGGACCAGGGGAGCAGGCTCACAGCAGGAAACAGGAGAAGCCCTCCTGGGTAACAAGAGGGGAGGTGGCCAGCTTCTGTGCTCCAGAGTTCCAGCCCCTCGGGCGAGAGAGGCAAAGGCCTCTATTTTGGAAACATGATGTTTTCAAGCTCTTTGCTTTTTCTCTAAGTATGTTCCTGCTGCCCTCGTAGATTAAGCCTGATTCCTGCAGGAGACGACAGACCCGCAGCTAATGCTAGGCTTCAGACCACAAGAAAAAGGTGTGTTTGTGCAGGCCAGATCTTTAAAGCAGAGTAAAGAAGCAGAGGGATGGAGCCACAAGAAATCCCAAACGTGTAGGGGATAAGTCACAGCTAAAGATCCAGGAGCCCTCCCTGCCTGGAGAGTTTCTGACCCAATCCTTTCCGTGGTGATCCACTTCTATAAAGTGGATCCTCTTCCTGGGCATGGTCGAAGAAACTAGAAGGGATAGGTAATGGCCCACCTGTGCAGAGCACAACCTTGGAAAGAAAGAGGAGAAGCCTAAGTGAAGGGGAAAGGGGGAAAATCCTGGAGAACCAGAACATACTGGGTCTTTAGGCAGACCAGACAGCAAGCCTCAAATCCCACCCACCCCCTGCCCCCGATCAGTCTTGTCAAAGGATAAAGTTCCACTAGGAATGCAGTGCCAGAAATGGCCCACACCCCACTCACACCCCACCCACCCAGACATGTCCTCTCCACGGTCACATCTCATTCAATGACTATAGGGACACACACGCCAACAGGGCCCTGTGGTTCAAACTGTTTTATACTGAAATACATATGGGCTGATCCAAAAAGGGCTGGGTTAAGGGGGAGAAAGGGGGGAGAAATGATGAAAGGAGGGTGATCCCAGGGCTCAATGTCACCCACGCTTGCAGCATGTGCCAGTCTGTCTGTCTGTCTCCCCTGGCAGGCCAGGCAGCCCTGGAGTTCTGGAGGAGCTCAGCTAAGCTGGGAGGAGAAGGCAGTCGGTCCTGGGCCAGAGTCCTCAGCTGAAGGGCTTCACCAGCTTCATGGCGGCATAGTTCTGGAGGGAGGGAAGGAGCAGGGACATGTGATGACAGCTGCTGAGGGTTCAGAGCTGGGAAAGGAGGGTCTCACCTCTTCAACCAGCTGCCTGTACCTTACCCTCACCACCCCCCATGCCACACTCAGCTCACCACCCCACCTCCCGGCCCTCTTGCCAATCACACAAGCCCACCCCACCCCACCTCCCGAAACTCTGGTTGCACCCTCCAACCTGGGGCTGCAGCTACCCGAATTGCTCTGTCTCCTCCCCCACCAACCCAAGGCCCACTCCCATGTTCTAACCACCTGCCAAGAGGATTCTGATCATCCAGGGCCTGGTCAGGGGCAGGCCTGCCCTGGCTTCTTCCATCAGACAGGTGGCCTGAAGGCATGGCCATGATTCTCCCCACTCCCCTCCCCTACACCCCCCCCCCCACCGACTTGGGAACGCATATGGGCTCACTGGCCACCACATTTCTGTCCAGAAAACAGAGAAAGAGGGTTGGGGGGTGGGGTGTATGGGGATGACCTACCATGCAGGTCAGCACCAGAGATGGGTCACCTCTGATTAAGCCCTGCCTGCTGCAGGACTGACAGGAATCTCCCCTCCCCGCTCCTCCCCGCAAAAAACCATGAAAACACATACAACACAACACAAGACTCCTAATTGGGACAGTATGTTCCCCAGCGCCGGCCCGGGAAAGCCAACTCTGGAAACAAAGCCGCCGCTCCTTCCCCGCCAGATCGCCTCCTGCCTCCCTACGCTGGCCCTGCTCCCGGCTAGCTCTGGTGTGGGGGGGCGGTGGGGGGAGCTGGGAGGAATCAGAAAGGCTGCCCTCCATGTGCCCCTCCCAGGGCAATTTCCAAGAGCGTTGGAAGTTAGGCCAACTGGAGGAGAGCAGTGGTGGCTTTGGGGCCCTCTCTACCAGGTCCTCTGCCCCCAAGGCCTAAAGGCCAGGTGAGGGTCTGGGACCCAGCAGCTGATTGGACAACTTGGCTGGAGGGAAGCAGGACTTGCCCAGGTTGTAGCAAAGACCTACAGACAAGAACAGTCTGCAGCCTCAAGCCTAGGCCACCCGGACCCCTCACCTAGGATCTGACCCTCACCGAGGGTCAGAGTTGGTATTTTAAAAGAGGACAATTTCAGCAGCGCTCAAGGAGAGTGAGGCCATAGCTGGGGGATGAGACAGGGGAGGGGCTCTGACCAGATCTACTGGCCAAAGTGCTCCTCTTCTTCTGCCCACAGGGCCTGGGGCTAAGGCTGCCCCAGAGACGAGGAAGGACCACAGGCTGACACTGCCTGGAAATCTCTCCCTCTCCTGGCCAGGTAGCAGGCCTTCTTTCCCCAGGCCCCTGAAGACCTGGGCTGCCACCCAAGTGCCTGGTAGGACAGGGCCCAGCTGGCCAGGGGCTGGAGCTAGTCGCAGAACGGGCAGTGGTGACACTTTGGACCCGCCCCTGCTGGCTTCATTGTGCAGCACCCTCGGGGAAGGCAGAAGAGCTCCCCTAAGCACAGTGCTGTCACAGCAGGTCAGAGCAGTCCTAGTCCAGTCCCCTCCTCATGACGAGAGGAAAGCCTTGCCAACGTCACACAGGAAGTCACCAGCCGAGCCAGAACCTAGCCAACATGAGACTGCAGGCACAGAGCTGCGTCCTGTACAGCAGTGAGGCACACAACTCAGCGTGTCCGGGGCAGATTCCCCTCCGCAGACCGAGGCCTGCATTTCCAACAAGTTCCCTGGAACTGCTGCTCCTCCTCAGGCCACCTCCTTGAGGGGCTGGGGTCTGCACCAGCTCTCCTCTGCCTGAATTCCCCTGGCCCGAGCCTCAGGATGGAGGGACCTGAACAGCACCCTGTCCCTCGTTCCCTGGCTTCACTGTGTTTCCCAGGGAGCCATGTTCCCCAGCAGCACAGAGTTCGTCACCTTCTCCTTCACCCCCACAGCCCTCCCTCACCTCCTGGATACACACCCTGTGCTTAGTGAAGGCTTCGCCTGAACTGAGGGGCATCCAGATATGCCCAAAATGAGAGGAAGTGAGCCTAAGGACAGGCGGGTAAGGGGAACCATGCCTCCATGCCTTGGCAACTTGGGCTTCCCCAAATTGTGGGGAAACACTGAGCCAGAGGCCTGGGCCTGACTCCTGATGCCAGGCCACCCACCACATTCGCATATGCCCTTCCATGGCCCCACATCTGTGATTTTGTCTTCCTTTGCTTCAAAAGGGCCCCCCAAACTACACATGTTTTAGGGCCCTACAACCTGGACCCTCCCCTAGACCACAGCCATATTTAGCCAATTGGCCATGACTCTTCCTGGAACACGTCTCAGCATGGCGCTCCAGGTGACCACAGCAAGCTTAGAGGGCCTGGTCTGTAGCCCGACACATCAGCCCTCCTGGCTCTAGACCCTCCTTTGTCACTTATGGCCCAGAGAGTAGCGGGATCCTGGATGTCCAGACCAGACAGAACTCCTGCTATTCCTCACAGTCCATGATATTAGGAACTGAAGCAGATGGCTTTGTGGTTTGAACTGTCTTCCTGATAGGAGGTGCGTGCTGCTCATATAAGGCCTCACCAACCACGGCGGGAGAGAGCTCTCCATCCTCCTTCTCCTCCTGGAGGAGTCACAAAGCAAGGAGCACACAGACAAGCAATTCCCAGAGCAGACTGCCCACTGTGGGGACAGTGCCCTCAGCCAGCAGCTTGGTGCTGAGCCAGACTGAGGCCCACCGTGGCTGGCACCGCAGACTAGGAGCTGTGTGCACACTGTTGTGCAGACCTGAGCCAGTCCCTTCCCTTCACTGGCTGTCTGCTCCTTGGCCATTAGAATGAGGGCGACAGGGGGTTGGTTATGCCATCCTCTCTACTTTTATATCAATTTGGAATTTTCACATAAGAAAGTTTTTGTTTAATTTAAAGAACATTAAAAATCAGGAATTAGCCTGAGAATACTTCAAGGTCTGAAGCTCCAGAGACACAGTGGGATGGGGGGCTGGAGCATCTTCAGGGGCTCCCCTGATGATCTGTGAGGTGGGGAAGCACAGACAGGGAACAGAGCCCCTGATACCCCTCCCCGGGAGGGGCCCCATGAAGCTGGGGGTACAGCAGCCTCATGAGAGTGGCCCCTGCAGCTCTTTGCCAGGGATCAGTTGGCTTCCTACCAGAGCCACCGATGTTGCCCTGGTGAGAAGCTCCTGGGCCAGCCTCTTGCCAGCCCACACCTTCCTCCAAACCCAGCTCACTGCAGAAGACAGGACATGCTCTATCAAGGTCCTCAGGTGGACACTGAGACCCTCTCCCGGCCCCAGGGCCTCCCTTCCTCTGGACCTCACCAGGTGCCATTCTTACAAACAGAGGGGCCTTCACCTCCGCCCTGCCATCCATAGACCCACTTACACACGCTCCTTCAACAAGGTTCCCCTGCCCACCCCTGCCCAAGGCATCTCACCTTCTGCCAACATTGACTACAGATTCTATGAGCTTGCTTAGGACAGCCGTAGCTCCCCATCGAGGGCAAGAACTCAGTTCCCCCCACTGGACTAAGAGTAGGATTTTGTTCCAAGGGTAGGACTTTGTCTCTACCAGACTGAGGACTCCCCAGAGCCCAGAGGAGGGGCTACGTGTCCCTCATCAGACCAGGGGCTTTTCCACGGCAGGGTCTGGGCCTCCCCTGAGGTCTACTCACTGGGAAGGCATAGACGAAGATGCCCAGGAACAGCAGTAGGATGAAGAGAATGATGAAGAGAATGATGGTGCACCGGAACCGCCGCCATAGGATGAACTTCATAGTCTTGTACGGAGAGGTGAACCAGAGGAAGGAGGTATCAGGGCGCCTGGAAGTGAGACCCACAGGTCAGCAGGGCACCCCCTACCAGGACTGCCTTCTCCAAACGCTGCTCCCAGATCAGCCCAGCCCTCCACCATTCGTCCCCAGAACCCATCCAAGACTCAGGGCCCCCAGCCCTTTTCCTGTGCATCCCCTTGTCCTCTGAGCCTTTGCCACAGCATGAGCTTCCCCCATGCTCTCCTCCTCTTCTCAGGGCCACCAAGTCCTATGCACCCTCAGAGACCCAGTTCCCAGCCACCAGCTCCTCTTCCTGACCCAGAACTTAATCACTGACTAGAGATTTGGGAGCCAGGCAGAGTCTCAAGGGGCTGCTGCATCAGTGCCACCACAGGGTATAGCGGGTCTCTCGCTTTCCACCCAGATCCCAACATCCTGGGGCAGGGACACCTCTCACAACTCTGCCGTCCCCATGGCACTGGGGACAGCACCGAAATCAAGTGGTCCATCTGCGTCTAGTCCCGCCTGAGCTGGGTTGTGGGGAGGGACCCAGTAAATGCAGCTCTCTCCACTGCCCCCACAGCCATCCTCCTGCCCCCAGTAACTGCTTTCAAGCCTTCCACACCCACTGGACTGGTCTACATCCTTTAGGGGCCTATGAGCTAGGGAAGACAGGGACTTACAGATGAGAACATTAAGGTTGAAAGGCTGTTTGAAAGCCACATTGACATCACAGGTAAGCCACGGAAGGCAGCTTGGTCAAGGTAAAAACCTTGATTGGGCTCCAGAGCCAATCAGAACAGGTGTGAGAATTTTAGCTTCACCACTTTCCTAGTGGAATGATCACTATTTAACTTTGCTAATATGATTTCCTCTTCTGTAAGATGGGGATAATAGTAACGACCCAGCAGGGAAGGTTCCATTCCGCTACATATACAGACCACGTGACCACATGCTCCGCACACATCCAACAGCTACCCAACAGTCTCTGCTTCCTGAATGAGCTGAGGGGCCCAGCGCGCCCTGGAATGATGCCTGTCGCCTGCCCCTAACTTACGGTATGGCTTGGGACAAGTCACACCCCGCTCTGAGCCATGTGGGCCTTGTGACTTCTGCATGGCTATGCAGTGGCTGCCTCCTGAGCCACACCTCCCAGCCCCCTGGCCATCAGGGGTAAGGACTGGGCACTAACCTTGGGTCCTCGAGCTTGGGGTTCATGTTGGGTTCATCACGGCCCTGGCCAGCAGGCCGCTCTTCGTGCTCACTCTCTGCTACGATCTCCAAGGTCATTTCCAGTTTGCCCTGAAGGGACAGAAGGGACCTGGTCAGGGACACAAAGGCTCTGCCCCATGGCTTGGAAAGGGACCCGGCCAGAACAGATCTAAGAACCACTTTATTATTAAAAGAAAAGAAAAGAAAAAAGATACAGGGTTGATCTGATCACAAAACCACTACTGCTCCTTGTAGAACATTTAGAAACTACGGAAATGTATAAAGGACAATGTCACCCATACTTCCACTATGTGGAGATGAGCACCGTTCATATTTTTATGCATCACGATTTTCCTCTGCAACTATATGAAATATCTCACTGTGTATATAGAGTTCTAGAGCTTGCTTCTTTCACTTAGAAATATATTATGTTTCACTATATAATTATATATTCTTTAAAGTTTGCTTTTTAATGGCTGTAAAAACATTCTACAGGATGGTTGACCACAATTTATTTAGTAAACCACTTATTTTGGTTCATTTAGGTTGTTTCCAACTCTTTGATGTTATAAATAATGCTGCAAAAAAACACCCCAGAGCCTACATTTTTAATTGTGTCTGTTTATTTCTTTAGGAGAGATTTTTAAAAGTGGGATGACAGAGTCCAAGGGCATAAATATTGTTAAGTCCCTGGCTATATATTACCAAATTGTTTCCCTAAATGGTAAAACCATTAGCCCTCCCAGCAGAAGTAAATGAGGGGCCTGTCTCCGCATCTTCACTAGCAATGAGCGTTTAGATTTTTTTAAATGTCTAATTTAATAAGCAAAAAATGTTTTCACATTTAAAATTATTCCTTTAATTACTAGGGGGAAATGAATCTTTTTTTAATGTTTAATGGCCATTTGTACTTCTTTTGTGTATTATCTATGCGTGCCCTTTGCTCATTTTTCTTTTGAGGTGCTAGTATTTCTTAATAAGTGTTCCAATTCCTTCTTCCACAAGAGTATTTTATTTCAAGGTCCACTTTAGAGGTTGGCTGGCTGCCTGCAGTTTCTCAGTAAACTGTCAGGGGCTCACTTCCTCTCCAGAGCAAGGGCTGTTCTCCAGGGTGTCACGGCATCCCTGAATAGACCTCTGGGCCCGGAGAGTAGTACAAGGATGGTCCCCGGTAGGATCCTGCTCAAATGGGAGAGGCACTCTCCCCGGTTCTCCACAGGCCACAGGGGTACCCAGGACACAGATCCCCGGACACCAAAGAGCAGAGTATACATTAAACAGGGTCCACAGGAGGTAAGGGGATCTTTCCATTTAAATAGGCTTCCTGGGATGCAAGCCTCAAGGAGAGGAAGGCTGGGAACTGGAAGAGAAGAGGGGCAGTGCCTTGGAAGACAGAGAGAGGCAGGGTAAGAGAGAGGGAGAGCACCATGTATGTGCCCAGTGACATCTACAGAAGCTACTTGGGCACCTGCATTAGGCTGGAGGGAGCCAACTTACCGCCAGGATCTTCTTTTCACCCTCTTCTGCCACACAGGGCCACCAGCCCTTCACAGTTTTCTGTTCAAAAAGGGACACAAACCACTCCGGGTGGAAGGTGTCATCTAGCTGGTCCAAAGAGCATTTCTCGGCTGTCTTGGCAGGTTTGGGCATGTGGTTGAGGTCCAGCTGCAAGGAGCCTGCAGCAGAGAGGGGTTCTTTGACCCGATGGTTTCTCAGTCACTGCCAGCCTAGGGCTTACCCCCTGGGGCTGGGCAGTTTCTAGAAAAACTGTCACCTCCTCCACTTTGATCCATGGGCTTAGCCTCAGGTCGCAACCCACAAATTCTCCATTTCCCCACCTGTTGCCTCTCATTCCATGTACACAGTTTCCCACACAACTACTCACATACCCAAATGTTCATTAATCTACTCTTAATGGTTCACCCTTCACAAGGCTTCCCACATGCTCAATTTCAGCTTACGTTGTGCAGATCCATTCATTCACCCATTGTCTCCATCTATCCATCCATCCATCTTTTAAATTGCTTTTATTGTGGTAAAATATATATAAAATTTGTCTCTGTAGCCATTTTTAAATGTATAACTGAATGGTGTTAATTACATTCACAACATCATGCAACCAGTCACTGCTACCTATTTCTAAAACTTTTTCATCCTCCCAAACAGAAACTCTGTACCCATTAAGCAATCTCCCCATTCTCCCTCCTCTCAGCTCCTGATATTCTCTAGTCTCCTTTCTGTCTCTATGAATTTACCTATTCTAGCTATTTCATATGGGTGGGATCATAAAAATATTTGTCCTTTTGTGTCTGGCCTATTTCACATAGCAAGCTTTCCAGGTTCATCCATGTTGAAGTATTAGTACTTCATTCCTTTTTACAGCTGAACAGTGTTCCATGGTATGGATAGACCACGTTGTTTATCCATTCATCTGTCAATGGGACACTTGGGTTGTTGCCACCTTTTGACTGTTGTGAATGGAGCTGCTCTGAACTTTGGCGTACAAGCGCCTCAGTCTGGGTTTTCAATTCTTTGGGGTATGTCACTAGGAATAGAACTGCTAGGTCATACGGTAATTTCCGTGTTTGGTTTTTTGAGGACCTGTCAAACTGTTTTCCACAGCAGCTGCACCATTTTACATTCACACCAGCATGTCTGAGGCTTTCCAATTTCTTCACATCCTCTCCAACACTTACTGTTTGCCACTTTTCGTTTTTGTTTTTTATGGCCATCCTGGTAGATGTGAAGTGCTATCTCACTGCGGCCCATCCCTCACGTTTTTCACCTGCCCACCTACTTATCCAAGCAGCCACCTTCCTATGCTGTTTATCTACTCGTTTTATCCATCAGCTCCCTGTATAGCTCCATCTCTTTGGTGAATCATATGAAAATGGTATTCAACTATCGTTGACCTATAAAAGCAGCAATTTCATGTGGTTTCACCTAATCCAATCACAACAACACACTGAAGTCAATGGGATTGGAGCATAAATTGCTGAAGGGATTAAGTGAGAGAGATAAATCTAAAAAATGTTTTCTGAGGCCAAATTAAAGAAATTCTTGAATACCATGCAAAAGAGATTAGATTTTTTTTTCAGTGTGGAATGTTCAGTTACTGTAAGTATCCACTGATTGGATCTATTTGTCTAGTTTTCTTTCTTTCCACTCATCCATTTATTTGTCCCTCCACCCACCCATCTGCTTTGATCTAATTATCTCCATTCCTCCATAGCTACCATTTGTTGAGCATTGTATCTACCCATTAATCAGGCTATTATCCTATCCATCCGTCTGTTCAATTCTGTATCAGCGTTCATGTATATGTCAACCCAACCACACGTCTCTTCACCCCTCAAGTGTAGGTGAATGTTTATTTCCCATTTTAAATACGGTCCTAATATAATATTAAGAAAAATTAGGATATTAAGCCATACGTGTGTGTGGGTGTATGTATGTAACACAAAATTATCCCAGCATAATCTACATATACGACTCTAAGGAAACACAGTAGTATCTCTGGATGGCAAGATTATAGATCTTACTTTTTTTTCAAAGTACTAAGTATTTTTAAAAAGCAAACTATGTAACTAGAAACATATTATGAAGGAGGAAAAAAGTAGTAGTTTTAACAGTTTTATTTTTAAAAACAAAAGATGAGCCCATTTAGTTTTATTTTGAACACTGTTTTCTCATTCAGTAAAAATGTAGCTTTCTTTGTTTTTCTTTTTAAAATTAATTCTCTAAAGCCTCGTCTCATAAAGGAAAGGTTGACAGATGATGCCAAAAAATTTTTTAAATCTGTAAGCAAAAAAGACTCCATAAAAAAAATTAAAAAGCAGCTGAAAAACTAGGAGAAATTATTTGGAATGTGTCCTTACTATATGAAAAGCTCTGAAAATCAAAAATTAAAGATGAACAAGTTGAACAAAACCACGGAAAATCAAATCCCACCAACAATATGGATAATACATATATTTTTAAAGTTCTACCTTATCAGTAATGAAGAAATGCAAGTAAAAAATTAAAACAAGGTGTTAGATTGGCATTTTTTTTTTTTAAAAAAAAGAGAACACTGGTACCAAAAGTTTGGGGAAAATGGCACCCTTATCCAAAAAGGGCACAGGTGGGAGTAAATGTAAACATAAAAATGTAAAAACATTCTAGAGAGCATTTGAACAAAGTTATTTCAAAAACCACGAAAATGTATAAAGACCCTAAAAATCGACTTCTTACAGTTCAGGAAAAATATATACAAAGGCCACAGAGATGGGTGCCTGAGGGTGTCACTCACATTGTTAGATCTAAAGATGAACTGAGTACCCACCAAGAGAAGACAGGCAGAATAGGGCTCACCAACAGGCAGGAATTAAGGACGATGATGCAGATATAAATGAGGCAGAAACTGCCAACAGAAAGGATGTTCTTGAAATGTTGAGTTTCCCCCCCAAAAAACAGGATACAAAACATATGTGTGATATAAACTCACTTTGCTTTCTCTATATGCCACGGGTGATTATATATGTATATGTATAAATACACACCTAACATATATGTGTTTGCTTATATATGAAATAATACACGCCAAAATATTAGTGGAGGTTATCTCTGGGTAGAGAATTTTAATACATAAGTAAAGGGAGACGTTGTTGATCTATATTTTCTAGTTTTTCTACAGGAATTGTGTACGACAGGAGAATCGGTAAAATAACAAGAGTCCAATCGATGCCTTGATTTTGAGAGACTGGCTCTTTTACAGGAAAGTCCTGCAAGAGTTCCCGCATCCTCTGAGGGCAGGTGACCAGGCCAGGAGTGGCAGGGGCGGGGTGGGGAGTGGAGAGGGGGAACAGGCAGCCCTCCCCCTCATCCCTGCTGGGCCTGCTCCTCAGAACGTCCCCTGCAGGGGCCCAAGGGCTCAGCAAAGACCAACTCACCTTTCCGCAATCAAGGGCCACCCAAGAAGGGCTCCAGTGATTCGTCCAAAGCTTCCCTGTCCCCAAGTGGCAGAGTGGAACAGGAACCCAGGACTGCCTTTCTCACAAGGCTCACTTCTTTTTTTAACTGAGTTAAAACTCACGTAACATAAAATGTACCACTTTAACCATTTTCATGTGTAAAACTCAGTGGCTTTTAGGATATTCGGGGTTGTGCCGCCACCAGCACTATCTAATTCCAGGACACTGTCATCACTCCCAAAAGAAACCCCATCCCCATCGGCAGTCACTCTCAATCCCCTCCTCCCAGCCCCTGGCCAGCATGAGGCCACTTGCTATCTCTGGATTCGCGTACTGAAGACGATTCATATAAATGCAATCATATAATATTCGTCCTTTTGGGACTAGCTTCTCTCGCTTAGCATGTTTTCAGAGTTCATCCATGTTATAGCATGGATCCGTATTTCCTTTCTTTCTGTGGCTGAATAATGTCCAATTGTATGGCTAGACCACACTTTCCGGGTAGCTAGTATGGTTGTGACAGGGCTGTTACTCACAGTCCCACCTGCTGGCCCAGTGCAGCCATCCTCCTCGCCCCGCATCTCACCCCGTCCTTACCACATCCTTCAGCCCAGCTCAGGTTTCTGCACTCTTCTCCCCCACCGGAATCCTGCCTGGGGGCTTGGAGGATGGAGCCACAGTGGCTCGTTCACTCATCACTCAGGCACAAGGGCGAAGACTGACTTGAGCCCCCCGCTTACTGGGCCTGGTCTGCCCAGTCTAGACAGGGGTTGAGGTGGGGGCATCCCGTCAAGTGTGAGGCCAGACAGCCGGCGACAGCCAGCTCATGCTTGCCCTGCCTTCAAACCTGTGCTTTCCCCTCTTCCTCACCTCACAGGCGCTGCTCTGTGTCACAGACCTTACTCAGCACCAGGGGGCAGTGACCCTGAGCAACCTGAGGACAGGAAGTAGGACCACTCCTGCCAGCCTTCCCAAGAGCGACGCACACATCTGCGCGCAGACGCGCGCGCACACACACACACACACACACTCAAACACACACACACACACACACACTCAAACACACACACACACACACACACACACACACACAAACACACACAGAGCGAGGGTTCTGGATCAACTCCCAATGTGCAGGATGGTGCTGACCAGAGACGGTGCTCACCCAGAAAGTCGTCAAAGGAGAACTTGTCATTGTCCCAGATCTGAAATACCACTCGTGCTGGAATTTTGCTCTCGGTCTTGTCCAGCCTCCAGAAAGCATCCTGGCCCAGAGGAGGAAGCAAGATTAGAGAGAAACAGTGGTCCCTTCCAGCCTGGAAGGCTGCCTGGAAGGCTGCCTGGAGGAGGCAGTGAAGGGAACATCTCTTAGGGACTTGCCAGAACCAGGACTTGGTGGGAAGATTGCTAAGATTCCAGCGGACAGTGTTCAAGGACCCAGGAAGGACCCATGCAGGCTGATTTCCCATGAGGTGGCTCCTTTAAGTCTCCCAAGTCCATGGGTGGAGGCTTCATTCCCATTTTACAGATGATGAAGCAGAGACTTGGAGAGGTTAAGAATTTGCCCAAGGTCTGACAGCTAATGATAATAATATTGATCTGCGCTGCGCTTCCTATGTGCCAGCCCTTTACCATCATGAGCTCATTTATCCCTCCAACAACCCATATGGGACATGCCGCTGGCCTTATGGCTGTCAAAACCAAAGCAAGTAGCTTGCCCGAGTCACACACACCACTGAGCAGCAGTGCGCCGGGATTCAAACCCAGGCAGTCAGGTTCCAGTCCTGCTCTCAGCTCTAAATCCTGCTTTACCCGTGTGCTCCTGGGGACAGGGTTGACTGGCTGGGAACCTGGGGCCCCCACCCAACCCTGCTGTCACCAGAAGGATCCCCCTGACACACGATGATGTAGATATCATCAGGGGCAGGTAACCCCAGCTGCCCCTGACACCAGGGGCAGGTAACCCCAGCTCCTCCCTCACCATGGCAACCCACCATGTCTTTATCTCCAAGAGCTTGCCCTGGAGCAAATCCAAAGCCCCAGGTGCTGTCAAGGTCACCACCCTCCTGCTCTTCCTACTTCACCTCCCTCAGACCACTCCCTGGACCAGTGTTATGCTGGGTTTCCTCCCACAGAGGCCTTGCAGAGCAGCTGAGGGGTAATGACAGGCACGCTGAGGCCTGGGTCCACCCTTGAATCCAGCCACGCTCAACCCAGAGGACCGTCGCTGGGGCTTTCCCGCTCACGCTTGTCCTCTCTCCTCTTGCTGAAGCTTCTGCTGAGTGAGTGACAAGGACAGGAAACATTGTGATGATCCGGAGTCCCGGGGGACAGACTATGGGGAGTAGGGGAGCACTGCTGATACAGAGGGCTTATCTGCCCCTGGGCGCCCTGTACACACAGTCTTGCCGCCCAGCCAGGGCTGTGCCCACTGTGTGGCCGCCCCGGGCCACGTAGACCCAAGGGGCTCCTGAACCAAAATCCATGCCCTGTGAGGAATGGTCACCTTGCAAAGCACACAACTGCAGCTTGGACCGCGGCCTGATTTGGCGAGGGGCTCAGGCCCCCAGCTGGCCCCTGTCTGGTGCCTCCCCTCTTCCGGGCCCCAGCCCTCCTGCAGGTGCCTCCCTTTTCTGGCGGGGCTTTTATGGCCGGCTCGGCAGGCCCGCCTGCACAGGCCGCCAGCATCCTCCATTCCTCTGGCCGGCCTGGTTTATGGGCTCAGTAATGAGCCAGAGGTTCAAACGGCCCCTGGTGGGAGCAGCTGGGCTGGGGCTCCAGCCTGGGGAATGGCCCCCCAGGTCCCAGGCGCTCATTATGCTCCCGGTCTGGGCCCTTTTACTAGCTGTTTATTTGCAGGGTGGGTGCCTGACGCACAGGCAGGCCCCAGTGGGTGTGCTGGGCTCCAGGTGGGGAGCCAGGCCAGGGCGACCCGCGGTGGTTCAAAGCAGCCGGATGAAAGGAGACCTTGTGCTTTACGACAGTCTCGTCTGGTTAATGGGGTCCCCGGAGGGCCTGCCTGCCAGAGGCCCCGAACCCCTCGGCAGAGGCCTGGCTCTGCAGCAGGACTGGGGTGCCCAGAGGCTGCGCAATACCCCCACACTCTCCCACCCCCAGACTCAGACCTGTAGCCCAGGCTAGCTCATTGGTGCCTCAATATGGGCATAGCTCCACCTGCCTCCTGGGCCCCTTCCCCCACAGAGGGGCCAGCTAGCTCTTCCCAGGCCAAGCCAGTTCCCCACTCAAACTCCTGCTTGACTTCAGAGCGCCCTGGGCTCCTCTTCTGACCTCCTCCACCCCTACCTCCAGGTACCCTCTCTTGGAGCATGACGCCCCCCGGAATTCCATTCCCTTCCCCCCCCACCCGCCGCCCCCGGAAGGCCTCTCCTGGACTCCCTGACCCCTTTTCCTTCTCTCCAGCCCAGCAGCCCTGGTGGCCTTCTCGTTCTTCCGGGGCTAGCCCAAGCCTATGGGCTGTGCCACAGTGGGCCAGCCCAATTCTCTCCTTCTTCCTTTGCCGGTGCCTGTAATGTCAACATGAAACACCATCATTGTCAGAATGGAACCATCTCAGATTCTTAACCAGCAACTCCAGCTGGGCCCTCAGAACTTCCAGGTAACTATCTCAACCTCACAATGAGCTTTCTCTCCCTCTCCCTCTCCCTCTCCCTCTCCTTGTCCTTCCCTCTCTCTCTCTCTCCCTTTCTCTCTCTCTCTCTCTCTCTCTGTTCCCTCCTTCACTCAGCACAATGGCTACTTCCAGCCTTTTTCATCTGTCTCAAGTCACCTGCCTCGGTGCCAGGAGATGATCTCTCCTCCTACTTTGTAGAAGAAACAGAGTTTCTGCTTCCTGTGACTCCTTGCCCACATCTCCACCTGTCACAATGAAGGGGGTAGTCCCACCTCCCATTTAAACAGGCCACTCTGCATCTCTCAGCCTCAGTTTCCCATGCACACCTGGCCCCTTGTATACTGTGCCTGACCCCTCCCTTCCCCATTCCCGGCCCCTACTCTCCCTCTGCCCACAGCAAAGAGAGGCAGTGTGTGTTTGATTTGGAGCTCTTCCCCAACAAATGCAGCATTTGCTTTGTTATGGAAACAACTCATGCTAGACAAACACACTGAGCAAAGGCAAACAAGATTAAACCTACAAACAGGCCAGGCTTTCCTTGATTGCACAGAACCCAAGGCTGTTGCTAAATTCTGCCTTCTGGCAGGCACTATGCAGCAATCCCTGGGTGAAAGCATTCATTTAACCTTGTTTAATCCTCTTTTCTTTTGTTTGATGGTTTCAGAATGTTCAGTGGACCATTTTGGTTTCTCTAAAATGCAGATGATCCCGTGTGTCAGGCTGGGAAGGGGTCATGCGGAAAGGATGGAATGAATAGAGCTAAGAAGACCTAAGCAGCACGTAGGAAGTACAACCTGTATTTCCCTCCTTTAAGTCACTCAAGCATTCAGGAGAGACAGAGGAGACTCAGAAGCTTTGCGACTTGAAGCCTTGAGCCACCTCAGGAAGGAAATGGGACCAGCGGAACCTCAACACCAGAGCGGCATTCACTTTGTTGGATAGAGAACACCTCAAGGTGCATTGGTGCTAAGTGGGATACAGGTGGGCAGAAGCTCCAACAGGGGCGCCCTCTGTCTCCATTCAGCCCGTGCTCTGGGGGCCTGCCCCAAGGGCAAGTGCAGTGCCACCAGGAAGGAGGCGGCCTGCCTCGGGATCTGCCTACTTTAGGAAAAATGAATTTGTTGCCCAGATAAGCCCTAAACAGAGAGGTGCTGAGACACAGAGAGCTGAGGTCCCGGAACCCACCTCTGCCCTCTGGCTGATGCACCAGGTCCCCCTGGTGCCTTCCACCTACAGTGAGGCCAGGGAGGGAGGAGGGCTGTGGCCTCTGGCCTGGAAGACCACAGCTGCTCCCAGTCACTGTCCAGCTTCCACAGTGACCACAGGCACCAGACACAGAAATGTGGGGAACAAGGTAGCAGGAGGAACTTAACTAAGCAACCCCAATCCTATGGACAGCCCCACCCGTAGGCGAGGCTCCAGGGAAGCTGGCTCTATAGGGTTTCCCCGCTGCCCCTCCGACAGCAATGCTGGGCTTTCCTACAAGAGTTCTTCCCACCCTGCCCCGTGACTCTTCCTGCTGCTTGGTTTGTCTGGGGTTGGGAGGAAGGCAGTAGTTTCAGGATCTGGACTGAGCTACATATGATGGTTGTGGCACTGGTGTGGGGGTGTTTGTGGGTGGTAGCAATGCTAATGATGGCACTAACGGTAGCAGTGGAAGAAGTAGGGGTGCAGAGATGAGTGATGGAGCTATGGCGGTAGTCATCATGCAGTGACGGCTGGGGGGGATTCCACCCCTGGGGGCAGTGGTGAGGGGTGCCGATGGCAGGGCAGTCACAGGGACCACAGATGGCCCCGGGACTGGCATCGCGGGGGGATGAGAGTGACGCTCACCTTCTTGGAGACGGTGCACACTTGCTCAGCCGGCAGGTAGTCGAAGGGGAAAATGAACCTCCAGTTAAAGTTGCCTTCGCCTCCCAGGGACCGATAATGCACATCCGTCTTTTGCTTGTGCTCTTCAAAGCCAACCATCCAACTAGACAATGTTTTAGAGAACATTTCTGATTAAGGCTTCCACCACACTATACACCCTCAACTTAGGTAGTTAAGAAGGTAAACGAACTTGGTAAAGGATAAAGCAAAAATAATTCCCAAGAAGTCTCCATGAAGTACCGAATGTGCCATAAATTTTAAGGCATTCTAACTTCTCTCTTGAGGGACAGCCTCAAACCTTATACGTTCAACACAGAGATTTTTGAGAAGAAATATGGCAGGAGAATGACTCTGCAAGGGCAGAGATCACCCCCATAAGGCCCTCCTTCCTTTCTTGTTCTCTTCCTTCCCTGCACCGGAGCCCCCTCCTTTCCACCACCCCAGAGGGAGCAGGGCAGCACCATGGGGCCAGGACAGTAAGAAGGAGCTTAACTCCCTACCCTTTCACATAAATATCGCTCATCTTCTCCCCCGTGATGCTGAGGTCATCCAGGATCACATCCATTGTGTTCCAGATAATACACCGCAGGAAAAACCTGTGGAGAAGAATGGCTCAAGTCCACACGGAGTTCCCACCAAAGGGTGGGCAGTCCTTGACTGAGAAGCCAAGAAGCCAGCTCACCCAACAAGACCCCAATGCTTGCCTGGCTGGGCACCTGGCCACACCCCCACAAGAGCAGTACCCTGTGGCCCGAGTGGCCCAAGTGGCCTGCCGCCCAGCCTAAGAGTGACCTCCAGGTCCCACTCGCAGCTGGCTGCAGCCATTCTGCCACTCCACTCAGCTCCAAGCTGATGGCTAGGGTAAGTCACCTTCTGGCTCTCCGCGGGGTGATGTTGAAGGGAGGTCCAGGCCGCCCCAGGGCCTTTGGAAATAGGTCGATCCACATCTGCAGCTTCCCCTAGGGAGACAGAACTCTGTTCTCTCCCCACCTTTTTCATTCCACCGAAGCTACCAGCCACCTGCTCCGTGCCAGATAGGTGGGGCACAGAGCAGGCGACATCCAGGCCCTGCCATGGAGAGGCTCACCACCACCCCAAAGAGGAGGTGCCCTGCATGGAGCTACAGGGCCGACCACAGCAGTGAGCCCCCTGCCCCAGGGCTGATGACGTGGATGTGTGCCTGGGGGTCGGGGGTCAGGGCAGGCCTCTCAGAGACCATGATGTTTGACTTGAGTCTCAGCACACTAGAAGGAAAAGGGAAGAAGGGCATTTCCAGCTGAGAGAATGACACACACAAAGTCATGGAGGGTCAGAGGACACAGTTTAGTCACAGGGGGTTCAGAGAATTTCCATGACAGAAAACCACTCTACCTGCCACCCCTGGCTCCCTCCCTCTCTGCGAGCTGTCCCCATCTCACAGAGAAAGAGCAGGGATTGAAGTAACTGCTCCACAGTACATAGTTCAAGAAGGAGAGCTCACATTTCAACACGGGCTGTGCCATTCTGGGGTGGCCTCATACCAAAGGGAAGAGAGCTCAGTTCCAAACAGCAGAGATGATGTCCCCTGCATGTCTACAAAGGCACCTTCATTGCTACCTTGGCCTGTCTCTGCCTGTAATCTTTTCTCTTCTCCTCCTCCAAAACCTAGCCCCAACCTCACCTCCTCCAGGAAGCCTCCCAGTCTCAGCCCTGGGTCTGCTGCCCCTCTGCTCACCCTCCCTCTGAACGGAGGATGCCCTTGGCCCTCCTGGTGACTGCTCTCGGTGACAGCTCTGCCATTCTGTCGTAGGGTGCCGGCAGCCCTGTCTGAATTCCCCACTGCAGCCCAGCCCAAGGCCAGCCACTTGGATGTCACTGACCAAAGGTAGGGGAGGGCATCCTGTGGCCAGGCTGCAACAGCAAGGCTTTTGAATGACTCATGGGAAGTCAGAGGTCTATCCATGGTGATAGAGGAGGGGACTCGGGCTCATTCCCCAGGTCCTGAGGGCTGTAGGTATCCGGGGGAGGGGAGGAGCAGGTCTAAGAGCTCCCCTCAATAGGCTAACAGTGGTCACCACCCAGACTGTAGAAAAACATGTCAAGGAGGAACTGGCAAATCCTGAGCTTCCTGCTCGGTGCCTCTGGCATATGCATGCTGTCCTTGGGGCAGGGCTGGCTGGGGGTCAGGGCTCAGGGGCCCAAGGGTCAATGTCCTACCTGCTCAATATCTGGCTGCAAGGGGCTATAGAGGGGCCGGGATTCCACGTGCTCAGGGACCAGGCCCTGCTGCTGGAGGACATACAAGGCCAGACGTTCTTCCACGGGGCCCAGGTGTGGGTTCAGGACCCTACCAGCCTCTGCTCCAGAGAGAAGACAAAAAAAGTTGCCGGAGCTGAGTGAGCAAGGGATGATGGGGGTGCCTGGAGGCCTCAGGAAGCCCCTGGTCCCCCCTCCCCCACTCTCCTCCAGCCAAGACACACTTCTGATCCTCAGATCTCACTCTCTGTAAAGGAAGCCTCACTGGCTGCTGGCTCCAGGCTTAAAATCCAGATTCCTTGTTGCCACCATTTCTACCAAGCTTCTTCTGTAAAGCTCTTCCTCTTTTCCATCAATACAAATCCTCCCTGCCCACCAAAGTTCACCCCTTCCAGGAAGCCCTCCCAGACTGCTCCAAACTCAGTTCCTCAGCAACCTCTACTCCCAGATTGGTCATCTAAGTGCTTTCAGTACTACTATTCTCTAGTTCACATAATCTGTTCTGTTACTAGCAGTAGCTAAAATAATAGCAATAACAGTGAACAGGAACAGGAAATCACTGTTCTTCATAGATATTAATAAGTTCTATCCTCATAATAACCCTATAAGGCAAATGTTATTATTATACCCATTTTACAGATGGCAGAAATGAAACACAGAACAGTTACACAGCTGGTCAGCAAGACAGCTGAGGCTACACCCTCATTTACAAAGGCGCATGACTAGATATGAACACCCTTCCCTATCCCTTCGTGCTTCCCAGGTACAGCTCCTCCCTGCCAGGGAGTGGGCTGAGGGCTAGAGCTGTGGATGAGATGAGGACACAGGAATGATTCTGACCCATACAAGCCTGGCCAACCAGCCAGCAACATGAACTTGGAGCCCCCACAACAGAAGTTTTGACTGGGCGTAGGTGGACCTGCATTTTTCCAAACACACATGTACGCACACAGGTATGTGCACTGAAATGTGCCCATGTTCATGAGCAGAGATTCTCATGCGCGTGCGTGCGCGCGCGCGCACACACACACACACACACACACACACATATCCATCTATCAAGCCTCCTCTGCCCACTTCGATAGATGCCACAAAGGAAGCGGCACAGCATTGCAGAAGGAACACTGGGCCAGGAATCTGGTCCTGCTCCTAACCAGTTAGGCGACTTTGGGCAGGTCGTTAACCACTCCTGGCCTCAATGGCCTCATCTGCAAAACTAGGCAGATGTCCGACCTCACCATCAATAGCTTTCTGGCTTTCCTTTCTTATGAATT
>CM053576.1:83090617-83120570 GCA_028646485.1 Cryptoprocta ferox | reverse complement strand
GTTCAGCACCAGCTCCGACATCAAACATCTCTGAAACCAACAGGAAGTGAGGGGCCCCCTGGGCCTGTAAACACCTCCAGGGAGTCAGAGCTGCTCCTGATGGGCAGTGTAGGCCTGTGGACATCCCAGACACACCAGGAGCATGTGGTGGAATTCTCAGACACAAGCACTGGGCAGATCCAGGGGCGAGGACGGAGGCTTCAGGCTCTCCGGCCGCCCTTTGGATGCTTTAGGTATAGGAGCTATGAGTGTTGGGGATGGAAGGAGGGATGCGGGCGGGGGCAGGCTTGGAAGATACCATGAAGGCCAAGCTGGCAAGCTAGTGCAATTCAAGTAGAAAACTGTTTCGCAGAAGTAGTCTGCACCCCAAACTCCAATTCACGTCTGACCAGCCAAAGCCAGAGCAAACGACTCCTAACCATGACCTGGCCCCTGGCTCCACCCTGATCCCTGATGTAGAGGGAAACCCACTGTGGTTCTGGGGGCCTGTGGCAGCTCACCTATTTCTTCAACAGTGTACTCTTTATCCTGAAACAACACGCGGTCTATGTGGTACACAGGAGCCTTGACTCGGCGCTGCTGGCAGAAGAGGTGGAGGAGCTGGGAGGGGCGGAGCTGGTCCCTCCACTGGTTGGGTCCAGAGCTGAGGCCCAAACACAAGGCAAAGAAGAGACCCTCCAGGGCACTGCCGAGGGTAAAGTGGTGCGCAGTGACCTGCGTACCGCATGCCCGGCATCACCCACCCTTCACTTTTACGTGGGCGCCCTCACTCGCCGTGTCTGGGGCACTCACTTTACACACAGAGAAACTGAGGCCCAGAGACAACAGGACTCGTTTTAATATTTACTGAGTTGGGTGGGGGAGGGGTGCATGAGTGGCTCAGTCAGGTAAGCATCCGACTCTTGGTTTCAGCTCAAGTCATGATCTCATGGTTCATGGGTTCAAGCCCCGTGTCAGACTCCACACTGACAGCACAGAGCCTGCTTGGAATTCTGTCTCTCCTTCTCTCTCTCTCTGCCCCTCCCCTGCTTTCCCTCTTTCTCTCTCTCAAAATAATTGAATAAACTTAAAAAAAATAAATACTAAGTTGGAATATAGATGTTTCCCATTTCCAGATTTAGAGAATCAGACCCTAAAGAGACCCAAATTGGCAAAAAGTGGACACGAGTTGTCCACACCTGAGTTCACCTGACATCAACTCCCTCAGGCTCCACTGGCGCCCATGTGTCCCATTGTCTGTCTCCATTCACCTTTCCCTTCTTTTTTTTTAATTTTTAAAATATTTATTTATTTTTGAGAGCGAGAGACAGAACGTGAGCAGGGGAGGGGCAGAGAGAGAGGGAGAAACAGAATTCGAAGCAGGCCCCAGGCTCTGAGCTATTAGCACAGAGCCGGATGCAGGGCTCAAACTCACAAACTGTGAGATCATGACCTGAGCCAAAATCAGATGTTTAACTGACTGAGCCACCCAGGCACCCCTGCCTTTCCCCTCTTCTTGATTCTTCCCTCTACAGGGGCTTAGTAGTGTCTTAAGGAGAAGTGGATTACAACAATATGATGAAGAGCCAGGTTCTTAGAGTCAGACAAACAGGTTCAAATCCTAATCCCACCATTTACAAGCCATAATATCTCTGGGCCTCAGTTTCCTTATCTGTACAATAGGGATAAGACCCCAATTGGATTGAGCGAGAGAATGTCTATGAAGTGCTAAGCACAGGGCTGACACAAACGAAGTGCTCCATATGTGGGGGGCAGGATTGTTGGCAGAGAAGCAACCAGCCTCCGTGCACCTACACACAGTAGGTCTGTGGGAGTCCGCAGCGAGCTCCAAACTTGGACAGCAGCCTATTCTCCAGGTCGATGACTGTCTCCCCAATCTTTTCATCTTTGGAGAGGAGGTCATAGTCATAGAGAGTGATCTTCAGGTCCTTCTCCAGAGGCAGAGTGCAGGTCAGCTCGAACATCCTGCAGGGGGCCCAGGACAGATGTCAGGATGCTGCAGCCTCCCTGATGTTGTTGGACACAGCAAGTACTCAAGGGAGGGAGAGCAGGACAAGAGCACGGGCTTGAAAGCCTTCCTTGGCCCCTTCCTCCCCTTCCAAGAGTGGTCCTGGGGCCCACCCTCCTGGGTCTCCTATATATCTTAAATTATTACCCCCAGCGCTCTACTGATAGTGGGCTTTTCAGAGTGTGTATGTGTGTGTATGTGTGTGTGTATGTGTGTGTGTGTGCGCACATACACAAGTGTGTTGGATGTTCCCCAATCATCTGGGCTGAGCTTATGGTATGTACCTGCCTGATAAACCATAAAATGAACAAATTAATTGGAACAGAGAGTTAAAACTGAAGTTTCTACCAGGACAACAGGAAGCAAGAGATGTGAAAGCAGCAGAGCTCTGGAATTTACCAAGGGGATGGCCCAGAATCCACTTTGGGGACACTTAGGGCTTCACACCTGCTTGCAGGGTGGGAAGGAGGAGGATCTGTGAAGAGATGTCTTTGGAGAGAGTTCCTGCTGTGCTCTGAGCTCCCCATCCCCCACCCTGGTCAAATGTACAGGTAGAGCCCCTTTTCCCCTGAAATAGTTCCCTGCAGGTGGGAGGCAGAAGCCTGGCACCCAACTCCTACTCAAGGAAGAGAAAGCAGCTGACAGCTGAGAGGAGGAGGAGCAAGAGGCTGTACGCTGCTCCCCTCCTGGTTGGGCCCCCATGATGCCAGCCGGAGCCACCCTGAATCCTACCCCATGGGACCTGGGATTCCAGCAGTGAGACTTGGACAGGACCATCTGAAAAGGGCCACCAGTAAAAGGGGCATAGCATCTGCCACATCGTGGGAGCTTCAGTGGGTGGGCTCAGAGGAGCCTTCTGGAAAGCACTCACAAGAAAATAAATGAGCTTTAACATCTGCCACCCAGAGAGTGCCCCGAAAACAGGGGCAGTGAGCACATGGGGCTCTCCTCTCACAGGGGCTCTCTTAGTCCTGGCCCTGCACGAACCAGAACTTCAGAAGCTAGTCGGGGATTGGTGGGAGACATCAGACAGGAAAGGGAGAGAGGCAGAGCCCCCTCTCTCCCTTCACACAGACACCTACACGCTGCATGCATCTGTACCCAAAGTGGCACAGCTGCACCCCACTGGGAGAGGGGACAACTATCCTAGAGCCAATCAGGTTCCTGACTGCACACGGAGGGGCATTCTGGTTACCTCCTTGACACTATGGGTTTAGGACAAAGTGGATTGTCTACAAGTAAGCAGAAAAGTCACCTGCCTGCCTGGTTTCCACTCAGGAAATGAGGAAGGTAACCCTCACTAATACATGTTTACGGGATATTGGCCGACAAAAACAAAGTTGCGTTTTCATTCAATTCCACGAGGTGCGCTTGTTCTGCACACGAGTTAGTTATACAAAGAGTTTCCACACTTGCGCTCCCACTTTGCCCTGGGCCCTGACACTCACCCCGGCCCCACCGGTGGAACTGGCCCGATGTGCCGCCAGGTCACCGTTAGCCTGTGGTTCACGCAGGCCACTGGACCTCACCCAACAGAGCTCCTCCCACCTCCTTCCCTGCAGCCCCTCCCTCCCATTCCAGCTTGCTGTTGGCTCATCACTGGAAGGGCTGTTACATCACCTTCAAAGGCTGCAATTCTCCAGGCTGACTGGGCCCTCGCTGCAGAGCTCAGTGACTACACCTAAATCTACAGATATGGGTTTATGGATTCAATGTGTCACTTGACAATATCAAAACAACACACCTTCTCCTACAGGTGCTAGAGAACTAGCCACCAACTTCCCTCCGTAACTCTTTCTCCAGCCTAAACAAGCTCACATCTGAACAGCAAGCAATTCCGGATGCCTGGGAGCTACTCCCATGCAATGGGCACGCATTCTTCCTTTCCTTGTTCTTGGATTTCAAGAAGCATTTTACTGCCTTGCTCTATCTATCCGCTAGAGATGAACATGCAACAAAAAAGAGAACAATTAGTAAATGCAATATGGGATCCTGGATTAGATCCTAGAACAGTAAAAAGACATTATGGGAAAATTGGCCAAATCTTAATAACATCTAGAGTTTCGTAAATAGTAATGCACCATTATCGATTTTTTTTAGTTTGGACAAAAAAGCCATGGCTAGGTAAGATGTTAATGGCGAGGGAAACGGAGTATGAAGGGTATACAAAAATTGTACTATCTCTGCAACTTCTCTATAAATCTAAACTTACTCCAAAGTAAAAATTAATCTAAGAAAAAGAGTAATTAGCCAGTGTGCTCTGAGTTTCCATTTAGATTTCTGATCTTTGAGGTAATTGTTTATGTGATCAACTAGGAGCTTCTGCCAGGACTCAAGTCTTCAGCACATAATGAAAAGCTAGCTGAGGTTACATCCCTATAGACATGCAAGATCAAGGGACCACAGCTTGCAGCAAGACCTGGGAACTTCCCAGCGGTGGCCACAGCTCCACACTGGGGTGGAGGGGGGAGGGGGGCAGGGGGGATCGGCAGGGCAGGGGAAGTGGTATTATCCAGATGGGCACCTCCACCCCAGCACCCAAGCTGCCCCCAACCTACTTTCCAAACACAGGCTCCAGAGTACAAGGAATGTAGTTATCCTGGTCACTCACTGATTTCTTCCCTATGGAGATCTTGATGTAAGGATCACACTGAAGGAAGAGACAGAAAGACATCAGGGAACTCACTTTCCCAACACACCTCTAAGGCTTCATTCAGTCTTCTGCCTCCCAATGGGGCTAGGAGGCCAGCCAGCAAGAAGCTGCCATCCTGCCATTCTGCCAGGCCAGGGGCCCCATCCTGCCCACCACCACACCATTTGGCCCTGACATGGACTTCTAGTCGCAGATTGGCAGTGGAAATGGGGTACCCGAGTCCTCCACACTCCCAAACCACTGCCCCACTGGGAGATGGTGGGTGAGGGCAAGGCTCCTATCCTCAGAAACACAACGGCTGGTATTACATGTGACTGAGCTAGCTGGGGTCCTCTCTGTGACCTCTGCTTCAACAGACCGAAGGGAAAGAGATGGCCAGACTTTATCAGCCCAACCCAGCCCAGCCTGGCCTTCCCCGATGCCTCCTGAAAGCACTGGCCTCCAGGAGCAGCTGCGGCCAGAGAATGCTCAGGGTCAGCGGTGAAGTGTATGAACTGACCACTGGCCACAATCACATCTTGGAGGCCGTTGGTGGTGCCTGGGCTGGGGATGGCTCTATTCTGTCTGCCCTTTGACTGCTCAGCAGGGCAAGGGCAGCTATGACTTCTCACCTTGAAAAGCAGGGCTCCAGGGATAGTACACCAAACCTCCACCCGCAGCCTCAAGGACACACGCTAGACCTGCACCCATCGAAGGGGATGAGAGAGGACCCTGGCCTCGCACCTCTGAACTCCAATCATTTCCCACCTACTCCACTTCTTTCCTCTTTCTCTCTTCCCAAGTTTTCTCTAACCATCCCCCACCATCTCCCCAGAGCTCCAGACTCCTACAGGGCCAGGATCAGAGTGAGGGGATGAGATACTTGCCTCAGGCACAAAATTTGAGTGAGGGCCAAAAAACCCCCTCACTAATCAAGACAAACAAATTTTGATGCAATATTTAAAAAGTTAAAAATCAATGCCAACAGGCCATGATGAACAAAACAGTAAATTTTAAATAAAGACAGGATCAGTATTACTGATTTTTCCTTTGGCCTCAGGCTCAACAGTGGCTAGGCACCGTACAGTTACTGAGCCCTTTCTCTCCTCCCCACACCTCCACCACCTGAAGCCCGACAAAGTCCAATCCCAGCCCACACCTTCCACATGGCCTCCTCCTATGCCTCAGCCTCGTGCTGAATGGACACTAAGCAATCTCCTCACAAACTCTTGCCGAGTTTTTTGGCCCATCCTAAAATACTATTTTCTTCTCCCCCCCAGCCTATCAAAACTCCTTCGATCCTTAAGACTCCTGTTCCTTCCACAAAGCCTTCCTCATTATTCCCAAGTCTTATGCTGCCTGGCCTTTTCTGACCTCCTAGAGCACTCGGCCATAGACAGAACTGCATCCAGTCACCTCTCAGCACTGCGTGTGTTGGGCTGGTTTCCACAGCTTACTGTGAACTCCCCAGGACAGAGCTGTTTCCAGATTCCACAATCCATTTGTACCCCAGCCTGCTGTTCAGGAAGAAGTGAGAGTCCCAGGAATGTTACCTTCCCATTGGGGTCCTTGGGCTGCAGGCCAAATGCTCGGACAATGTAGATGCGGACGAGGCACTCCTGAGGCCCCTGGGCAGCCAGCTGGTGGAACTGTCTCGGGGGCATGGGGATGGCGGGGTCTTCTGGGAGGGGGTAGATTTTGAAGAGGCCCTGAAAAGAACGAGGGGCCAACTCATTCATTATCATTGACACCAACGCAAACACTATCATGACCATTAATTACCCTCATTTCTGCCAGTCATCTCACCTGGGACCACCAAGTCCACCACCATTCCTAAAGGGATGCATCAAGAGTGTCAACAGCATCACTCTCACTGTGACCACCTCCGTCACCCACATGGTCACCAACATCAACACCACGGTCATTACTGTAGTTACTACAGTATCCCTGCTCCTGCCCCCTTCACTAATTGCTGCCATTTCACAGTCTTAGGCCTCCCAGTCAGGGACAAGTCCTCAAGGACTTACCTTGAACTCCCCAATAACAGATGGGTCCTCGGTCTCCTCCTGAGTCTTGCCCCGGTAGAGCTTGAAGGTGTTACAAAAGTCAGACAGGCCCTCAAAGGCTTCCACATTCTCCAGTTGTGTGTCATAGACCTGCCACATGTGGAAACAAGAGAAAGGGACAAAGGAAAGAGAGAAAGAAGAGGGACAGCAAAGGAAGAGGAAACATGACAGTATTCAAGTTAAGAAGGATGAGAAGGCATGGAGAAGAAAATGAAGGGAAAAGGCCGTTTGCAAATTAGAGAAGCAAAGGCAGGTAGGAGAGGTGAAGGTCACAGGTCAAGAACAAAGAGGGTGGAGAAGGAAAGCACAAAGGCAGAGATTAAAGAATGCAAATAGTAGAGAGAAAAGAGAGAGAAAGGTGGGGGACAGAAGGGACAGGAGAAGGGAGGAAGAGGGGAGGGCATTTGTTCAGCACCACTAGGGAACAGTTTTCTGTTTAATCCAATGTTCTAGGTATCTAGGAGTCATCAGGTACATAGGGGTGTATTTTTTTAAGAGAATAAAATCAAAAAAATAAGTGAAAAGCTAACCTATGTGAAGATCGCAAGAGGACTCTAGAAAATTTATAGGTCTGCATTTCAAGCCACAAATGCTCACTGTCTGGGACGTCCAGATGGCAGTGGTACCAAACACCTGGCCAAGGATGCCTTTTGAGAACTACTTTAAATATGTGAACCCAATTTATTGATTTCATTCCCCTTGAACACCCACTGACTGTTACTTGCTAGTGTTTTGGAATTGCTTAGGCTTAAATGAAGGAAGAGTTTCCTATTATAGATGATAAAATGTACCTAACAGTTAGTGCTCTTAAAAACTTAATATACAGGGGTGCCTAGGTGGCTCAGGTGGTTAAGCGTCCGACTCTTGATTTCAGCTCAGAAATCAAGGATGACTGCAAAATCCTAGATCTTGCAGTCATTGAGATCAAGCCCCGTATAGGGCTCTGTGCTGAATGTGGAGTCTGCTTGGGATTTTCGCTCTCCCTTTTTCTCTCTCTCTCTGCCCCTCCCCTGCTCGCTCTCTCTCAAAATAAATATATAAATATTTTTTTAAAAACCCGCTAAGTTGTTTATACCTGGAACTGATAAACAAGACACTTCAGGTAAATTCCTTTCTCATATTGCTGAGTATTGTATCTCATTTAGGCCTGGCCCAAGTTGTGTCCCTTCCAAGAAATAATTAATGATGCAAGTGGAGGCAGGTTCATTGTTAAAAATTACCAAATACAAGTAAATATAAAGCAAATATTATTATTGCCTTACATTTTGATTCTCAAAAATAACAACTAGTTATTTGGTTAATATTTGAGATGTATCATTTTGAGTGAGCTCTTGATCCATTTACATAGTTTATTTCTTTCAAAGGACAGTTCTTTCATTTGTCAATTCTACCATTTCCTCTGTTCCAGCTCCTTATTTCTGCTTTTATTTTTATTATTTTGTTCTTCCTACTATTCTCAGGGTTTTTTTTTCTTTCTGTTCTTTGTAACTTGATCAGTTGAAGCTTTCTTTACTTTGCTCCCTCTATTCCGATAAGGAAAATGCTTATTGCTCTGAAATTGCCTCTGCTTACTACTGCCTTGGCATTGTCCCTTTTGTTTTGATTATAACATTATCATATTCATTTTCTTAGCATGCCATAATTACAGTTTTATTTTTATTATTTGATCCAAGAGCTAGATGTTTTTTTCCTAGATAATCTGCAGTGTGGCTTTGCATTTTCTCTTCTACCAAGAAGTGTTAAAAAAGAGGTGTATTTGTTTCTTTTTTAATTGTCTAGATAGGAGAGCACTTTTGGGCTTTTGATCTTATTATTATAAGTTCTCATTTGGGGCACCTGGATGGCTCAATTGGTTAAGTGTCCAACTCTTGGTTTTGGCTTAGGTCATGATCTCATGGTTCATGAGTTCAAGCCCTGCATCAGGCTCTGCACTGACAGCACAGAGCCTGCTTGGGATTCTCTCTCTCTCTCTCTCTCTCTCTCTCTCTCTCTACCCCTCCCCCACTTGCTCTCTCTGTCTCTCTCTCAAAATAAATAAATAAACTTAAAAAAAAGTTCTCATTTTGTGGCATTATAATCCAAAATATTGTCAGTGGTATGCCACTTTTTGAATTTTATTAAAATTTTCTTCACAGCTTGTTACATGGTCAATCTTTGTAACTGTGCCAAAGGTATCTCTGTTTTCAGGCTACAGCGTTCAGTCAGGTAAATAACTATGCCAGTTCTCTATATCTTCTAATGTTTGCATCCCCTTGACCTGACATGAACCGAGAGGAGAGAAAAATACATCTCCCCCTAACTACTATCTCTTCCTTTGTCTCCTGTAACTTCTGTTTTGTAAATATTGGTATTGTGTTATTTAGCACATAGGTTTTCATAACTGTCACCTCTTGGGATGGCACCATTCAATGTTATATAGTGTCATTCTTTGTCTCATTCATTTGAGGGACCTGAATCGACTCTCATCTAATAATAAGACTGTGACTTCCACTTTTTTTCATTTGCATTTGCTAGGCACACATTTTCACAATCTTTTCTTTTCAACCTTCATGAATCTCTTGAGACTGGATTTAAATTTTGTAATTAATGAATGATTGATATGATATGCACTGATATGATAGATATGTTTGATCTGGGTTGATAGTTATATTTATGTAGCCATATAATATGTTTATGTTACATTTCCCAATTTCATCATTTTTTAAAAATCTTTGCCTGTATGGTCAATTTTCTGTGTGTGTGTGTGTGTTTCTGATATCTAGGATGCACTGTGTTTATATTCTAATATTATTATACATTTATATATACTACAAATTCTCTAAGTCCTCTATGTCTTTAGGAACAGTATTTATAATTTCCCTACCATACCAATAATAAAATAATGGAATTTTACCTCCCTCCCCACTCTCTCTCCTTCACTCTGGTTCAGGCAGTATTGTCCTCCTCAGTATTTACTCTCTACTATTTGCTTATAATTTGCTTATGTTCCTGTGATTTGATTTGCCAATTTTAAATACAATCTCTATTTATTATACAACATGCCAATCCATGTCCTTACTCTGTATGCCATCATCTTTCCACCTTCTGTGCCTAAGTTTTGTCAGTTTTGTCACTTCCACATTTTCACCATAGGTATTTATATTCTGTCCTGTTACTCTAATCCTGCCATTTATTTTCATTATAGGTCTAAGGTAAAATATGGTCACAACCAGTCCCTTTGTTCCGGCTTTTCCCATTATCTCCTGAGTTCATTCCCTAGGAGTTCCTCAAGATGGGGGCATGGGACCCATATCCCCAGTTTCTGAATATGCCACCTGGGTGTCTGTAGCCATTGTGACTGAAGGGTAGCTTGGCTGAATATAAATCCTGGGCCACCCTTTCTTTCCTTGATTATTTTACACATGGTGCTTTACTGTCTTTGGGTATTAAATGTTTTTGTGGAGAAACTGAGGCCACATTGATTTATTTCCTATTTTAAATGACTTAATTTGAAGTAATTTAAAGAGAAGAGAGAAAAGAAAAGAAAAGGGTATGACCACCACAAAAATTCCTCCTTTATCTCTAAAGTCCAATAACATATACCAGGATATGTCTTGGGGTTGACCAATCTGGGCTGATTTTTCCTGACACACAATGGACCTTGTAATGTGTATATTCAGGCATTCCCTCACTCCAGTGATATTCTATTACACTCTTAAGTGTCTTTTTGTTTTAGTTCGTTGTTTTGGTTGTCTTTCTCAAAGACTCCAATTATGCAAATGTTGGATCTCTTTTCCCTGATTTCTATATCTGTTATTTTCTCCTTATTATTTTATACATCTGTTTATTTCCATATCCTTTAGCTGACTTCCATCATTTTTGTCCTCTGCCCCTTCCTGTATGACCCTTCTGCCCTGTGCCCCTTCCAACCTGCTTCTTTCTTCTCCTTCTTTCCTGAATCATAACAGTTCACATATTAGGTCTCCTCCTCCCACTGTCGCTTGAGTTCTTTCATCTCTGCTTTGCAATCTGACCATCCCACTTCTGAAAAGTTCACAGTAAAATATTTCATTTCATCTGCCTCTTGGAAAAATTTGCCTGGTGGGTATATATCCTCTTCTCTAAGTTTTGATTTGTATTTTCTTTTTTTCATAGTATTTTTTAATTAATGCCCTGAGAGTTCTTTTATTATTTCTCATCATGAAAGGTGTTGGATTTTTCTAGCCTGATTATTTCCTTTGATACCCCCACAGAGGCAGACCACTTCCTGAAAATTTGCTCATCTATGTGATTCTTGGGTCGCCACCTTCTCTGCTTCTCTGCATCAGACCAGATATAAGGGGCATTTGTCTTCAGCCTGAACCTTACTCCAAAGTTCCCATATCCATTACTGAGAACAAAGGGGGATAACTTTTATATTTCATGGTGAAACTTCAGCTTCAGGAGCTATATTTTTTAACTAGTTATTATGAAAGTTTTCAAGCACACAAAAAGTAAAGACAATAGGTAATAAGAACCCATGTGCCTAGAACCTGTCTTAACTAATTCTCAACATTCTTTTATTAGGAAGGATGGGGCTTTCTGAGACCTGCTACCACTATGTCCTTTCATCATTTTCTCTTCATCTACTGCCTAGTGGCTTCTACCCAATCTTGGTTGCCTTTGGACAGCCCTTACATGTATTTTGGAGTCTGCGGATTTTATTTGTTTCCAACTTTTACTGAAAATGGAGTTTGTGGGTTTGAATGATTTCCAGAAGAAAAGGGGGAAAATGCTGACTTACGCAGTCATGTTCATACTGGAAGTCTCAATAAAATACTTTTTAAATTTCCAAGTGGTTGGTCTTTTTGTTTAAACTTTTGTTATTAATTTCTCATTTTATTGCATTTTAATCTGTCTTGTATGATCTCTGCTTTTGGTAATTTATTGTTAAACTAATATGTGATCAGGTTTTGTAAATATTCTCTGAGCATTAGGAAAAAATGTATTCTCTATTTTTTTAATTATTTTTCATTCTCTGTTTTAAAGCTAGTTTTGATGTAGCTTAAAAAACATTTTACCTTGTTATTTAGACCTCTCATTTCCTTATTTATTTACTTGTTGCTTCATTTGCCTAGGAGAGAGATGTATTAAAATCCCCACTACAACTTTAATTTCTCTCATTTCATGCTTTTATTTTTTATTTACATAAAACACACATTTTGTTTCTTTGCTTTTTACTTTAAATTCTGTTTCTTTTTATTTGCACTTACCTTATTTTGTTTGTCATAATATTTATTTTTTAGCCACTCTAAGTTGTACTACTTTAGACATACCTCTTAAGGACAATCTAATGAGTTTTGAATTTGATATAGTCTGAGAGTCCTTATCACTTAGTAGAGAAGTTTAATCCATTTTCATTTATTAGGAAAACAAATATGTTTTATTCATTTTCTGTTGTGTTTTTCTATAATTTCTGTTTTCTGTGCTTTCTTGTTTGTATCTTTTGTTTTCTATCTTTTGCTACTGAGACTGAGTTGTATTTTCCCCCTATGCTAGTAATTTCTAAAATATGTTTTTTTTCTCTACCCATTGTGTTCTCCATTCTCTCCATAATGCTACAGGCTATTTTTCAAAAACTCATGGTGGTGATGGTGGTTTTTTCTATTTACTTATCCTTAAAGGACCAGTGTTCCTTTCAGGTCTGGTTCCAACCACCCTCCCCCACTCCCCTCCCCAGGAAACAGGTTGAATGCATATTGTTTTGGACAGTCCATGTTCACTTGGACACTGTCAGAGATCTCCTTGGAGAGGTCAGGCTGGAGGGCTGCGTGCCAGTTCTATGTCCAGCATCTGAGGGAGCAGCAAGGGGGCCAGGGCCACGGGCCACACTGGCAGGAGTCCTCATTCTTGGTTTCTCTCATTTTCTGGCAAGGCCACAGTACCACATGCCAGACCCAATGTGTCGGACCTTCTTCCTGGTACGCAAATAGTTCAGTCTCTTTGCCCAACCTCACACACCCAACTGCAAGTCAATGAAGAATTTGCTGCCTCAGGAGGCCTATGCCTTCAGAGCCACTGCTGCTGCCTGAAGCTGCATCTCTGCCCATCCAGGCCTCCCGGCACCATTCACCCAGAAGCCCCCAATCTATCAGAGACAATTCTTGCCACCTTGTGGAATCACCCTCCAGAGTAGTACCCAAAGGCTTTCAGCCAGCAGAACTACCTGAAAGCCCAGATCACCCACCACTCCAACTGGCCTCAAATCCCGTTCATCCGGTGCCGTTTGGGGTGCTCCTCAGAGCCCCTCCCTATGTCTAAAAGTCCTTGCATACCTTCTCTAAGGAGGCTTGCCAGGCAGAACACAGCAAAATACAGGACACTCACTCAAATTTGAATTTCAAATAACTAACAAATAATTTTGTTAGATAAGTATGTCTCATGCAATATTTGAGGCATAAGACATATTTATCTAACAATTATACAAGATACTTAAACTAAAATATTATTCATTATTTTTCTGCAATTCAAGTGTAACTGAGCACCCTGAATTTATTTGGCAACCCTCTCCAGGACCCTCTACAATTCCTCTGGGGTGTAACTTTGAGTCACCTCTGGTTATCTTTTTTTTTTTTTTTTTTAAGCAGTCTACTTTTAAAAAGCATAATTGCATTTGTGGAATTTCCTCAAAATACCAGAATTTGGCTGACTCATCCCTGGCTTTGTTTTTGTTTGGTTGGATGGTTTTTGGGGGTTTTCTTTGTTTTTTTTTTTTTTCACAGAAACAAAGTTTACCATATTTTTATATTCGCTAGGTAATTTCTGTTCCAATTGTAGGGGTGAAGGAATTGGAGCTACATTCTCAAGCTGACTCTCCTTTCAATACAATATTTTTATTATAGAAATGTTCAAAGAACTTTAAAAACAGAATAGTATCACAAATCCCTAAGTACCCATCCTCAAGTTTTAACAATTTTAAATATTTTACAATTTCAACAATTTTTAATATTTTGAAAATCTAGCAGAGGGCCACTCACAACATCTATCTATCTTCCCCTTTCTTTTTCTTTCCCGTTTTTCTTTTCTTTTTTCCTTTTTTAGCATTTTAAAACAAATCCCAGGACAGGCATGATTTCATCCATAAATACTTCAGTATTTTTCAACATTCTTCCAAAAGTACTTTCTTCATTATTCCAGCCCACACTGATTCCTTGCTCTAAGTCAGTGAGTGACCTCTCTCACCTCAATCAGTTCATCAGGATTCATCAGCCCTTGGGCACCAAATGAGGAGAGACACACATGTGTTCAAAGGAGGTGACACACATGTATATGTACTGTCTTCCTGTGGCACCGCCCCCCTCCCCGCTGTCCATTGTGCATGCCCAGGGGCTGTTAGACTGAAGAGCACACTGTGGAAAAGCCTCACCTTTAGAGTGTCAAAGCCCTTCTCCAAGTATGCGCCACACTTTTCCCTCTCCCCTGTGGAGGCAAAGAATTTGCTCCACCAGTCGATGAACTCCTCCTCCTGAGTGGGGAGAAAGAAAGAGATCACTTCAGAAACGGAACTTGCCCAGCAAGGTCCTTCTGGACCAAACACCTAGCAAGGCTGATGGGCTGCCATGCATTTCCAGGCTCTCCTGTTGGGTGAGTTCAGGGGAGCAGACAGCTGGAACTCCCCACCTCTCTAGGGGTAGACTGCACAGATCAGACCACAGCACCTGCTCGACATTGAGATGCAGAGGCTCTCCAGGCCTGGCTCTGCCCCCCATTCATTGTGTGATTCTGTTAAGCTCCCCGGCCTCCCAGCTCCTCTCTGTGACATGGACATTATCATCACAGTGCCCCCTGAATTCCAGGGACAGACTGGGGCTGAAATCAGAAGGTACATACGGTAACTCTTTGGAGGAAAATGTCTGCAATGTGTCATTTATGAATAAAATGTGGTTGATCTGGGAAAACTCAGACCTCAAAGAGTTGTCCTGCCTCCCCAACCCCAGAAAAAGAAAAAGCATCAGAAGTCAGAACTTAGCCTTCCCAAGGGCAAATCAAGACAGAGTCCCTCAAAGTCAACAAATGCTTACTAAGCACCCATTAATCGAATGACCACTATGCTAAAAGGAAAGAAGTTTGTGACAACCCACTCTCTGCCCTGTCCTTCCTCCACTTACTCATATTTGTAGAAAAGATGGACAGGTCTGTTGTGACACACACCAGTCTCCTCACCTCCACACCTCCACACCTCCTCACCTCCTGCTCGTGCTGTGTCCAGAGGACTTCATAGCTTTTGTGACTAGAATGCTCCTCCAGCTATGTCCTGTCTATCTGTGTGTGTCCTATCACCCAGGAGTCAGCAAGCTTCCTGAAGGTGGGATGGTCACTCTTCCTCAGGTCTCCCTCCAAACCCTGCCTGGAGCTGGGCACTCAGTCAATACACTCAAAACACCCAGTTCAGTAGGAAGGGCCAAGGATGAGGTGTCGGGAGAGCCCATCTGGAGCTTGCTTTTCCTCCTCTGTATGAGGGAATATGCTGGATCACCCAAAAGCCTACTCTGATTCTATAAAGTGAACTGAATGTCTATCACTGAGTTTCTGGAAATGCCAGTGGCTCCCTTTAAACTAATGCTCAGTCCTATGAGTTCTGGCTTATTAAGGGTAAGAATAGGCTGGAACCAGGCCAAGGGTACCTGAACAGGCACAATGGGGATAGGGTAGGATGAGGCTCTCAAAGTCTCCACCCATCCTGACAGTGTGGCCCTAATACACACTGTGTGGCCAAAATGTGATCCCCAGACACACAGCACAGGGAGTGGGTACTAGAGTGAGGCTGAGTCTACAGCGAGTCACTGTTAAACCAACTTACCAGGAGGGACTTCTGCAGCCAGGAGAGAGGAAAAGCCATTCAAATGGGTTAAGATACAGTGTAGCAGAGCTTTCTGGCTTGTAACCACTCTAGAAAAAGCCAGCATAGAACAAGGCCAACCCTAGCCCTGATTTTTAAGTTCGATTTAAAGGAAAATATGCCATGGGTAAATAAACATATGCAGACATATATATCAAACCCATAACACAGAAAAATACATTATACAGACATGCCCAAGAGACACATATATACTGCAATGTACATATACCCCCCACCAAAATACACACGCGAACGCACAGGCATATACATACATACAGGCGCGAACGCACAGGCATATACATACATACAGGTGGAAACAGTTAGACTGGAAGTCAGTTTAGCTATCTGATTCCTCCTAAGTCTTTGTTTTCTTCCCCAGCCCAGATACTTAAAGATTTGAATTTACGATTCAGGCTCAGAGTCAGGCACAAATAGGCAACCAACCAGCGTGTTCCATACAATGAAATAACAGAAGCACAGTCATTGTGAGAAAGTTGTTACACTTCCCACAGTCTTGAAAAACCAAGTAAATTAAAAAAAAAGGAGTATGGAGACAGAAAATCTGAATAAATCCACTAACAATGTCAATTAAGAAGACATTATATGATCTAAAAATAGAAAATGTACCTCCTTTTCCAGCACCATTGGAGCACTCAGAAAAAATTAAAAGCCACAGCAAATCTCAATAAAGTCCAAGATAAACCCGTATCAGTCACATTCTTTGACCATGATGCAATAAAACTAGAAACTAATGAGAAATTTAAGAATTAAAAATCTGAACCTTTTAAAAACGTAAAGAAAGGCACACTCTCAAAACCTTCCCGGGTCAAAGAGAAAAACCAAACCTAAAATCATAGATACTTAGAAAATACCAACAGTGAACGGGTTATGCCCCCAAATTTGTGGATTATAGCTAAGTCTGTCTCAAATTAAGTCTCAAATGTTCTTGCTTTTATACAAAAATAATGAAAATAAATCATCTGATAGCTCAAGAAATTAGAAAATGAAAAATAGGAAGACCAAAGTTTGAAAATGATAGATGGAAATTAATACATTAAAAAGGATATTATAATTGATAATTAAATCTCAGAGCAAACTTTCAAAAAACCAATAAAATAAACATTTATTAAATCTAATGTTTAGAAGTAGGTACACCATTAAGAATGAGAAAGATCAAATAAAACGATATTATGGGGAGAATGAAAATATTAAAAGATTTACTACAACCAGTGACAACATGAAAAATGCAGATGAAGCAGAAAATCTTCTAGAAGAATATATAATTCCTTCATGTAACAGAATACATGAAGAGATTAGTAACTCCAAAAGTGGAAGAGCTCTCAGAGAACTACATCCAAAAAAGATATCAGGTCAAGATGGTTCCTTTTGGACAAAGTTCTATCAGTCTTTCAAAGAATAAATTAGAGGCACCTGGGTGGCTCAGTCAGCTAAGCATCCAACTTCGGCCCAGGTCATGATCTCATGGTTCGTGGGTTTGAGCCCTGCGTCAGGCTCTGTGCTGACAGCTCAGAGCCTGGAGCTTGCTTCAGATTCTGTGTCTCCCTCTCTCTCTGCCCCTCCCCTGCTCTCTCTCTCTCTCTCTCTCTCTCTCTCTCAAAAATAAATAAATGCTAAAAAAAATTAAAAAACAAAGAATCATTCTTTGTTTACACGCACACAGATTAATCCCATTCCTGAATTGAGTCATTAAGATACTAATAGATTACAGCAGCAAATCTGCCATGCTCAAGCTGGATTATTCCAGAATGCAGGAGTGGCTCAATGTTACTGACAGGACAGAAAGGAGAGAAAACCCAAAGGATCATCTATAACAGAAATTCGCAAATGACTGCCCACTCCCCAGCCACCTGCTTTTGTAATTTAAATACTGTCTGTGGCCGCTTTTTAGCTACAACAGCTGAGTTGAGTAGTTGAGACAGAGACCTTAAGTCCTCTAAACCTAAAATATTTACTCTATGGCCCTTTAAGAAAAAGTGTGCCAACCCCTGATCTATAACATGCAAATACGAAACAGGGAGAAAGGAATGAGAAAACTTTTCAGTTATTCCTAAAGGAAAGAAACTCTCAGTTCATTTACCCTTATTCATTCGTTTTCATTCTATTAAGAAGAAAAGGAAGCTTTCTATCTTAAAGCAATGGCTAATAATAGTACCAGAAATTCTCCCTTCTGGGCTTCTATACATAGCGATGCCTCTGCCGATAATTCTCATAAAAAAGCACTTGAGGGGCGCCTGGGTGGCTCAGTCAGTTAAGTGTCCGACTTCAGCTCAGGTCATGATCTCGCAGTTCATGAGTTCAAGCCCCACATCGGGCTCCGCACTGACAACTTGGAGCCTGGAGCCTGCTTCAGATTCTGTGGCTCCCTCTCTGTCTGCCCCACCCCTGCTTGCGCTCCCTCTCTCTCTTTCTCTCTCTCTCTCTCTCTCTCAAAAATAAATAAAACATTAAAAATTTTTTAAAAAAGCAGTTGAAAATCAGGGTGATTGGGAGCCAGGACTTGGGAGCCAAACTAGCAGAGTTTAAATCCTGCCACCCTACCTGTGTGACCTTGGATAACTACTTAACCTCTTTGTACCTTAATAATCTATAAAATGAACAAATAATAGTACCAATTTGGTAGAGTTATGGTAAGGAATAAATGAGCCAATAGGTATAAGGACCTTAGAACACTGCTTAGCATGTAAGTGCAATGTCTATGTTGACTGAAATCACTGGGTATTGTTATTTCTTTGGTGTGGACTAGGTTAGCTTCTTGGCTAAGGACTGGCTATCTCACAAACTGCCAGCAGGCACATAGCTAGCCACAGTCTTTGCAGGAGAAAATTTGGCTGCATGTTTCCACAGCCTTAAAAGTATGCATACACTTTGACCTAGCAACCTGTTCTAGAAATCTATCCAAAGGAAGTAATTATAGATAGGCATAAAGATTTAACTTCATTTATAATAGTGAAAAATTGGAAACAACTTAAGCGTCCATCAATATAGAACTGTTTGGGTAAACTGAACATTCACATGATTAAATGTTATGCAACATAAAAAATGATGCTGTTGAAAAAGATTTATTGCTATGGAAAGCTATTTGTAACTGATGAGATTTATAAAAGGTTAAAAAATGAATAGCATGATTCATTTTAATAAAAGGACCAAACCCCAAATGTTCATAGCAGTTATCTCTGAATGATAACATTATGGATGTTTTGTTTATTCCTTCTATTTTTGTGTATCACTCAAAATTTTCTAATTCATCCTGTGTGCATGTATTCCTTGCATAATTTTAAAAATTAAATATTTTTAAAATAAATAACAATAGTAGGATGCTTTGAAAAAAAAAAACACCAAGAAAATGAATATATAATTCACAGAACAGGGGAAAATATTTACCAATTATATATCTGATAAGAGATGTGTAATCAGAATATATAGAGAAATCACACAGTTCAATAATAAAAATACAACACAATAAAAAAGGAGCAGTGCATTTAAATAGACATTCCTCCAAAGTTGATAAGCAGATAAGAAGCACAGGAAAAGGTGCTCATTATTAGCCAAGAGGGAAATGAAAATCAAAACTACCATGAGAAAATACTTCACACCCACTAGGATGGCGATCACAAAAGAGTCAGATAGAACAAGTGTTGGTGGAGATGTGGATAAATTGGAACACTGCTGATGGGAACATAAAATGGTACAATCACTTTGGAAAACAATCTGGCAATTCTTCAAAAGGTTAAACAGAGAGTTATCATATGACCCAGCAGTTCAACTCCTAGTTATATACCCAAGAGAAAGGAAAATTTACATCCCCACCAAAACTTTTACAGTAATGTATGTAGCAGCGTTATTCGTAACAGCCAAATGACAGAATCCAAATGTCCATCAATTGATGAATGGATAAACAAAATGAGATATATCCATATAATGGCATATTATTTGACAATAAATAGCAGTGACGAATTGAGGCACAGCATGGATGAACCTTGAAAACACTATGCTGAGTGAAAGAAGTTAAACACAAAAGACCACACATTCTATGATTCCATTTATATGAAATGTCCAGAATAGGCTAATCTGAGACAAAAAAGTAGATGAGTGGTCACCTGGGGCTGGGAGCAGTGGGGGGAAATGGCGGATGACTGCTCTTGGGTACAGGGTCTCTTTGGAGAGATAAACATGTTCTAAAATTGATTATGGTGATGGCTGCACAACCCCATGAATATTCAATACTAAAAACCACTGAATTGTACACCAAATAGGAACTTTTATTATGTGGATTATCTCAATAAAATTGTTGAAATAAAAAAGAACAAATGACCAAATACAAGCTTACAGCCTTTAAAACGACAACAAAAGCAGCAATCTCAAGTGTGTATTCTAAGGAAGTAAGAGTTAAATATTTTTTAGAACAATCAAATGATTACCATAAACAAAGACCTAAATCTTAGCACACCCAGTTTTCCTGGAGAACGTCTCTCAGCTAAAATATTTTCATCCCTCAAAGTTCCAGGCAGCGTCCAGTGGCTGGGTCCCCCCAGCAGACCCATGGCTGGTGAGGAGCACAGCCCGGGGTGCCTTCCTAACTCTTGGTTACACCAGCTGGCCTGCAGCTCTGTGGCTCCCATCCCCCCTTCTCTTCCTGCATCCCACAGGCTAACTCACTTCTTCTAACTCTACCCCCTTGGCAGAAATTATATGTGCAGCAGAATCATAAGTTGTATATTAACCAGTTTATTTTTTGCCTCTACAATCCTCTGTTTACTCCTTTGATCTTCCCCATGTCTACTCCCTTGCCCCTCTCTGGGGCATTATCACACTTCTGGCCAACCCAATCTGCCATTAACCTACTGCGCATCCTCCCTGCACAACCCAATGTGGCCAAGGGAAAGAGCAAACCAGTGGCTCCAAGTTCATGTCACTGCCTGAAGTGGGTCCCAGTGCTGTCCATCTGCCCCACCTCAGTTTCCCACTCCTGGAACTCTCCTGTCTCCTAACACCCCCATCCAGTACCTTCTGCTTTGTCCTCAGACCTCGGGCACCTCCTCCCTCTGCTCACTCTTGGCCAGTGACCCTGCTTCCTCCTTCTCTTAGAAAGCAGAAGCAATCAGAAGAGACCTGCCACGAGCCCTCACCAGCACCTGCACCATATCCTGCCTTCCCTCCTGTCACCACATGTGCTCGGTTTGCACCCCAACACAAGGCCAACTCCTACACTCATGCCCTGGGTCCTATGTCCTCTGCCTGCTCAAGGACACTACTCCATGATCCTCCTCACCCTCGCCTAGGCCATCCCACTCACATCTCTACTGCATCATTCCATCAGCATTCAAACATGTGACACTGGTTCCCTGTCATTCAAAGAAAGCTCTCTGACTTTCTCCTTTGGCTCCCAGCTCAATTCTTTCTCCCCTTCACAGAAAAATGTATAGAGTTATCTACACTTGTGTCTAGTTCTTGTTTTTCCATTGTCTCTGCTCAATCAAAACTTGTCAAGGTCACCAGTGACTTCAGTGATCAATCTAGCAGCAGTATTTGATATAGGCAGTCATTCCTCTGTCCTTGAAACATCCCCCTTGCCTGGCAGGGTACGAGGGTGGTGTCCTCCCTTGTCACCTGCCAAGCCTTCTCAGTCTCTGCTGTTCCTCCTGGTCACTCGCCTTTTGGTCATCTGAGTGCCCGAGGCTCTGTGCTCAGAACTCTTCTCCTCCCCATTCACTCTCGCTCCCTGGGGTTCCCCTTGAGACTTACATCTTGAAATGGCAAAGATGCTAATGAATCTCATGCAGAGCTCTCTCCAGCCTGGATGACTTCTCTGAACTCCAGCCCGCCCCCCCGTTTCACATCTCCCATTGGACATCTAATAAGCATCTCAAATGCACCACATCCAGAATCCAATTCCTGACCACCCTCCACCCACCTGCTCTTTCTTGTCTTCCTCATATAAGTCAATGACAACACCTTCCTTTCAGATGTTCAAGCCAAAAACCCTGCAGTCACCTTTGAGTCCTTTCCTCAGGCAGCATGTTCAGTCTAACAGCATATCCTGTTGGTACCACCTTCAGTACATACTCAGAATCAGACCACTTCTCCCAAATAACTACCACCTTGTTCTCATCTGGAATATTACACCAATCTCCCAACTGGCCTCCCTGCTTTCACCCTTGCCCTCAAATCTATCCTCAACACAACAGCCCCCCATGCCAGAACACATCAGCCCTCAGTGCAATCCCTCCAGCTATTTGCCAACTCAACTCAGGACAAAGCTAAGCTTCTAGTGATGTGGCCCCCTCACCACCCTGACCTCATGCCCTTTGTCTTTCCTCCTCATTCATGCTTGTCCAACCACAGTGGCCTGCTTGGTCCTTGAGCACTTCCAGCACCTTCATGCTCTTGCCAGGAGCTCTATTCCTCCTGTAGATCCATGGGTCACTTCTTCACCTCCTTCAAGTCTTGACTCAAATGCAATCTGCTTTACCCCCCAACACCATATTTTAAATTACCACTCCTTCCCCCAACAAATCTTATCCCCTCTTCTTTGCTTTTTCTCCCTAGCAACCATCACCATCTGATATTACATGTCTTAGGTATTTGTTTGTTGTGTCTCCTTCCCATTGAGGGCAGAGATCTTTTTCTTTTTTAACACTATATCCTCAGTACTTAGAACACTGACTAGCACATATTTTGAGTTCAGTAAATAGTTGATGAATATATGAATGCCTGAACAGCGGGAATGAAGGGGGATCTTTGGCTTTTAAATTTCCAAAGGAAGATAATATTGCTATTAAAAAAAATAGGTTTAAGAGGATGTTTTGTCCAGCCAATTTTCCCATACTATCCAGAGGAGATGAAAGTGTAGAAGAGGAGAGGAAGAAAGAACTAGAGATGTGTGATGGTTTTGATAAGACATCCCCACACCTGGACTCCAGGTTAGCTCCAAAGTTTATATGGAAGAGACCCCTCCTTAACTTCAGGGATCTGGTAAACAGTGACCCAGAAGTTGCCAGAAGAATTGGGACATGAGGCACTTGGCAAAGATGGCTGCATGGGTGTCATGGGAGAGAGAGGTTCTTATAGACCCCAGAGTGTCATGAAAGAGCTACCAAATTGTAACATGTTCCCCAGAAGGGCTTGAAAATTAGTCGAGAGAGAAAGGCAAGGGACCTGAAAGGGTCTTGTGCCCGAGAGAACAAGCTCTTGTCTGTGTGGTCCATGTACCCAGAAATCAGTGGGCCTATAGATACAGGCCCACTGTAGTACAGACACATACTGGGGACAAGGAGTCCCTGTCTATGAAGGCCATGACATTATGGAAGGTCAACCCAGAATGTAGCTGCCTCCTAGGGGTAAGGACAAGGAGGAAAAACCCAAAACTGACTCAGCTTAAACCTGAACTATTGAAGGATACCAGGGCTTTTCTGCCATCAGGAAAAATATGGGCTCGAAAAGGAGATTAAGTTGAATTACAGAAAAATAAAGTTATGTTTTTAACACACTCACAGACGTGACTTGAAAATACCATTCCTACTATTTCACTAATTTGGCTTCTGACAGTTATTTCAAGTCCACTTCTTCCTTCTCTTCCTCAGGAAGTCCAAGCATAAGTTAGTACACCCAGAAGAATGATCCCCACAGAAACAAGACAGCCCATCCAGCATCCAGTCTTAACCCTGATGTGTCAAAGCCAACCAACCCTCTGATGTCAGTGGAATCCCATGATCCAAAACTCCAAAAGGGTAACGGCCATACGTTCTCAAATTCCAAGTGTGCTCTTGACCTCATTTTGCAATGGCTAAGCATCCCATCTTGGCACATGGCAAGGACGAGAAACAAACGCAAAAGGCTTGATTGCTAAGTGTCATCTCAGGCTTTAGCAAGAAGTCTGGCCGTTAAAACTTTATATCCCCATGCCCAAGGTTCAAGGCCCTTCATCATTCAGCCAGCCAAGCAAGTAAGTCTGATCAAGGCACGGACTGGCAGCCTCTCCAATTTCAGCTAATAGCCAGCATTCAGTTCCCGAGCAGCCAGAGCCCTGTAACAAAGACACGCTTCTTTGGGCTTGATCCAATGTAATGGGTACCCTAATCCCTCCGAAGACCCAAATCAGCACAGCACATTCTGAACATTTAATCTCCCATTTTCATTCAGTGGGCCAAACACATTTCATGAATATAGACAGCAAAATTGACAACAATAATTCTAAGCCTGCCATTCTGTAAAGTGAGGAAAACTGAAAGGGAGAGGGAGGGGTCTCACGGGTGTTCTCTCCCAGGATGACCAGTTGAATCAAACAGAAAAAGCCCTGATCAAATTCATTCATCACCAAAGTTATAATGTTAAACTTTGCTTAGGTTAGTATATGGGACTACCCACATCCACCTCTAAAAAAGAAGTCTATTTTTTTTTTAATAGTTTTAAGCAGGCCTTCATTGCCTCTGATTGACCCAGAGGTGGAAACCCTAGACTGGGTTGAAAGTGGTTTCTCTCTTAGCACAAATCATTATCATCAAGATGGTAATAATATAACCCAATATTCGGGTTATTGTGAGGCAACAAGCTGATGTCTGCAAAGAGACTTTATGACCTGTAAAGTTGACCATGAAAAATATCCTTGTTGATACAGCCAACATCCCCAATATCATTGCCCCAAAACTCAACATCTGCATCACTAGAATAATGATATGATGCCTCTAATTCTTTAATTAATGTCCTAAGTTTTGAGCAACTGAGACTATTTTCTCATGCACACACAAATACAAATGCCGATGTAACATACAACTACTTCTGTACATATAGATAGACAAACCCCCAGACATGCAAGTACCTTAATTTCAAACCTGCCACACCCCATACATACTAAACCTCTCATGCCCCCCAAAACCACACAAACATATGCCCACAGCCAGCTCCCATGTTGATTCAGCAGAACTCTACATACTCATAACAAAAATCACTTAATTATTTCCACAAGTGGAACACTAGGCTTTCAACCTCTTGTTCACACTCCCTGTAGTTCTGCCTCTGTGTCTGTCATAGAGATCATTATTCCGCTTACTCTGACTTCAAGCTGGACCAGCAGTGGTGGGAGGAAAGGGAAGACCTTTAACCAAAATGCTGAATTGTTTCCAAAAGGCCCAGTGAGTAAGTGTGCCTGAAATCTAGCAAAGTCAAGCAGATGGTGAGCAGAGAAGGGTCAGGGCCTGATAATTTGACTATTGGCCTGTTCCAGATGGGAGACCCAAGTGGAATGGCAAACCTCTGGGGAATTCCAGCTTACTGGCCTTCTCCTGACTCTGTAGCCTAAGGTAGATAAGATACATGAGCTCATGACTTGGTCCTCCGAGGACACCATGACCACATATCCCCATGCAGAAGGCCCAGCGGAATGGGATCTATCCAGCAGAGTGAGTGAAAGAAGATGCCATCAGCGTCCTCTAACCTATGAAGAAAGCAATGAGACATCACTAATTCAGAATTTGTGATGATTCCAGTAGGGCCTGGGCAAAAGCGTTCCTTATCTTCTTCATTCTGCTTATGTAGACGGTTTTGCTTAGCAAGAGTTCCAATAATCTACTTAAGAGAAAAACTATTTTTGAAGGCTTTCCCAGGACTGCTGAAGCATTCATCAAACTACAGACACTAATCTTAGCTATCTTAAATTCAATTTTTAAGGTATTTTGGGGGAGCCTACTATGTGCCAAAGTCAACCTACTTTCTAGTTACCATGTGCATTTTCATACACAAAATCACATTACTTTTCAAATATTTCCTATTTTGAACTCGATGCTGCTTCAGTCTGGTTTCCCCAGCCCTCAGTCAATATAAAAGAGGTGTTAAAGACATTGGTTGGTTAATAAGCTTCAATGAGTATCCTGGGGGGATTTTTACTCAGCATGAGCACTGTACCAAGTTCTAAGCACTGTCCTGACCCAGGCTAGGGGGCAAGAGGGGACAGGGACAGGACAGTCAGGGGTAGGAAGGCATAAGATTAGACCTCAGAGAGAACTTCTTGCCCTGCAGATTTCCACAGAAAGCTGAGAATTTTTTCTCTGAGAAGCGACGAACCTCTCTTCGCTGGATGGGAAAACAGGTCCCCCATGGACCAGGGGAAAGACCTTTGGGGAAGAGAGGAGTATGGCGGGGTGGAGGCAGAGACAAGGAGGGCTGGTTGAAGCGGCTGGGGCCTCCTCCTGCCTGATGAGGCCCTGGAGTTTGCCAGACAAGTTTCACCCCGGGCTGTCCCCCCTGCAGTGTGCATCGCGGGAGGAGGGGTGCACCCCCGAGGAGACCACAGGAATGCCAAGCAGGGGAAAGGCGCCCGGAGCCAAGGGCTCCGGCAACAAGGATCCAATATCGGCGGGTGACTCCAGCCCCCGTAACAGGAGAGACCGTAAAGTATGTGCTCTGCTTCCCAACCAGCAAACACAGCAAATAACCAATTACTCCAAATAGCTAACAGATTTCGGCTCTGATTTCCCTCCCCTTGCCTCCCCTGTGCCTTCACTTGTCATTTGATGGGCGATTTGTATTTGCTCTGAGAAAATGAGAGAAGGAATGACTCACAAAGGAAGGTCCAGATTACACGCAGTGACAGGCATCAAACCTCCCTCATCAGAACTAATGGGAGCGGGGGGAGGCCAGGCTGCACTGGCAACGCATCTGAACCGGAGATATTTTTAAAGAAATACAGTTTTGTACTTTCGAGCACATACAGTAATTCTTGCTAAACCAATATTGCCAAATACATGTCCTCAGGAAACCTACTTTAAAGAGAAGTATCTTCCTAATTAGCACATCTATTAGATACCAAAGTATAGGTAAAACTGTTCATGTTATTAGAGTCAAAATACTCCCCCTCGAGCTCTCGAGTTCAGAGGTGCAACCGTGAGGTTCTGAGACAAACTGCCTCAGATGCCTTCTGGAAATGCTTCCTCACTTGGGAGCCACACCCTGTAATTGATTCCTTTGCTCAGAAAACCTTTGCTTCAAAGTCTTTGGATAAATTGTTGTCAGTATTCATGAGCTGCAATGAGGCATTCCCCCAAAACTCAGAATTAAGGGAAATAGGGCTGCCCTCGGAGAATTAGACCGTGAAATCAATGCATAGTGGTTCAGAGCAAGGACAGGCAAAATCACCTCAAAGCAGAAGAGTGGCTCTTACACTAAGGCTTAACCCTAAATTGGTAGGTTGTATTAACCCATCTAGAGAAAGAAAGTGAAAACAAGGAATTGGCCAGGCCTGGAAGTACAGGAGAAGGAAGGGTTCACTGTTGACAGTTGTTCATATCAGCACCCTCAGGGGATGGTCCCGATTTTGGGGATAGATGGATCTGTCTCTCTTGGTCAGCTGCCACTACATTTCAAATCACAGAACCATCTCTCCTCATTCTAATTCTTTACTCATCTCCAATCACAATTTGGCTTCCCAACTGCTGAACCTGTAGGATACCACAGGCTGGACCACAGTCCAAGGTCACGTCCCCTGGGCAGAAGTATTTCTCACCATAAACTCATAAACTGGCAACCTCAGTTTGAGACTTAAATAGTAAGTATCTAGCCCAAAGAAAAGGACTCATCAGGTGTCTGAACCCACAAGGTTGAGGATCCGTTCACAAGACTGTTGACACCTCCCTAAAAAACACCCCTGCCTTGTGGGCCTGGTGGGAGAGGGTCAGCTCGCCTTTACTTCAGCAACTCCTTACGTAGGAGCCGACAGGCGAGGACCTTGGCCCTGACCTAGCTAGTTAACACCTCGCTACCACAACTAACATAGAAAACAAGCTCTTTAGTCCCATGGAAAAGCCTCCCACCCTGCTTTCCTTCTTACTTCTCCTATCCTGCTGGATTCCTAACTAGCAAGGTAAAGATATAGCAACCTTAGACTGTTCTCTTCTTCCTTTTATAAAAGTTTGAAATTAGAAAGGGGCCCATGCACTAATAGGCAGAACCATCTGAGCTCCCAGTACTTAAAGCAAGGACTTCCCTTTGTACAGACAGAAAGAAGAGGATAAGGTTCAAAAGAAGGGGAGCAACATGAGGACTAAGACAAGGGTTATCTTAATGAACTGAGTGAAAGACAGAAGACAACAAATGACTACCTTATGTTCATAGAAAGTCTCAAGAGGATGCAAGAAGTTAGAGTATGCAGTCCTGAGAAATAAAACCTGCAGGAAGACAAATAGGACTGTCAAATATGAAACTATAATAAAGACATTGATTTCTAGCAAAATGATAAACAAGAGGGCCAGAGAAACTCTCTAAGTAAGAACACCTAAATTAACATTTAAGATATCTTTAAAATCCTTTTTAAATGCATGCTTGAGCTGATGCAAATGTAAAGAAAATCCCTGGGAGCAAATGAGAAAGCAAAAATGCAGAGACATAAGCAGCCAAAATGCAAACTAACCGTGGGGCCCAAAAAGCCCAAGCTGAACATTTAGTTTTAGTGAATCTGGGTTTATAGCATTTCCAGGCATCTGGTAAAGTAAACGCATAGCCTCTGTGAAAGAATGTAACTTTCATCCAGGCCTCAAAGTATTCTCAGATAAAGTTCCAAGGAACATGAGTTCACAATCAAAAATAGTGTAACACTTAAGGAATAAGGCACTATGAGCAAGAGTCAGCTAGAAACAGCAACTGCATATCAGACCTGCTAAGACACAGAAAACACAATTGTCAGAAATAGGACTTTTAAAAAAAACACTGTTTAAAAAACCAAACGACATTAAAAATTATGGCAAAGGGACAAGAGACTTTCAAAAATAAACAAGCCAGTTGCAGGGGATGGCAGGGGGAAGAACTTATAGAGCTAAAAATATAATACTTAAGGTCAGAAACTCAATAGACGGGGTTAAACATAAGCCTTTAAAAACAACTAAAGACTCTGTGAACTTGAAGATCTATCTTCAAAATTAGCCAGAGTGCAACACAAAGAAACAAGTGATATGAAAGAAAGTTGAACTAACATGGAGACAGAGAAGGTCCATTGTAAATCTAATAAGAGTTCCAGAAGGAAAGGATAGAGAAAATGCGAAATATGTAATATTTAAAAAGCAATAGTGATTGAAAACTACACAGAACTAATTAAAAGAAAATAAAAACAGTTCTTGGATTTAGATTTAGGAATACAACAGCACAATGGAAGCAAAAAGATAATAAAATAGTATCTTCAAAGTGCTGACAGAACATAAGTGTCAGTAAAACCAGTATTTCCAAAATAAGGATGAAATAAAAATATTTTCAAGTAATAATTTAAAAGTGAGAAAATTTACAATGAACTAATCCTAATTATAAGAATTTCTATAAGCTCTACTTCAGGTAGAAAGAAGATGATCCCAGGAGGAAGAAGACTGACCTACAAAACAAAATAGTAAATATGGGTATAATTAAAATAAAATAGATTACTTTTAAAAATGATATTGTTGGGGCGCCTGGGTGGCTCAGTCGGTTGAGCATCCGGCTTCAGCTCAGGTCATGATCTCACGGTTCGTGGGTTCGAGCCCCGCGTCAGGCTCTGTGCTGACATCTAGCTCAGAGCCTGGAGCCTGTTTTCAGATTCTGTGTCTCCCTCTCTCTCTGAACCTCCCCTGCTCACGCTGTCTCTCTCTCTCTCTCAAAAATAAATAAAACATTAAAAATTTTTTACAAAATGATATTGTTTCAGGGCAACTGGGTGGCTCAGTTGGTTAAGCGTCCAACTTCAGCTCAGGTCATGATCTCGCAGTTTGTGAGTTCGAGCCCCACGTCAGGCTCTGTGCTGACAGCTCAGAGCCTGGAGCCTGCTTCAGATTCTGTGTGTCTCTCTCTCTCTCTGCCCCTCCCCTGCTCACGCTCGCTCTCTCTCTCTCTCTCAAAAATAACTATTTAAAAATAATAATAAAAATAGATAAAATAAAAATGATATTGTTTTTAAAATGTGATTTATACAGTTAAAACTAAAATATTGAACAGAAGTTTGTAAATTGGTATGTTATTGGAATTAAAGCATTCCAAGTTCCTTGTAATATTCTGACACAGGCTATAAATATTAATTAGACTTAGACTTTGTTAAGTTGAACATGCATGATAAAGTTTCTATACTAATCCTAAAGGAATAGAAACAATGTATAGGGCTTTCTTCACCAAGATGGCGGAGAAGCAGGGAGCTCTGTAATCCGCGCACGCCCGTATGGATTGAACGGAGAAGGACTGAAGGGATAAAACTTGGATTTGCAAGTGGGGGAAAGAAGAAACAGACGCCAGAAAGAAGACAACCTCAAAGACGCCTGAGTGAGTGACTGTGATCTGGGAAATTAGGGGACGGGCGGTCCCGGTGGTGCAGGGGAAGGAGCCCCCGAGCCCAACACAGGGAGAGCGCGCTGTGCCCCGGAGAGACCAGG
>CM053576.1:82925602-83090117 GCA_028646485.1 Cryptoprocta ferox | reverse complement strand
GGTGGAGGTCACTTGTGGGGAAGAGCACTGGGTGTTATATGGAAACCAACCTGACAATAAACTATAAAGTTTAAAAAAAAAAAAACAATGTATAGTTTTGAAACTGAAAAGGGAAGAAGGAATGTGGGGCGGGGCAGTAATCTTTCAATCCAAAAAAGAAAAAAATGAGGGCGAAAAACAGACAGGATGAATAAAGACAAAAAAGATGGCAAAAATAAATCCAAATCTATCAATAAACACAATTAATAATTGGACTCTTCAACTCTCTAGTTAAGAAAAAATATTGCCAGAACACATAAAAGAAAAAACAGAATCCATCTATTTGCTGTTTACCAAAGAGACAGCTAAAACATAGTCACAGAAAAGTTGAAAGTAAAACAACAGAAAAAGGTATACTAGGAAAATACTGGCCAAAAGGAAGCTGGTGCAGCTATATTAATATGAGAAAAAGCAGTCTCATTAGTAGAAATTTTAAAAGGCAAAGGGCCAGAGGTTTGCTACATATCATTAAAAGATTCAATTTTCTAGTAAGATATAGGAATCCTAACAGTGTTTGTGGCTAATAACACAGCATCAAATACATAAAGGAAAAGTAGGCAGGATCATAAGGAGAAAATGATAAATATCAAATCAAAGCAAGATGTTCAATTATACCTCTCTCAGAAATTAATGAATGACACATACAAAAATCACAATAAAAATCTATCTAAATAACACAATTAACAATGGTGCCTGGGTGGCTCAGCTGGTTAAGCGTCTGACTCTTGGTTTTGGCTCTGGTCATGATCTCATGGTTTCGTGAGTTTGGGCCTCACATCGGGCTCTCCGCTGGCAGCACAGAGCTTGCTTATGATCTTTCTCTCTCCCTCTCTCTCTTTCCTTCCCCCACTTGCACTGTCTCTGTCTCCCTCAAATAAATAAATAAACTTAAAAAAATAACACAATTAACAAGTCTGATCCAAATGGACATGTAATATGCAAAACACATTTGGAGAATAAACATTCTTTCCAAGCACACACAGGACAGTTAGAAAAACTGATCTTGTAATAGACCATAAAGTAAGTATCAAGAAACATAACATACAGACCACATTTTCTGAACCATAGCACAATTAAGCTGAAACCAATAACAAAGAGATAACTTAAAAACATGAGCTAGGAACTTCTACTTTTAAGCAATTCAGGTGTCAAAAATAAATACAGCAAAAATCAATAAATACTGAACTGGAAAACTAGAAAATAACAAACAAACAAACAAACAAACAAACAAAACCAGTCATCAAAACCTGTGGGATGCAAGAAGTAGTACTTAGAGGGAATTTTATAGCCTTAAATGTTTATATTAGAAAAGAAGAAAATTGATGAACAAGACATAGCACTTAAGAGGTTAAAAATATAATAACCCTCTCCCAAAAATAGAAGGAAGGAAATAATAAAGAAATTAATAAGCTACAAAACAAGGAAACAATAGAATAACAACAGAGGTAAAAATTGGTTCTTTGAAAAGACAAAAAAAAATCTGACAAATTCCGGCAAGAATAATAAAATATAACCTTAGGAACTAAAAGGAATGTAAATAAAAGAAGAAAAAAATTGAAAAAGTAAGAGGTTATTGTAAGAAATGCTGTGTCGATAATTTTTAGGAAGAAATGTATAAATTCCTATAAAATATAAATCACTAAAAGTGACTCACATAGAAAAGGAAAACCTCAAAGGTCCTATAAACATTGTTTCAAATTGTATCAGCAGCTTAAATATCCCCAAGAAAAATACTAAGTCTAGACAGTTTTAGCAATGAATCTACCAAACATTCAGGGAGCAGATAATGTCATTCTTTTGTCAGAGATTAGAAAAAGAGCATGTATGCCCCCAAGTCATTTTTAAAGATTAGTATTATCTAGCTACCAAAACCTGGGAAAAAAAAAAAAACAGTATCAGAAAAAGAAACTTCAAGCAATTATCACTCACAATAATTGATATAAAAAAAATTCTCTAAATTAAATACTTGCAAACAATGTAGCAATGCAGGGGAAAAATAATAATGATAATGATAATAATAATAATAATGAATTATGATCAGGATAGATTGTTTCAGAAATGCAAAGTTGTTTTAGCGATTTTTTAAAAATCTATTAATGGAATTCACCACATTAACAGATTAAAGGAACACCATATTAACAGATTAAACAAATTATATGAACACCTCAACAAATACACAAAGAACATGCGAAGTTTCACATCATTCATTATAAAAACTCTTAACTAACTAGTGATCATTCACCTGAAACACCAATAGTGTAACATAAAAATATTCACTTTTAAATTAGAGCAGAGAATACTCTCTATTATAAATTACATAGAACATTAAATTGAATGTCCTAGCCAGTGCAATAAGAAAAGGAAATCATAAAAAAGAAAAAGAAATTGAAAATACACAGAAGAAAAAAACACTGTGATTAATCACAAATTATATGATCAACTACAGAGAAAACCCAGAAAAATGATCAAATCAGTGGGATTAATAAGAGAATTTAGCAAAGTTTCTGAATAGAATATCAGCATATGAGAATAGATTTCATTTACATATGAGCAAAAAATTATTAGAAATTATACCTTTAAAATCCAAGTAAAAATACAATAAAGCATAAAATAGCTAGAACTAAATCTAATAAAAGTTGTACCAAACTTTTTTGAAAAAAATTATAAAATTTATAGGAAAACATTAAAGAATACTTAAATAAATGGAGAGATAGAGCATATCCATGTTTAAAAGACAGTATTATAAAAATGTTTCCCCAAACTGATCCAAAAATTCACTCAATCAAAAATCACAACAGTTTTTCTGAAGAAGTTGACAAGCTGATTGTAAAATAGACATGGAAAAAAATAATAAAATAAGTTGAGACGGGAAAGTAAAGGACAAGAATACCAATGACACTCTTAAAAGTGACCAAGGTAGAATATTTCCATTACCAGATATGAAGTCTTGTTATAAAGCTATGGTAAATAAGACAGTGGAGTATTAGTACAGAGAAAGACCTGGAACAGAACAGACAGCCACAAACCAATTCACACTTATATGGAAATCTGATACATGACACAATTATCATTATAGATCAAGAAAGGATAGGTCATTCTGTGATGATATGAAGTCACTGGTTATCTACACGGGAAAAAAATAAAAAGAAATCTAATCTCTACCTCACACTTTGCACATAACACAAATCAATTCCAGATGGAATAGGACTTAAGTATGAAAAAAACAAGATTTTAGAATTTTAGAATTGTGAGGACAAAATGTTGACGAATATCCCCTTTTAAAAAGAAAATTTAAACAACGCAGAGAGGGTAGGAAGGAGGGAGAGAGGGAGAGATGAAGTAAAAGCCTAAGAGATCCAAAATATATATAACAGGACTTTAGAGGAAGAAAGCTTAACAGTGACTAGAAATTAAGGAAACTAACCTAATAGAATTTTTGAAGAGCTGATTCTTTGGATGAAAAGGAACCACAAAAGTAAAAAAAAAGATAAGTAACATAAATCACAAAATTAAGAATCAAGATGAATACAGAACAGATACAGAAATGTTTTCTTTTGTTGTAGTAATAAATACAAACCCATAGTAATGTCATAAGCAATACCTGGAGACATCAAGCTACCAAACTGACAGAAGTAGAGAGTGATCAAAAAATCCCCTTCCCAAAAAGGTCCTGGGTCCAGTTTTACAAAGAAGTGCAGAGTAGTAGATGTATCTTACAATTATACAAGATATGCATTCCTGAAAATCTAGAATTCAAAATTCACATAACATAGCACCATTTTCAAGAAAAAATGATAGGTACCCTACCTATCAGCTAAACCATAAATACAATTCACTTGGCCACCACCTTTTAAATTACATGACTGTTACTCATTTTTCACCTTTAGGTTGATTCATATTGCTAGACATTTTGTACATAAAACAAGACCATTAAATGTTTACATCATGCAATTCCCAACATGCATAATTCAGATTCATAGAGTGGCTTTAGTGTATTTTCAAACCTTTGAGAACAGTAACTCCCATGCCATAGGAACTGTTCAAGAGCACAGAAAATGAGAGAACACCTCGAAAAAGTATTTCATGAAACTATTATAATTCTGATGTCAAAAACCTAAGAAAGACAACTTAAAAGTAATACTTATTAATAGAGGTACAAAAGTCCTAAATAAGTAGGAGCAAATCTAACTCATAATATAGACTAGAAGTTCTTTCAAACTTGCCCTTACCCAGGATCAGCAAACACTGTCCTTTCTCTCTGCTAACAGTGTAAGGTACAAAGCCCGCTGAGAGCCTGCAGTTAACCTAGTACACCCACTACGGCACCCACAGAGGCGCTGCGTGCTTAAGAGTCACTATGCTGGTTCCCAAACCTGTTTATGCGGGTCATACTAGCAGGGCAATTAGATCAATAAATCAGTATTACAAAAACATATAAAATTTGAGTTTAAGGGTACCAGGGTGGCTCAGTCGGTTAAGCATCCAACTTCGGCTCAGGTCATGATCTTGCAGTCCGTGAGTTCAAGCCCTGCATCAGGCTCTGTGCTAACATCTCAGAGCCTGGAGTCTGCTTCAGATCCTGTGTCTCCCTCTCTCCCTGCCCCTGCCCACTCATGCTCTGTCTGTCCCTCTCTCTCAAAAATAAATATTAAGAAAAAAATTTTTAAGAAAAGACATCTATTCTAGAAGATGAATTTAATAATTTCTTTAACTCGTGAAAATTAAGTATGAGTGAGATTTTTTTTGAAGTTTTTATTCAAATTCCAGTTAGTAAATATATATATTTAGTTTCAGGTGTACGATATAGTGATTCAGGCAGTGAATTTAAATAGGTGGGGGAGGAGGGTTGAGGAGTGCACCTGCTGTGATGAGCACTAAGTGTTGTATGAAAGTGTTGAATCATAAGTGAGATTGTTTTAAGGAAGTTATGGGAGGAAGGAATCTTAAATTTTTAGAAGGACTCCACGGTCTGATTTTTCTGCAGGTATCATTAAAATCTCATGAAACTTGGGGTGCCTGGGTGGCTCAGTCTGTTAAGCGTCCAACCTTGGCGCAAGTCATGCTCTCAAGGCTTGTGAGTTTGAGCCCCGCGTTGGGCTCTGTACTGACAGCTCAGAGCCTGGAGCCTGCTTTGGATTCTGTGTCTCCCTCTCTCTCTCTGCCCCTCCCCCACTCACACTCTGTCTCTCAAATATAAAAAATAAACATTAAAAAAATTAAAATCTCACCAAACTTTAATAACCTACAGGAAAAATCATAGATAATGCATTTCGGATGTGGTTTATACCAGGAGGATGACAAGACACTCTAACATCAGATCCAGATTTAAAGAGGCCTTGGCACATGTCAAATGATTAGCATAGGAAGATACATAGATAAGGTTAGAAATAAAATGTTTATGGTGTGTATGCATGAATTTTAATCAGTCCCCATTCAATCACCTTTTTCAATTACCCAACCAACTACCTTGTCTTGACTGCATTGGATAAGAGAACTTCAATTATAGGAAATTATAATACCATGACCAACTGACTGATTTGGGTTTATCCCAGGAATGCAGGGAAATTATACATCATATTAAAAGAACAATATAAAACAAAATACTCATCTTGATAAATGCCAAACAGCAGTGGATAAAGTTAAACTCCTATACCTAATTTTCAAGCTATTAACAAACTAATGATCAAGGACACAACCTTGGCAAAATCAAGAATATCTATCTGAAACTACCAATCGTTAACACAACTAATGGGAAAATGGTAGAAGCTTTTCATTAGAATCAGTAACTAAATACGTTTGCTCACTAGCATCTCAATGATCATATGTTATTCTGGAAAAAGGAAGAAAGTATACTTATTAGAGAGATAGTGACATATTTATTGCTGTTTGAAGAAAACAATCTTACCTGCCTGGAAAATCCAACAGAATCAATGAACAACTCTCAGGACTAATAAAGGAGCTTACTAAAGAGCGTGTTTCAAAGCATCTATACAAAATATTGTTTCCCTATATTCTAACAATAAATAGTTAGACCAAATCATTTTTAAAAAGATATTCCCTGTAGGGAATAAACAAAGGCTATAAAATGCCAAGGACTTAACCCAAAATGGGCTGAAACCATCTAGAGTGAACAAAAATAACTCCTCTAAGAAACAAAATATACGACACAAGTGGAAATTAAGATTAAAATTAAATGGCGGTGCCTGGGTGGTTCAGTCAGTTGAGCGTCCAACTTTTGGTTCAGGTCATGATCTTGCAGTTCCTGGGTTCAAGCCCCATGTCGGGCTCTGTGCTGGCAGCTCAGAGCCTGGAGCCTGCTTTGGTTTCTATGTCTCCCTCTCTGCCCCACCCCTGCTCATGCTAGAAAGCATGAGAGCTCTCTCTCTCTCTCTCTCAAAAATAAATAAATGTTAAAAATTTTAAAAATTAAAAAAAATTAAAAGTCCAATGGTATGAGAGTAGTAAAACTTTATGGATGGCTATATAATGGAATGACATGTGCCCATGTTTTTAAAAAATATAAAGATATGGAAAAACATTCATGATATACTTTTAAGTAAAAGAAAGTATAGATTACAAAAAGGTACAATATGATTCCGATTTTTTTATAAACAAAAGTATGCACACATGCATAAAAGATATCTAAAAATGTGAGCACAAATCTTTTCTTTTAATTTTTTGAAGTTTATTTTGAGAGACAGAGAAAAAGTGTGTGGGGGAGGGGCAGAGAGAGAGAGAGAGAGAGAGAGAGAGAGTGAATCTCAAGCAGGTTCTGCAAGCCCCATGTGGGGCTCGAACTCACGAATGGTGAGATCATGACCTGACCCAAAACCAAGAGGTGGACGCTTAACCAACTGAGCCACCCAGGCGCCCCATGAGCACACCAAAATCTTAACAGTGCTTATCTCCAACTGGTAGGAATACAGATGGTTTTCACTTTTCTGCTTTACACTGTTTTGTGTTTTCTATATTTTCTACAATGGATACATCAGAAAAAGTTAAAAATATATATTGCCTCTTTCTAGAAATCCATAAGACACCTACTCCAGGAATCCCTCCTCCTGGTACCATGAACGGAATTTAACTTCGGTCAGGTTCTCCTTAACCTAGGGCTCTCTGGCAGCTCAGGAGCTACTCTGGCCCTCAGCGTGGGGACTTCATGAGTGCATGGTGAAGGCTTAAAACCAAGTCATCTTCCTAGAGGGGCCCATGATCCCTCAAGATGACACCAAGGAAATCAGCCCAGTTGCAGACTTCTCAGAATCTGCTCAAGACAACCAGGGTTCCTAAGTCACACCTTTCATGCCTCTGGAAAGGGCAGAGAAAATCAACCTGCCATTGCCTACAGAAGCTTATCGTGTCCCATGGCCAGGATCTAATCTAGAGGCTTCCCTGTGTCCACTGGCCCATGTGATCCCAACCAACCCTCTAGCCCTCATGCTAACAGGATTAAGGTAAATCCCAAGATGCACTAAGAGAAAACTCAGGGATGTCTGTTTCTGAGAACCTTCCCTGAGCTTGCTCCCCGCCCTCCACCACTATACGGGGCAGGTAACTGTTTCCTGCTGGGTCTCAGGAAATACAGTTGACCCTTGACCAACATGGGCTTGAACTGCATCGGTCCACTAATACACAGATTTTTTTCAATACATACAGTACAGTACTGTAAATGTATTTTCTCTCCCGTATGATTTTTCTAACATCATTTTCTTTTCTCTAGCTTCCTTTATTGTAAGAACACAGTATATAAGACACTTAACATACAAAATATGTGTTTATCTTATAACTTATGTTATCAGTAAGGCTTCTGGTCAACAGGAGGTATTAGTAGTTCAGGTTTTGAGGGGTTAAAAGTTATCTGTCAATTTTCTACTGTGAGGGGGGCTAGTGTTCCTAACCCCCACATTGTTCAAGGGTCAAATGCACTTCCTTTCTTCCCTTCCCACTCTCCTTCCTCTGTTCCCTTCCTTAACGCCCTACCCCTACCCTCAGCCACCCCCAGGAAAATCGAAGAGCCCAAAAATAGGTAAACCATACATACATGAGGACTGGATGGAGAAGACGCCATGTTAGTGGGGGCAGAGCCCGACAGACCATCTGCAAGCTACAAATTAAACATGCTGGTTAGAAACAGGGTTACAGAAACGACTTTGGGGAAGACTGGAGAGCCCCGAGGACAGAGAGCTCTCCAACCAGGGAGGCTGCAAAAGTTGTGGAAGGAACACATATTTTGGAGTTGGATAAGACTGGGTCCAAAGCCTGGTGCCATTGCTTTATCAGCTGCATGACCTTGGTCAAGCCCCCTGACCTCTCTGAGTCAGCATCCCCATCCAGAGAATGGGCACAAAGCCCAGCTCACAGGGCAGCAATGAGTACGGAGGAGATGCAGGCCATGCACACCTGGCACAGGTAAGGCACGCGGAAGGGGCTCAGCCAATGCCTGCCTCTTGCCTGCATTCTCACTATCCTTGGCACCACTGACTCAACGCCCTCACTGCCTTTCAAACCTCCCCATCACAGACATACTCCAAGCTCTCCGTCATCCCTGGTGGTTTCTTCTAACAGCTGAACTACACCAACCCCTGCTTGGGCATGGTTCCTAAGCCGGTACCTGTTTCTGAGTCTTTTCCCTTCAAGGATGAGAGCCAGAGCATCGTATGGCTTCCCTGAAGTCTATATAAGGGGGGCTTTACGAGTCTTTTAGTCCAACACGCCATTGCTATATTAGAGAAAACTTTCTGCATCCTTTTCTGGCTTCAGATCCTTGCCTGGAATCTTCTGGTACTGTGACTCAATACTTTACTGTGTGAATCCCTGGGCTGCAGGGTCCAGAGGACCTCAGGGGTCAGGACTGGAGACAAGTGACCACTACAGTGGTCCCAGAGAAGGTGATGGGGCTCTGGGTGGATGAGTACTAGTCTAGGTAGACAAAGACAGGAGATGCATTCCAGACAGAGAGGATAACAAGTGCAAAGGAGCAGGGGCACCTGGGTGGCTCAGTCAGTTAAGTGTCTGACTCTTGATTTCGACTCAGGTCATGAGCTCACAGTTCGTGAGTTCGAGCCCCACCTTGGGCTCTGTGCTGACAATGCAGAGCCTGCTTGGGATTCTCTCTTTCCCTCTCTCTCTGCCCTATCCCCACTTGCACTACTTTGCTGTCTCTTTCTCTCTCTCTTAAAATAAATAAATAAACTTTTTTTAAAAAGTGCAAAGGGATAACGGAATAAAATACAGCACATTCAAGAGAGCAAATGGCTCAGCTTTGGAAGGCAGGCACTGGGCAGGGGGCAAATAAGGCTGGAGGGCTCAGAGACCAGTGGGAATGCAGACTTCCAGAGTTAAGCCCTCTCTGCCTTTGAGCCTTCAGCAGGGGGCTCTGAGAGACTCTATAGGATGCTGAACCCCAGGCAGCCCTCCCCTCCTTGGCAGAAAAAGCCTGGGAGACACACTCACCTGGGGGTCAGAAAGGGCTCGGGAAGAACAGGATGAAGACAGCTGAGACTGGAGGGGAGTCTTGGAACCCACAGGCCTAACCCTGCTTTGTCACTGAGGGGGACCCTAGCCTCCCCTAAACTAGCCTCATGGCTGTTCAGAGCCAGAAACACAGGCAGGAGGGTAGAATGGCCGGTGGGCACCAGGCCAGGCCACTGGATGGAGCTGGGGGGCTGGCCACATGTTGGTGGATGTGGTGTGACCGCTGGCATAGACTGGATGAACTCCACGCAACCCCCGGGGCTGCCTCTGCCCCTCCTGCTCTCATCCTGAGCCTCACAGAAGGCTTATTGTTATTTTTAATACAGTTTGTTTTTAGAAAGGTGAGAGGGAAACCGGCAGTTCACAGAGCAAAAGGGAGAAAAAATAAAGCTAAACATAGTGCTCCAAAGATCTGGTCCCGCTTCCGAAATTACACGTTCTCCTTTGGGACTCGGGCATAATTTGCCGCTCCAGTTCTGGGAGCACGTTGCCACCTTCACGGTGTCCCAGAGACTATAACTGGAGCAGCAGACTCAAAATGAGCCCAAGCTGGGGAGCTGAGGAGCGACCAGCCTCAGCACCCCACCCCGCAGTGCAGGGAGCAGGTCTTGACGCCTTCCGATGCCTTCTCCACATTGACTTGCATTTCCTCCACTACCTGTCCACCTCACACACACACACACACAGACACACACAGTCCCACTGCCAAGCCTCTGCTCCTACTCCTCTGCCCACCAGGAAAGCCCTCCTCTCCCCTCTGCTGTTCTTACTCCGCCAGCCTTTACAGCCTTTCTCTCATCTGGCCACCTGCTCCCCAGAAGCTCTCCTGATCACTCAGCCCATGTCAATCCACAGGGCCAAGAGAGTCCATGGTCTTTGTCCCTTGCTGATAAAGCATCTCATTGGAGATCAGCTACACACGTCTCATCTCTCCCAACCAGCATGAAAATTTCAAGGTGTTCTCCTCTTTATCCCTCTTCAACATGCACATAGTCCCCACCCCCAGACCCAGAAATTCTCCTTCTCTGGAGACTTACAGAGGAGATCCCCTACCCAGGGTGGGCTCTCAGAATGATGGGCAAGAGTCATCCTTGACCGGGTGACTCCAGGGGCATCTCATTGTCTGCAAGGTGGGTGAAGTGTGGGGTGGGCAGGGGCACCTCTACTTTGAGCTTCAAGACCCTCTGCAGGAGATGGGGGGAGTGTGCTCTGGGTGTGTCCTACACACTCTTTCTCTCCCCCCCTTCTTAATCAGAACACCAAGAACCAGCTTAATGAAAAAGCAGATTAGTAAACAGAGATCTCAATTTTGTTTTCAGGAGAGAGATAGAGTCTGATTCAGAGTCACAAACAGAAAGAGAAGCCCAGGGCAAAAGGAAAGGATGGAAAAGGGTATGTTGGTAGCAGTTCTCTCAGACTGTGCCTTGGTTGGAGATGATGCCTATTTGCTCATAATTATCCTATATTTTCCAAATTTTATATAATTAACATGTATTTATAACCTGAGAAAGTTAATAGATCCTTTAAAAAATGTTTTTAACATTTTATTTATTTTTGAGAGACAGAAAGACTGAGTGTAAGTGGGGGAGGGGCAGAGAGAGCCGGAGACAGAATCTGACGTGGGGCTCAAACCCACAAACCGTGAGATTATGACCTGAGCCAAAGTTGGAGGCTTAACCAACTGAGCCACCCAGTCACCCCACTATATCCTTTTTTATTTTTTATTATTTTTTCAATTTTTTTTTATTTATTCTTGAGAGATAAAGAGAGACAGAGTATGAGCAGGGGAGGGGCAGAGAGAGAGGGAGACACAGAATCTGAAGGAGGATCCAGGCTCAGAGCTGTCAGCAGCACACAGTCCGACGCAGGGCTTGACCTCACAAACTGCGAGATCATGACCTGAGCCGAAGTTGGACACCCAACCGACTGAGCCACCCAGGCACCCCAATATATCCTTTTTTTAAAGCAGAGCACTAAATGGAATGAAATAACCTCTGTGCCCCCTCTTTGAGGATATACTCAGGCCTGCCCTCAGAATGTTCAAAGTCAAGGCCATGATTCCTGCAACACCACTACTGAGTCCAGACGCACCCTCGGGAGCTTGCACAGCTGCTCCCAGCCAGACGCACCCTCGGGAGCTTGCACAGCTGCTCCCAGCCCCCACCACCTCTCACACACACTCATGTGTATACACAACACACATGCACACATACACTATCCCACCCCCAGGCTACGGATCTAAAACCTACACAAAGGATAGGCACACAAACCAAGAATAAACTGAGGAATTAATTCCCGTGAGCCTATCTCCTCTTAGCCTTGATCACCAGAGAGGAGTTCAAGAGGCCAGGCACCTACTCACATGGGACCCTCCTCACCCCGAGATGGGTGCTGACCTAGGAGCCCTACAAGGCTGAGTGGACAGATCTGCTTACAGGTACATTTTGGACCATCTCTAGAATTGGCCACTCCTGACAGAAACCGAACATTTCTAGAAACCTGAAAAACTCTCTTCCGTGAGTTTCAGCCCAATGACAACATCAGAAAGAATGTGAGATGACATTTCTAATGTGCGGCAGACTTATACCCGGAAATGAGCCGATGATAAGGAGATTCATCAGTGGAGAGAATGTACAACCAAGGAAGGGGATGGAAGGGACCAAGACAGAAGCCAATCTCGTGAGAGCATGTTTGAAGCTGGGGAGGAGTCCTAAGCGGGGTCCACAGCCAGGACCGAGTGAGCTCAGCAGTGAGGATCACATCACCATAAGCATGAAACCGGCTACTGAGAAACATGGGTCGGACAAAGAGGAGCCAGGCAAAATCCAAATTCTGCCAGACGTCTTATCCCTCCAGCCCCCAGAGGGCAGAGACTTGTATTCTATCTGGGGAAGGGGAGAAGGGATGTAAGCCCAGCCACAATTATCGGGCACACCATTTAGAACGCGTATCCACTGCCTCCCGGATATGCCTCTCCATGGCTGGGCCTCTCAAGTGCCAAGGGGTGTGCAGGAAGGACAGAGGGAGCAAAAGATTTCCTGATCAACTAAATATGATCCATGGATCTCAGAGAAAAACACAGTACAAAACTGGTTTTCCCCAAGTCCCCATCAGACCAGGGCTTCCTGGAGACCAGGACTGGCCTCCCTGCTGGCCTCGAGGTTCCTTGAGAGTAGGACTATGTCTCCTCAGTCAGACAGGGAGCTCAATGAGGGCAAGGTCCAAGCCTCCTCCATCAGAGCTAGCAGGCCTCGCTTCTTCCTTCTCCCAGACCACCTCTGAGGCCCTGTGAACCCAGGCCCTCCTCGTGTAGCCACACCTCCAGGACCTCAGATCCCAGCTTCCCACCCTTTGCCTGGCTAGCAGCTCTAGCCAGAGTGGCCATGTGCTCCCACAAAGAACGTAGACCCTGCACTGGCTCAGACCCCAGCCCCGGTTCACTCGTGTCAACACCGGGAGGATGTCCAGACTGGGCCTCCTCACCGTCTGCCTCTGGCTGTGCTTGTAGCCAGCAGGACTCAAAATAGTCCCTCCCCATCTGAGTCTTTAGACACTTTGAGGGCAGCACACACGGAACGGAAATCCTGCTGGGCAAGCCCTGCACTTCCCCGCACAGACTCAGACAGCCCACTGAGGGGGCGGCAAACAGGAGCCAGGACTGGGCAGCCTGGAGTTTGGGGCTAATTATCTGCCTAATTCAGCTGCAAACACCCACCCAGGCCAGAAGGCACTAGTATTAAACGTAGCTGAATCTTGGGTAGGGCCATACAAAATTTCCACTTGGGTTTTCCCAGTCTAGAGAAGCTCCTTCTTAGACCCATACAGAGAGTACACAGGCCATGCATCCATCCATCCATCCACCCACACATCCACCCATCCAGGTAGACTTCACTGAGCACCTCCTTAAAGCCAGTGCTGTGCTGGGCATTGAGGACACACAAGGAATGCACTCCAGTGACTGCCATGAGCCTGGTCTGGGGAACGTGCTGACACCTGCAGAGACAATCAGGACCTAAGGCAATGGCAGGGACCAACATATAGACAAGACTTGCAGGAAGAGGCTGGGGGGTGGGGGGAGCCAGGGATGAATCCTGGAAGGAGGTGACCACACCTAAGCTGAATCTTAAAGGATGACCAGGAGAAGAACAGAAGGTGTCCCCGGCAAAAAGGATGGTGGGCAGAACCCTGGCGAGTCACAGAGGTGGGAGAAGTGGAGAGTGCGGTACCGGTGAGGTTTCTTAGCATCAGAGAACCCATAGAGCAAGACCTCAGCTCAGCTCAGCAGCAGCGAGGCCCAGGCACACAGCAGAGATGTTCGTGGAAGTGGCAGAAAGATGAAAGATGCACGAGTGAAAAAGAAGCAGAAATCAGCCCCACGTGTCAGAGGGAAGACCCATGACAGGGCAGCTGGGAGGGTCCTGAGTCCACCTTAGCATCCCAGTGTGTTCTCTTGCTCCCAAGGCCAGTATTTGTTTGGTGGTTTAAAGAAACCAGAACCTCCCGAAATGGGATGCCATCTCTGGGTGAATAAACAGGCCAAGAGCCCAAGCACACAACTATTGTCTACATAGGCTGCAGGCTCTCCCTCCGGGCAGCTGGGCAGCTCTGAGAAGCCAGCCCCAGGCACCAGGGGAGTGACCAGCATCATGCAAAGCCGGGAGGGGGGTGACAACCTGAAACAGACGCAGGTCAAGGCTGGTACTCACAGTGAGGCCTTTCTCCATCTCCACCATGGGAAGGCCTGGGTGACCTTGGCCCTACAGGAACTAGAGCAGCCCCAGGCCCAAGATGGGGAGAGGACCCCTTGTTCAGTCAGAGGTGCCACACACCTCCTGCCATTCTGTTTGGCACTGGAGTCTGGGTCACCAGTTGGCCCTAAGTTGCTGAGCACCTAGCAAAATGATGCCTCTTACCTGCCCAAAGAGTTGGATTCCCTTGGAATACGATCCCCCTCCTGCCCCGCTCTCTCTCTTTTCCTGGAGGTGGGGGGGAATGGGGCAAGAGGGACTATTGGCTTGAACACAGACCCCTCTTTTTCAGCTGCCTCCAAGGTGCCACCAGGCATGAGCCCATAGAAGAATCCACCCCTAAGGAGAGTTGGGGCTGGTGTAATACGATGGGGCTGCAGCACCCCTAAGACTGCCTGGTCACTCCCTCCCCTGTCTTCCTTCACTCTTATTTGCTGCCCCCACCATGATTTCCAGAGAAACTGGCAGGGAGAGGCCTTAACACGGCCCTCTAGGTAGAGGGCCCATTTTGTTTTTCATGCTTTGGGGAAAATGATTGGGTCTTGCCCAGGAGACCACACACAGACTTCCCCAACGCCTCCACCCGACTCCTGACCAGACTGAAAGCTCGAATCTGGGTTCCTCCGCCTGTATAGTGTCCAGCCACCAGGGAGGGAGATGTCTGATAGAGGCTGTGTGATAAGGAGGGGTGGGGGAGGGGCAGCCAAAACCAATAGAGCCGGCGTCTCTCCCAGGGGGCCCAGTTCTCATCTCACCTGGATGGGGATGAGGGGCTCCTTGTCATCAATGTCAATGAGCACGTCCTCCCCAGGACTGAGTAAACTCACGTCATCTGTAGGGAAGAGCGGTGTCCAGGCCTGAGAGGGGCTGCCTCAGGGGGCTCGCCCCTCTCCCGCCACAAGACTCAGCCAGGATATTGAGCCAAAAGGCCCTCCGCCTGCCACACTTCTCAATCTGTGTCTTTCTTCTTCTCTCACCCAATCCTTCCCTCTCCCGTCTCTGTCTCTCCCACCTTCCCTCCTGTTCTCTGTCTACCCAGTTCTCTCTCTCCCTCCTCATCCCATAGAATCCATGCCTTTCTCTCTCCCTCAACTCTTCCCCTATGTCCTCCCTCCGCAGCCCTGGCCTCTTAGTAGCCCCGAGCTAGGAGATGCCCTGAGGAAGGCAAGATACCCACCCTTCTAGTCAGCTGAGCAGAAACACTTCTCACTCCCGCCCAGTAAGAGGAGGGCCTGAGGACACATCTCACCTGAACCCCCATCTGCCCCAGCCCCTCCGGCCCCGCCCTCTCCATCAACAGCCCCACCCCTACCTGGGCCGCCCTGCGGGGACGGACTCTCCTCGGAGTACTGGTCACACATGAAGCTCTCCAGGGAGCGGATGGTACACTGGCCCACCACAGGCCGGCGGCCAAATTGACGGTTATCAATGACCTTGATCACGATGGGGGGACAGTAGAGCTCCTCCCTGGGCAGCATCTGGGCAGAGCAGGAGGGAAGCACTGGGCAGTGGCCTGCACCCATCTCCGGGAGGTTTCAGAGGAGGGGGGCTCTTCTTCACAGGACAAGCTCAAAGAGCAGAGAACGACCGTAACCCCGCTCATAACTCCCAACAGCCATTAATCCAAAGGGGTGGTTGGCTGAGCCCAGGCACTGGCCAGGGGACCAGAAGCCACACACCTTTTCTGTCTGCCTCCTGAATGCCGTATGCAGAGGCTGACTTTTCGACCACAGCTTTACCTTTCAAACACATCTAGCTCAGCCCAAAGTTACAACAAGTCTACTTTCCCTGAACCTTCACCGGCTGGGGAGGGGAAGAAGGGAGAAGTTGGCCCAGGACTCAACATTTCTTGCAGACAGTCCCCCCCAAGTGGATACTCAAGAGTTGGCTCACAGACCCAGATTCTACCCCTCCCAACCCCAGCCCCAAAAGCACTTTGAACACAACTTGAAATAATTTATATGCTCTCCTTCGGTGGCGGCTTTGGCTCAGCCAAGAGGAGGCTCCTGTTGACAGCCACTGGGCCTGGAATTTCTACAGTGCTTTCATCTTGCAAACCATTTTCCTTTCCTCAGACTTGCCTTACTCCGGCCACTAGGCCCAGGCAATCCGGGGAGCTGCAGAGGGCTGGGGGCCTGAGGGCCTTGAGGGAGCCCACAGCAAGGCTGGGGGAGGACCCAGGCAGCGAGGGTTTGGAGGAACCATGGAAGGAACCCTGGGAGAGCTCCAGCAGGCTGAGACCTGACCTGGAGGGAACAGTGGGTCCCTAGGACTTCTGTGCACTCGGGATCTAGGCAGGAAGGAGTGAGCTACTCCCATCTGGGCTGCCCACAGGCTTCCACTCTTCCAGTGAGGAGAGTGTGAGCTCTGCCTCTCCATCTTCACAGACAGACGAGGTGGGAGAGATGCCATGACCTAGCCAGGATCCCACAGGGAGTCAGAGCAGACTCCCGAGCTGCCCAGGGTCCTGAGGAAAAGCCTAGGCACCAGGACTCAGGAAGGAGACAGTAGGGAGGCCAGGCTCACCACTTCCATGAAGAGGGTACAGATGTCAAAGTTGGGGTTCTTCCGGAGGTTCTTGATGACACAGGACTGCACCGTCTGGCCCCCACACTCTACCACAAGGCTGGGGGAGGAGATACTGGCCAGCTGGTAACTCTTCATGTTCCGCAGGCCCCATGCCAGGATCTGGGGACACAGAGTGAGGAGAGCAGCTGGAAAAGGTCTCAGGAAAGGCTCGGGGCCGGAGGGGGAAGGGCCAGGCTGCCCCCATCCCCCCCCCCCCACCGCCCGAGCCAGGCTCACCTCTATGGCGGTACGCTGGAGTACCGGCTTGATGTTCTGGGGAACCATGTAGATGTTGGCCTCCCTCTGAGGGGGTGGGTAGGGCAGGTCTGTGTCCTCCGACTACAGGGGAGGCAGGTAGAACAGAGACAATGGTGGGAGGAAGAACAGAGAGATTTAAAAAAAAAAGGGCGGGAGGACAAGTCGAGAGGACAAGTCGAGGCAGAAAGAAGGACATGCATGGAGAGACAGAAACAGAGAGGCAGAGGCACATAAGTAGGTGAACAGGCAGGCAAAAATGAGAAAACCAAGTCAGTTTTTGCCAGGTGCCATCTTCACCAGGATCACAATTTTAGCTGCCTGGCCCAGGATTCAGGCCATCTTGTTTCAGATGAACCCCAGGTCACCCCTCCTCCATAATGCAGGCTCTGATGCATCAGTGAGCTGCTCGGGATCTCCCCATCCCTGACACACACAACCATGCATGCGCACACGCACACACACACATACTGCCCACTTTCATCCCGGCGCATCCATGCCAGCCCCTTTTGGTCCCAGAGAGGACCATGTACCCTCCCAGTAGTCTGCTTGTCCTGCCTCCAGGCTCAGACCCTCCCGACATGCCATCCACCCTGGTGTCCCAGCTCCATCCCCCACACCACACCCAGCACCTGCCGGCCCCACCATCTCTCATCTCTGGCCACCATGAGGACAGAACGCTTGCTCTGTGAGCCAGAAAGACACTTCACAAACAAGAGAAGGGGACAGAAGTGCCCATCATCCACAGGCACTGAAGGGAGCTGTCGGGAAGGCTCCTTCACCACCACAGACCAGAGATGAGAACAGAATGTGTCAACTCTGCATATAAGGGTTTGCCAGAAAGACTTGGGCAGGAATCCTGAGTGATCACGAAGAAATACACAAGGAAGCAGCCGGGGCAAGGCAGGCAGGTCCCTGTGAATTGAACTACCACGTCTTGCAATGGTTAGGAACAGGCTCTACTCCACCAACAACCGAGTTAAAGAAATTATTTCATCTCTCTGTGGCTCGATTTTTTCATCTATAAAACGGCTATTAAAAGTTGCCAGCCTCTAAAGTGTGAGGCCTGAAGAAGTTAACACAACACTTAGCAGAATGCTTGGTTCACGTGAGCCCTCGACAGGTCTACTAGCCCACGTGGCACCTTTGTGACAACTAAAGAAAGATGTCCCTTTCTTAAGACTCTACTTCCATGTCAGGAAATCGTCTTATTTTACTAGTTTATTAGAACAAGACACTTTACTGCCACCTACTGGAAAGTTGTTATAATAAATACAAATATGTGGTGTCTGCACTGGAAATGGCATCTCTTTAGACACAGTGCCCTTGTGCAGTGCACAACCTACACGTCCATACAGGAAGGCCTTGACACTCAGGAAAGGTTGACTATAAATAAAAGGACTATGCTGGATACTTTACAGAGCTTGCCTTGTGTAATCTCATTTAATAAACAATAGAATCACTAGATTAATCCTCCAAGTGACTTGCTTTGGGTCCCTTCTCAAAGGATGATCCATGAACAAATGCTCTGACATAGATGGTGGGAGCAGCTGGAGCACTGCAGCATACTGGCTTCCTCCTGCCACAACCAACCCCAGCTGTCACTCCTACCTGGTGACACACCGATGACACTACACTTCCCTGACCTACAGCAGTAAGAAGCTCATTTCTAGAATCAGACAGACCTCAGTTCCAGTTCCAGCCCTGCTGCTTTCTAGCTGTTTGACCTTGGGCAAATTACTCAACGTCTGTGACTCATTACCCTCATATGAAGATCCGGGGTAACAATACCCTCACGAGTTCACTCCAACAATTCAATAAGAGAACAATCATAATGTATCTGGCACCCAGGAGCTGCTTAGTAAACTGTAGTGACTGTAAGGATTACATTATTGTTGTTGGTACCATTGTATTTACCATTAGTGTTGTTGATCTCCCAGGGTGACTTGAGGAGAACCAAGCCACCAGAAGCATCTCTCAGAACAATACTGGCTTCACAACTATCCCTGTGTCATGAGGGCATAAAGTGAAGGAATTCAGTCTTGCTCCAGACCTTCAGCGCAGGTGGGGTGGTGTAGGAAGCGCCTACCTTTGTAGACTGGTGAGAGACAAATGCTGTCAGCAGGAGGGGTGATGTGTACCTCACAGCTCACACCAGGCCTCCAGGGCCCTTTAAAAGAAGGGTTTTGCCTGAAGGCCTGCTCATGGTCTGTTCATGGCCTGCTTAAGGCTGATGTCCAGCTCAGTGTAGGGGGGCCCAGGGCCAAAAACTCAAGACGAAAAGGAGCAAAAAGAAGGGATCAGGGAAGCAGAAAGATCAAACCTTTCTCGCATGCTTGTAACATTCTCCTAAATCACCAGAAAAACTCATCCATATATTCCCCTGCCCAGAACATTCCTGTCCGGGCCCCCAAACTCTGGGCAGTGTCCCTCTGATTCCTGTTCATCCCTCATTTCCACGTTCCGTCTTTCCTCCCGGCTCTGTTGAGCTCCACGGTGATGCTCCTCTCTACAGGCTGAGGACCAGGGTCCCCATTTTCAGGAACCTGCTTATAAGGAGGACAGGAAACAAGAACCAAGAAGGCTAGGCTCCAGTACCGTTTGGAGGAGGCCCTGGAGGAAGAAGGCAGGTGCACACAGCTGTGGAGCGCCAGGCCCAGCAGAAGCAGGAGGGAGAAACAAGCAGAGACAGTAGTTAGAGGTGTGTCTGCAGGCAGCTTTCTCGCCACGGCGTGAGGCCACCATTCTCATCCCAATGTGATCTCCGTCCACCTCACTGTCCCCAGGGCTCCAGGGACATCTTTGCTCCCTGCCATTTGTCACCAGGATCTCTGCCTCTGCAACCCATCCTGGCCTGCATGCCACCACCACCATCTTCTGCCCCCTCTGAGCTGTGCACCCTGCACTGCCCATCCCCCCCCCACCATGGAGTTATCCCTGTACGTCTATACCTAAAGGCTGTCTTGTTCCCCGACCCTGTCCCATCCTGTCCCCCCCACCAATTCTTCACACTATCTGCTGGATCTTTCCCTTCCCCATTTAAAGATGGTCTCCCAGATCCATCCCCAGCCGCTCTCTGCGTCTTCCAGCAGCCTGCCTCCCTCTTCCTCTCTCTTCCTGAAAAGTTCTGCCTCCATCCACTGCCTGTCAAGTTTGCTTGCACGAGGCCCTCTGCCCAGTGCACTCAGCTCGGCCCCCTGCACCCCTGCCCTGGAAACTTCCCTGTTCAGAGTCATGACAACCTGCTTGTAGCTCAGCCCAAAGGCCACTGGCAGGCTCCCGTCCCTCCCACTCCCTCAGCTGCATTGTGCCAGCTGACCTCGGCCTTCTTCCTGAAACCATCTCTCTGGTTCCTCTCCACTGCCCCTTCACCTTCTCCACCCTGCTCTGCTGGCTGAGTCTCCTCCTATGCCCAGCCCTCTCCTGGCATCTCCCCTAAGCCCCAGACCCACATCCCCAACCTCTTACTGCTCAGTTCCCCTGGGTGCCCTACTGGCCCCTAACACTGAACTGGTCCCAAACTGGATTCTCTAACTTTCCCCTCAAAACCTGCTCTCTCAGAAACCAACCTCACCACCCACCTTGACAGTCAAGCCAAAAAGCCCCGTGCCACCCTTGGCTCCCTTCTCCCACATCACCGTGTCCAACTGACTGCCTGGGGTCTTGGTGATTCTGTCTCCCAAACTTCCCTTGGTTTGCACCCGCACCCTCTCTTGCCTGGATTCACCAGGATCCCCCTAAGTGGTCTCCTTGCCTCTGTTGTTGCAAATCCCTTCCCAAGAGCCAATGCATGCTGTACGCTGCAGCCAGCAGGAACTTTCTAAGAATGTCATTCTGTTTAAAACCCGTCCAGCGTTCCCCAGCCACTCAGGATGAAGCCCATACTCCTTGACATGGCCTCCATGACCCTCATCTTCTAATTCCTTCTGACTTCCCTGGTCTTGCCTCTCACTAGATAGCCTTCCCTTCTGGGGTCCCGGAGAGTTATGAGATCCACCTCCCATGCATGCTCAACACCGGCCCTTCTGAACACTAGCAGGTTGCAGGAGGCAGCACACTCTCTTTACCTTGGAGACCTGGACTTGCTGGCCCCTCTGTCTGAAATGCTCTTCTGCCCATGTGGCTACATCCTACTCAGAGTCCAGATCTCCACTTAAATCCCCCCCGTGTCTTGAGCTCAAGGTAAGCTTCCACAGCAATGTGACTCATTCCCATTGGGAGACACACCACCCCATGCCATCTCTGTGTTAAACCCACAATGCTGCACACAGGGACCACAGCTGAAAGCCCTGTCCCAGAACTGCAGGACTAGGAGTGGGTAATTGAGGGGTGGGGGGGCGGAGGGGTGAATGGGTGGGTGCATGGTTGAATAAAGGAAGGACTCCGGCATAATCTCCCCTCCTTCCCAGCACTCCTGTCTGCGCCAGCCTGCTTCGTGGGTCCTCGCCAACCCCGTCCCCAGTGCCTGCTTGTCACTCCCTCTGAATGGCTTCCCATACCACCCACCTTCCTGAATCTAGCACATCTTTCAGGGCCTCGTTCAAGTTCTCCATCCTCCAGAAACTTCCAACCTCCCAACCACCCCAGAAACTTCTTATCACCCTACTCTCTGACTTCTTTTTACCTCTAAGTGACACTGTGGCCCGGTTTCCCAAGGTCCTGGCTGGTCTCTGACATCTCACTGTGAGAGACTCCCATGGCCCTGGCCAAACAGTCAATTTCTGAGCCTGAGTTTCCTAACCTCCTCCTGGTCCAGCCAACCAGGAGGGGTTCAACACCTCCTTCCAGGACAGAGATTCCCAGTGGGGCTGGGCTGTGGCTTATCACATCTGGGGAAGCATATCAGCATTGCAAGGCAGGGGGGAGATGCAGACTTAAAAGTGTCACCAGGACGTCCTAATTCACTGTCCTAGGTGAGACAGGGACTCTGAGGACCACAGACCTCAAGGGCAGCCATACAAGAAGCCTAATTAGATGAAGCCACATTTGACCAATCCCTTCCTTGGTCACCCTCCCCACCCACCCTGAAACCAGGGCTGCTCCACTGATGGGTCCCACAGGTGTGCAGGGTGTATACCAAGCTGCCTCAGATCAAGGGGACAAGGACCCAAGAATAGGTGAGGCTCTCTCCCACCCCACCCCCAGAGCAAAATCTACCCTTATGCCCCCTTCAGTCTATCTGTCCAGCAGACTAGTTCAGTACCGAGAGCTGAGGACAAGGCATAAGGGGGACTTCCTCTCCCAGGTCCCAGGGCCACCACACAAGACAGACATTCATTTCCAGGGCAGGTTTGAGGGAACAGTTGAGCTCCCCCAGCCACCTAGGTTGTCCTGTCACCAGTAGCCCATAGACCACCCACCCCCACCTCACCCAGCAGGGCACAGTCAGAGGACCCTCTGGACATTCAGATCCTGGCTCCTCAGGGAGGGGAGCTCCAGGGGGAGCTCCAGGCGGGGGCAGCCAGGCATGCTGGGAGGGCTCCATTGTCTGCCTGCCCCACCCAGCTCGTTAGGAACAACATGTTGCTCTAATTACACTTCCCAGGAAAAACAGTGTTTTAAATTAAGGCCTTGGGGGAGGGTGAGGGGGGATGGGGGGACCACTGGGTTTATTTTCCTGATTGCAAAACACCAAAATTTTCCTTCTAGTGGATTTGGGGGTGCGGGAGAGTACCTCGTGTACATCTCAGATTAAAAGCCATACCCAGGATTTGAAAGGGGATAAAGTGACATCTGATTGGCCCCCTGAGTCCTCGGTGAAAACATCCACGGAGCATGCAGTCCCTTCTACCAGGGCATCCCCCACCACAAAGCAGGACAGAAGAAGCAGAACCAAGGGTTCTGAACCAAGCCCCCTTCAATGGTCAAGTCTGCAAGCCCCAGCTCATCCCAGGTGGGATCTCTCTCTCTACACATGCTACACATCCTTGGGGCCCCTGGTTGTTAAGGAAACTGCCACCTCTTCCGCTGCCTGTGTGTGCGTGTGTGTATTCTTGCGCGTGTACACACTCGTACACACTCACACGTGCATGTGCACGTTCTCCAGCTCTCAGGAAATCTAAAATTGCAGTTTCTTTGAACTCATTCCCCTTGGCAGCACGGACCGCCTTTGTTCTCCAGACAAAAAGGAAAAGAAACGAGACAGAGGGCTCAGAAGAGGCGGGGAGAAGGAGGGAGAGAGGGAGCCAGAGGCCAAGGAGCAAACAGAGGAAGAGGGAAACAGGAAGGGAGAGTGGGAAGAGGGGAAAACGAGTAAGGCTCAGGAAGAGGGGGGATTTCTTACACTACTCTGACAGAAGGACAGAGCTGGGGAAGGAAGTCCTCCCCTCACCCATGCTTTCTGCAAGGACCCAGGTCTCCCAGACGTCACCACAGCCTCAAAAACACAAGAGACCTAGTTCCCCACCAGAGTCTCCCAGAGAGGACTGCTCCAGATGGGCATAAAGCCTGGGGGAGGGGAAATCATGACACCCAACAAACTGGCCCCAGGCAGTGCCAGGACCCCAGCCCAAAACACTGCCACCTAGACTCCTTCCCCAATCCCGTCTGCCAATCCCTGCTTCCGATGCTAGCTCAGCATCACTTCCTCCAGGAAGCCATTCCCACCGTCCTCCATCTGCTCCGGGAGCCATCAGCACAGCACGGGCACATGTCATTCCCAGACACCCCCACACAGGCATGGGATGCGCTGGCCAGAGGCACTCCCCACCAGAAAGTCCATTCTTAAACCATCCTTCAGAGTCACAGAAGCCTCTTATCTGGTCCTGGCCCTTGTTCTCCAAACCCGCGCCCCCCTGCAGCCACGCAGCTCCTAAGAAGACCATCTGCCCTGTCTGCTCCAAGACTTTGGAGGGCCCCTGTGGCCAGTGGCCCAGAAGCTAAGCTGCCCTCGTGCATTTTCACAGCCCTCAGGGAAAGAAGGAGCACCCTTCACAGGGATCAGGCCGGGAGCCTGGAGGGTGCTGAATGTGCTGAATGGGGGATACCGGCAGGAGCTCGGCCACAGCAAAGACGAAAAGCTAAGGCGTCGGGCTTCCTGCAGGACAGTAGCAGCAGCAGCTGGACTAGCCTGCCCTACCCTGTCCCTGGGGACCCTCAAAACTAAACAGGACCCAGGACCTTGGCATGAGGCTCAGTCTATAAGTGCAGGCAAAGCGACTGAGCTGTGGAGCCCCAGGGCTGGGGGAGGGGCCCCTGAGAAAGAGGGGGTCCACAAGATCATCTTCGGGGATTGTTCCCTGGACCAGCTGCTCCTCTAGTCATCCCACTGGGCCTCAGACCCTTTGAACCTGCTGACTCAGCCCAGCCCTGTGCCCAGCAGACCCCCAAGATTTGCTGTCCTCTGGCCCTGCTGACCCACGTCCTGCCTCAGTCTGTGGCCTGGCTGGTTCTGCAGCAGGACACTTGGCTCTCTTTGGGGTCTGGCCCAAAAGCGGCAAATTTTGATTTGCTTCCTGACAGTGAGACCACAGCCAGATCCCTGCTCTCGGAATCTGAGCCTTCACTGTTACATATTACAAATCCAGTTATTAAGGACTTTAACTTTTTTTTAATAACTCATCCCTGGGCTGGGTCTTCTTCAGAGCAGGCTGTGGGTTTTGGCCACAAAGTGCTCTCAATCAAGAGAAAGGGCTCCGTGCTGCTTCCCTGGACAGGGCTCCGCTCCCCTTTCCAAATCGGCAGTCTTTCGCAACTGCCGCCAGAAGCAGGAGGCTGCCTGTCAGGCCTAATTACGGCCAGCTCACTTGGCGGACCCCACCTCGGTCTGGGAGCAAAAGGAAGTGAGGTAAGGGGCGCGGGGCCTGCGGATCCCACATCCTGACCCTGCACTTTGAGTCCAAATTGCACTGAAAATGTCAAATGGTGTCCGCTCCCAGCCTGGGGATTCCCTGATGGCAGGAAGTGGCTGCCCTTTACCCAGTCCATCTGACCAGGGCTCTCCTTCCTGTCTTCCTGCCCAGGCCTCTGCCCCCACTCACCCCTAGGACCTGCTCACAGATGTGTAGGAGGCTGTAAAGGAACGTGCTCCTTGGCCCTCATGGCAAAGGTTAGTGCCTTGCTTCCTCTGGAAGCAAACCTCAATCTCCTTCCGAAACCTAGGAATCCCCAACCCCACTAGCCCCTAAAGCAGCCGCATCCTAAACTGGTGCTTGGCCCCGTGGGCCCAAGGCACGTTCCCTGTCTTCCTGCAGCAATGTCTGGCTCAAGCTACCTTCACCAGAAAGGCTTCCTTGACGACTCTGGCCCCTTATGAACATTTTATTCTTGAAAACACGCCACCTGGTACTCAGCCAGATGAGACTCTGAGTTTCTGCCAGGAGGTCTGGGTGAATCCAGCCTCCAACAGGGCAGCAAGCCTTCTGGGGCCAAAATCACACCAGGACACACCCCAGGCAGCCGTGGATCCACACAGAGTGTGGGGAAGGAAATCCAGTCAGATCTCTGAGTGGCAGATGCCCACTGGGGCACCAGGAACCCAGAAGGCTCTGGGGCACTTGCCCAGGGACAGTCCTTCTCCTTCCCTCTGTCCCTGTCCTCCTACTCCCAGCTCCAGGCCACAGCTGTAAGGGTTCAGCTCACCTCTTCCAGGATTCCTGATGTATCCTGCACCTGGGGCGCACCATGGGATAGTCCACATCCAGAAGATTGGTGGAGGGAAGAGGAGGGAGGGTAAAAGTTTACCATTAGTGACAAGGAGCGCTAGGCTGGGGCAGAGATCCACACACCAGATGTCGTCCTAAGAGAAGCCAACAGAACCTGCCTTCCACAAAGGGTAAGAGTGATAGGCTTCCAGCCATGCCCTCTACACGGTCCCTGAGAAAAAAGGTGTGATGGGTGTCGATGCAGAGACTGGTGGGAGGGGCCAAAGCATAAACCTCCAGCCCAGGCATCTCTAGAGGTGACAGGAGAAATGAAAAGGACAGGTGGTGGGAAAGGTCCCAGACCCTGTGCAGCAGCCCCAGGAAGCAGACAGGCCCGACCTCCTGGAGCTGCTGTTTCTCCTGGAGCATGTGGACTTGGAGAGGCAAGAAGAAAAAGCTCTGATCCCCAGAGACTGGCAGGCCTGAGAGTGGGAGCTTGGACCTGACAGGAGGGGGAGGGGGAGAAAAACTAGAGGGGTGGGGGTGGGGAAGCAGAGGGTGGAGTTGGGGGCAGGGGCAAAGGACAGCCTGCAGGGTAAGAACTGTCTGCAAATTGCATAGACCGCCTCGTAAGCAGAGAGGCATCCAAATGGAGCCCAAATGACCACTTCTCAAAGCTGCAGCTGAGCCTGGTGGAGAACAGTACTTCCTGAATCACATTAGCAGGGGTACCAGTAAAGGGTCTGCATTTTCTACCATGACCCCCAGAAGAAGAAAGGGAAGCAGGAATGAAGTCCCCACCACTAGCATAGGGAGGAAAATTGGGTCATGGTGGAAATGAGGAGTTGGGGAAGAGAGTCTTAATCACAACTCCGGGACCTCAAGCGTGCATCGGAATCCCTTGGAGGGCTTATTAATATACAGGTTCCTGGGCTGCACCCTCAGGGTTCCCTTTAGTAGGTTTGAAGTGGGACCCAAGAATCAGCATTTCCTACCATATCCCAGGTGAGGCTGCACTGAAAACCACGGGGCTGAGCCGACAGTTTTCAGCCCTGGCTGCACATTAAAATCCCCTGTGTGCAGGCACGGAAGGATACCAATGCCTGGGCCACTCCCCCAAGAGATTGTATTCTGTTTGGTCTGGGGTGCAGCCTGACCATTGTTGATTTCTAAAGCTGCCCAAGGGATTTTTTTTAATGTTTATTTATTTTGAGAGAGAGAGAGAGAATGAGCACAATGGGGGAGGGGCAGAGAGAGAGAGGGAGAGAGAATCCCAAGCAGGCTCTGTGCTGTCAGTACAGAGCCTGACGCAGGACTCAAACCCAGGAACTGCTAGATCATGACCCAAGCTGAAATCAAGAGTCAGATGCTTAACCAACTGAGCCATCCATGCCCTCAGAAGGGGGTCTTGAGAGACGGTGGGGGGGGAACGTGGTCAAACAGCAGAGGGACAGAGAGTAAAGGAGACAAAGGATCCAAAACAGGCTCTATGCCACTGTCAGTGCAGATGTGGGGCTCAAACTCACAATCCATGAGATCATGACCTGAGTCAAAGTCAGATGCTTAACTGACTGAGCCACCCAGGCACCCTATCTAAAGCTGCTCAAGGGATTCTAATATGCCTATCGCTGAGAGCCACCGGGCTGGGTGACCATGAGGTCATTTCATTCAGAGTATATGATACTTGGACTTCTTAGGGAAGGTGGGCAAGAAAGGCCAGAGCTGGGCAGGGACCCTAGCCCCTGCTCACCTTGCCCCTGTGGTCCCACCGGGGCCTTCCCCTGCTTGAAGGCAAGGACAGGACGGTAGTGGTGTACGCCTGATAGCACTTCCTAACCTGGCAGGGGCTGCAAACCAGGAGGCTGGCAATCAGTTACAGAAGAAAAGGTAAGGGGCATCTGGGTGGCTTAGTTGGTTAAGTGTCTGACTTCGGCTCAGGTCATGATCTCGCATTCCGTGGGTTTGAGCCCCATGTCAGGCTCTATGCTGACAGAACCTGGAGCCTGCTCTGGATTCCGTGTCTCCCTCTCTCTCTCTGCCCCTCTCCTGCTCATGCTCTCTTGCTCTCTCTCTCCCTCTCTCTCTCTCAAAAATAAATAAACGTTCAAAGAAATTTAAAAAAGAAAAGAAAAAGAAGAAAGGGTAAAAGCAAGACTTACCTCAAAACCAGGAATATGGTGTATGGCCGGCTACGGTGCAGAAAAAAGAGAGCTTTTAGTCAGGTGCCTGTCACCCGAGGCCCCATCACCCCCTCCTTTCTGCCCTGGTCAACCACAACATGACACTTGTGGGACAGGTCAGTGATCAGGCAGTGCAGGGGTTTGCAGACTCTTCTCTGCAGGACTAGGGACTCCTCAGAGGAACCTGGAAGTGGTGGGCGACTGCACAAGGAAGCCAGACACCTCACCCAGAGTAGCCCTATTTCTCTCTGGTTGACATATTGAGGTTCACATTGCAGTCAGAGCAAGTTTAGAGATATGGCTCTAAACCAAATGCCCTACTTCACGGCAGGGAAGTGGCTGGCCCTGGGTCACACAGCGAGGCCACAGATGAGGCAGCACTAGAACGGAAGTCCTGCCCGTAACTGTCTGTGGAGATGCCCCCATCACAATTAAACTCCCCCAAACCAGATCACAGAGGTCCTACTCCCAGAAACCACATCAACCTATGACCCAGGGAAAAATATATCCAACGGCCAGAAGATTCAAACATTCTAACACAGTTCAGTTTCCAACATTCTCCCCAATAGTTAGATCATGTCATGCTTTGGAGTTCAGAAAAGATGGGCAAACCCCATCCTCAGCAGGTGGCCTGACGGCAGGTGACTGTTCAATGTTCCCCACTGAGTTCAGGCCCCTGGTCGGGGAAGAAGGATATATGCAGCCCCCTCTCCTCCACTGGGGCATCCTCTCCCTGTGCCCCCCACATGTCCCCACTATGTACTCCCTGCCTGGGCCTCCTGGATCCAGACGTGAAGCAGCCTCACCTTCTCTCTCTGGATGAGCTCAAAAGAGGCCAGCAGCTCACCCGCTGGCTGGCTGCCCCTAATCAACGGGAACCAGGCCAGCCGGGGCATCCGTTCCAGACTGGGCTGACAGATGCAGCGTCCCATGAACTCATCTGCACCCTACACCAGGCATGGAGAAAAAAGAGTCAGCATCTCCCAGTCCAGGGCTCTGGGTGACCTCAGAGCAATCGTCAGACCTGTATCTGGGCCTCCTGAACTGGGGACTCAGAAAGGGACTCAGGAGTCAGGGCAGCCCCCTGGTGCAGAATGGTGAGCTCTAACCCCCCTTAGAAGAATGTGGGGACAGTATGCAAGTGGCCTCCTGCCACCGTTGCTAGATTTGAATTCCCATCATTGTGGAATATCCCTCTGTATGTCTAACTAGCCTTCACCTTGATTTCATCAAGGTAATCAAGCTCCGAGCCCATTAGAGACCAGAGTGGCAGCCTTCCCAGCATTTCTCCAATGCCCTCAGCATAATAGTAGGGATTCGGCACTTCCAAGGGCTTTTGCCTCTCCTTTAAATTCCACCATTTCCAGCTGGGGAAACTGTGATCACTCATCAAGTTAAATGAGTCTTGTTAAAATGATGCCTTCATTTTATCATTCCTTTTGCTCAGGCACCTTCTATGGCTCCCACTTCCTAGAGGATAGAGTCCACATCTCCTCCTGGCATCGAAGGCCCCTCAGGGAGCCTCCTCGCCTCTGCTGCCCTGCCTCATTCTCTCTGCACATCCCTACTCCAGTCTGCTGGCCTCCGCTGCCCTCTCAGACCCTGGCCTTCACATGGGGCTATCTCCCCCAGCCACACTACCCTCTGCCCTTCTTAGCCGTCACCCACAGCCCTGCCCAAGCTTGGCCCTCTGGCATGGGGTCTGTGACCTCACCGGCCTGTGATTCCAGCCTTGTGATTAGCTTCCCCAAGGGGGCATCGGCAGGACCTGGGTCTCAGCCAGATGGTGCGGCAGCCCTCACAAGCCCTAGTGCCTTGGCCAAGGCCCTCATCTGGAAAGACACAGGGTGGAATTGGGCACCACTGCCAACAGTCACACCACTGCTGGGGACGTCCTGAAGAGCCATACCAGAGCGGCCACCAGCTCCTGCATGAAGGCCCACACAGCAGGTGATAGCCCAGCATCAACCTCTCAGGATGAACAGCAGCCAATGCTGGGAGTGGCCCTGGAGGCCCCTCTGGCCCTGGTGTTGCCCCATAATTTCTGGGCTATGGAGAGGTTGTGGGGAGGGATCCTGGGCAGCCAGGCCAGCAGGAGCTCAAGGCAATGGCTATTTACCAACAGGCATGGAGTCATTTGCCTATGTTAGCAATGCACACAGCCTCTGCCTCCCCCAGGACACTGGAGCCCAACCACCCAGAAGAAGCCATGGCTCTTCTCCCCCGGGGTCCCTCCCAGGCACTGGCCTGCAGGGGAGAGACAGGGGAAGAGCAGCATTGTAAAAGGGGAGGTGGGATGCTATTGGAAGGAAGAGTCTGTGTGCAGCCTCCTGGCCTGTCCTACTCTAGCACTTGCCCCTGCTCCTCTCCCTAGTCCCCTAGCCCCAGCACATCCCCGTCCTCCTGCCTCCCTCCTCTCCAGGCCCCAAAGGTGCCAGGCCCTGTGCTCTTCCCCAAACAGTCCCAAGCAGACTCCTTCTCCAGTTGCTCATTCCTCTCACTGAGCCAAGGGAAGAGCTCACAGATGGGCCTCTCCAGCCCAGGCCCACACTGCCCACTGTGAGCGGGCCCCCACCACCTGGTGGGACACCTTAAACAGCATCGTCTTGCCCCACCCCCTGCTTACAACACCCTCCCAGAGCATCTGACATCCGGCCATGGCGACTCTTTCTGGAAACATCTTCCAAACCCTGCCCCTCCCCTTGTATCCGCTGCCACCCCACCAACCCAGGCCAGACCTCTCTGCTACACGCGCTGTCAGCCAACCCAGCCTCTCCCTTTCTCTCTTCTTGTTAAAATGTTGCTCGGCCCCTTCCCTGGCCATATATTCCTTTCTCCTTCCTCCCAGCCTGTCCTCTGCTCTCCTCAGTCTCCCCCTGCCCCACACTGTGCTGCAATGCCCTAGTACCTGGTCCCAACACCCCCACCACATTTCCTTCAGAGCCTGGGTCTTCCCCACAGGCTTCCCTCACATTCCAGCCCACGGCTATGTCTCCCTCCTGGGAACCTTCTAGAGCCACACTGCCCAGAACCTGTGGCTTTTTAAATTTAAAGTTTAATTAAAACCGAAAGGTAAAATTCAGTGTCTCAGTTGCACTAGACCACGTGTGGCATGGGGCTCCCATTCTAAACAGACGGCCATAGAGCATTCCCAGCATCCCAGGAAGTTCTGCTGGACGGCTCTGGAGGGCCCCGCCCGTGCTCTGGGAGGACTCCCTGCTCCGTGGGTGATTCTCGGCTCCCACCTAGACTGGGAACCCCAAGGGCAGGGCCACTCAGCCCAGCACACAAGTGCTTGATAAATGTTTGTGGAGCCAATGCAGCTCTCAGATGGGGAGAAGGAACAGGCCTGGGATCTTACAAGCGGGTTAGAGGCAGAGAAACCCTCACCCACAGCCAAACACCCTTTCCAGTTCCGTCCCCTCTCTCTGCCACCAGCACAGTACATGTGTGTGTGACAATCTATTTTTAATTACTCGAGAATAGTTTTAACTGCCCTGTAGGCTGTGGGGTCAGGGAAGAGGCCACCTGGCTGAGTAGCCCTCACAGTGGTATCTCCCCTGGCCCTGCAGGGCGTGGGCAGTGAGGGGATGAGGGAGGAAGGCAGGCCAACTCACGTAGGTGTCATGGTCATACAGCTCCACCACAATGCTGGGCGGCTGCTCGGCGATGCTGGCTGGCTCACCAAAGATCTCAATCTCATAGAAGATGAGTGTCTGGTCCCAGGTAGGGTTCAGAGTGTTCTTCACCACCACCGTCTTCTGGCTCTGGTGCAGGAAGGAGACGATGGCATAGGGATCTGTGTGGGCCGGGCACAGGGAAGGGAGACAGGACACAGCAGACCGTGAGAGCTGCCCGCTCAGGAGTCATGCGGGCCACAAAGCTGGAGCAGAGTCGTGGCCGCTGGATGGCAGCAAAAACCTACAGGGGGGAGCCCATTTCCCCAGGGCCCCCCACCTAGGTCTCTATAAGGCCAGCTGGTGGGCCACAACAGGGAAATGGAGCCAAGGTCCGGGAGAACAGGCCCAGAGATGCAAAGAACTCCCCTTCTGGGCTCCTCCCTGGGCTGGCTGCTGGAGGCCGGGCCCAGCTAGAAGAAGTGAGTGCCCAGATGATGCTTTCATTCCTTCATCCAACAAACATGTATGCCAGGAACTAGGTGCTAGGGGCTGACAATGCAATTGAAGCAAAAACCTAATCCATGCAAGCAACCATAAAACCACAATCCGGATCAGCACTTTGAAGAGTGGATATAAGGTGCGGGGACATGCGTGAGAGAGGGTGACAGTGGGTCTTATCTCCCTCGAGGAAGGGAGAGTAGATCAGAGATGTTGGTGCCATCAGACCGGGGTGCCCAGGTCTGTATTTCAGCAAGCCCACTCTGGCGGCCACATGGAACACAGCCTGGAGGGGGCAGGGACATCAGTTATGAGGCCTCTGAAAGCATTCGCGTGGAAATGCTGATGCTTAGATGGCCGAGGACCCCAGAGGGAAGCACATGGCCTCACGAGCTGTTCAGCAGTGGGTGGGGTTCAGAGGAACCCTGAGATGCCTGCAGCTCCCTGCTGCCCTGAACTATTTTGCAGCCTTCCAGCCCCAGCCACGCTGACTGGGGGGCCACGCGCTGGCGATTCCCCCTGCCTGCTTCCAAAGGGAAGTTGGGTGTCACTAGAGAAGATTCTAGGGCAGTGGCTCTGGAATGTGAGCATACAGCAGAATCACCTGGAAGGCTTACCCAGACTGCTGGGCTCACCCCCAGAGCCGTATTCCTCAGGTCTGCAGTGGGGCTTGAGAATTTACATTTCTAACAAGTTCTCAGGGGTACTGATGCCACTTTCCAGGGCCACACCATGGAAACCAGTGCAGGAACTGAATGCATGTAATTTGGAACAGGGGCAGAGGGCCCAGAGGAGAGGCACCTCCAACTTCTCCCAACAGGATGTCAGACTGGGGGCAGGGTCCAGTTTGCTGCCATTTTGTAAGACTCAAAGTACCAGGCACTTGGACAGGAGAGTCTGGAGGTGCAGGAAGCTGGCAGTTGGATGCTAGATGTCTGGGAGGGCTGAGCCCAAATGCCCTAACACATGCCCTATACCCTTGGCACCTGCTCCAGCCTGCAGCATCCTGCATCCTCTGAGCCTCACAGTTTAGCCCCAGCTGTGCCCTAACCCCCATGTGACTTCAAGAGACCCTCAGCACTAGAGGCCCGGCGCTGGGATGTCCAGCTATAATCCTGGGGCTGAGACGGGGAGACAGCACTTCCTCACAAAGGGAAGGGGAGCAGGACAGGTTCCTTGGCCATAAGGAGTCCAAGTGGCACACTATAGCCATTGTGCAGGAGGTGACAGAGAGTGACCATAGAAGAGGTGAAAGGTTGGTGTGGAGAGTGGGAGGGCTCCCATCAAGAGATGGGGAGAATAGGGTCCAAGATTCTGGTTGTTGGCCGACAACCAGTTTTAAGGGTGGGGGAGATCTAACTTAGGAGACAGAAGCTATGGACACTCACTGGCTGAATAATGCTGGGTTGGGTTAACAGGAGGTAGCCACCCGCATGGAACCAGACTTTAGGCACAAAAGCACAATGCAGTCAATCCTGGAGGGCTTCCTGAAGGAAACTGGTTTTGAACCTGATCCTGGGGGTAGAAGAGGGCAATGCAAGGCCCTTGACAGGGGAAGGGACTGAGGAGCCATGCCCACCCATCCTGCCACCCCCACCGGGTGGAAGTCTCCCTGGCTCCCCATTCCATGCACCAGCCCTGGCAGGGTGGGCCCCAAGCACTTCCCCTCCTGCCCCTGGCAGGGCCCAGCGGCGTCTGTGCATTTAATGAAACCGTCTGGCTGTGATACCATCAGCTCCAAGCTCGGCAGAGAACCTCTCCCTGGTTCCAGTAAGGGAAAGAGGGCGCGTTCCGATAAATAAAACCATATTAGAGAGTCGGCGAAAAAGCCCCTTTTGTTCCCACCCCCCGTGCTTCCCAACGCTTTATTTTTATAAGCGCGAGGGCCCCAGACCGACCGCGTTTACACAAAGATCACAATTGCACATTGTAGCGGCTGTGCACGCCGTATTGGTGTTGCCAGCACCCCCCACGCTGCCCCCCCCCCCCCAGCAGGCCGACTCCTTCCAGCAGCCCCAGCAGCGCAAGCAATGAGCTCAGCGCTGGGGGAACGGGGAGGGGGTGGCTTTCAAACAAAAATCACCCAGACCCACACACGCGCCCCACCCGCCCATGGGAGGAAAAACACACAACAAAGGCATTGTAAAGAGCAGGCCTGGAGGCCTGGGGCCTCAGACACTGGGCTACTGTGTGCTGGGGCCTGGCTTCTCCCCCCACAGGGCCCAGCCCCTCCAAAAAAAAGAAACAAGGGGGGCGGGGGTGTTGCTGAGGCAAGGTGGTCAGATGAGGGAAGGCTGGACAACCCCACAGACACTCCCTCTTCCAGGAGAGCCAAGAGGAGGGAGAAGCAGATCCCAAGGAGAGATGGAGGGGAAGGTAAGGTGCAGGTTCTTCTCTGTCCGCCCCAGCCTGGCCATCTCCCCAGGGCCACTTCCACAAGAGAGGGGCAGCGTTGGCCGTCAGGCCTCACCCCCCAACCCACATGGAGCTGAGGTGGAAAGTGACTGGATGGGAGCTCTCTAAGGACCATTAGTTGTCCCAGGAAGCTCCAGCCATGAACGCACACGGTTCTACTGGACGGAATCACCTGGAGAGGCCCAGGCAGGTGGTTCTTTTGCTGGACCTAGAGCCCTGCACCTGAGCTCTGCTGCTCAGAACTTCCTAGAGCCTTCCTAAACCTTTACAGTACACTAACCGTTCCTCATAGGCCCTCCCACCTTCCCAGCTCAGACCACCAGAATGGGAGATAGGACAGGTGGCTTCATCCCACTTGTCCCCGTGAAGACTAAGTTACTAGCCCATGCTCAAACATGATGAGCCAGACCCCTTGACTCCTAGTCTAGTGCTCCTTCCACCATGCCACACTTTTAGGAAAAGAACCCTTAAGAGAGAGGGGTGTAGATCACAAATAAGGCAGTGCAAATGAAAACTATGATATAGCAATATTTTTCCCTATTAAATTAAGAAGAATTGTTCAGAATTATAAAACCCAGTGCTGGCAAATATTTGATGAAATAGGTACTCTCCTTTATTGCTGGAAGCAATTCAGGAAGGCAACTGGGCACTGTGCCCTAAAACACATACAACTGTTTATGCTTTGTTTCCTATACTCCTGGGAATCATCCAAATTAACCAAAAAACTGTATGTATAGAGATGTTCATTCCAGCATTATTTGTAATCCATCATTCATTCAATATACAATTTTTGGCTGCCCAGCACGTGGTCAGTAAGCACAGTACTAGGAATACGACCATAAATGAGATGCAATCTAGGCGCTTAAGATCATGACTATGGTTGGAAATAGTAACTATACAACAGAATCCAAGGTGATGTGCAACTTAATAGGGGAAAGTATAAGGTGCTGGGGGTGGAGGATAGCCCATGTAGCCTGGTGGCATCAAGTCAGTCTTCCCAAAGGAGGTCTCCTACCCTGAGTCTCAAGAAGGAAGAGTAACCAAGGCAGACCAAGGAAGAGGGGGCATTCTAGCACGGCACACGCCAAGACACCAAAGAGCATGGGCATTTGGGAAACAACAGGAGCTGGTCTGGCTGAGGACGGGAAGCCCAGGGCAGTGGGGATAGAAAAGGGAGGAGGAAGCAGGGCAGTTCACAAAGGTCCCAGATCCACGCTGAGCAATTTGGACTGAATCCTATAGATCAGGGTTTCCCAAAATGTGTTCTTCGTAAATGCGAGTTCCCTGGGGAACTAATGAGTGCTTAAACAAGTCAAACAGGCTCCTTTCCTGCAGCCATTTCAGGGGCATTGGGCCTCTCAATGCCACTGTGCATTGTAAATCTTCAAGTGTGCACTGTTTCCCAGTCTCCCTTGCTCAGGGACCCTTTTTAAGTGGAGCATTTCACAAGCCTCCAATGCACTTTGGAAAACAGCTCCATAAGCTCAACAGAATTCCCCTCGCCGGAGCCAACCTTGACAGAAAGCTGTGCTTCAAGAGGGGGTGAGCCATGACTGGGGTCCAGACACGGTAAGCCCCAAAGCAAGAGCTCCCCAGCCCCACCCAAGACAGAGTCTGCATGTGGGTGAAAACTAAAGCACTGGTTCCCCGAGAGGTGACCTCAGCTGTGGGGCAGCCATGGATCATCAGACCTCATTGTGGACTGCCCTGGGGCAACTCCTCTCAGGACACCCGCCTGCCACGCATCTTTGATCTCCCAGGAGCCATGAGGCCAACAAAGAGGGCTCAGGACCTTCTGCTTTCTTAACAGATACCCCACTCTGGTAAATTAATAACTTGGCATCTGGTCTACTTACCCTCCCCCATTTGCTTGGTTAAAACCAAGCCAGGCCGCCTCAGCCCAGTGACTTGCGAGATCCTCAAAGAGGAACTTCTGATTCCCCCCATGCTAAGGACCATCTGCTGATATGTGGTGACCTCACAACAGAGCTGCCCACGGGGTGTCTGTCTTGGCGGGAGCTGTGTGAGCAGAGATCCCTCAAACCACAGCCATGGTGCCCAGCTGGAGGAGAGAGCAAAGCAGAATTCCCTGGGGAACAGTTTGGCGAATGAGACAGCTTCCTTCCCGATTCCTTTTTTTTTTTTTTTATGTTTATTTATTTTTGAGAGAGAGACAGACAGACAGAGCACGAACAAGGGAGGGGCAGAGAGAGAGGGAGACACAAAATCCGAAGCAGGCTCCAGGCTCTGAGCTGTCAGCACAGAGCCCGACGCGGGGCTCGAACTCACAAACCATGAGATCATGACCTGAGCCAAAGTCGGACATTTAATCGACTAAGCCACCCAGGTGCCCCCCAATTACTTTTGAGAACTATCAGTCTACAACGAAGAGCAGTTCAGCTCAGGCTGAAGTTTAAGGAAGTGACGCTGCCTACTAGATATAGTGTTGAGCACATGTGATTTCTAAGTCCTCAAGAGTCATGTCTTTTCCAGTCAAACTGAATTCAGATCACAGTATAGATGCTCACCAAACAGGGGCAATCCCAACACCAAGTCAAAGAGAAGTCATTTGAGGTAAGCATCATTTTACATCTTTTAATGCCTAATTGTTCCACAGGGCTCTCACACACACACACACACACACACACACACAGAACCACAAGCCACACATGCCCTTCTAGTGTCTGGAGAATGGATGCTGGCTATTTATTCAAACCCCACCGGGAGGCAGAATCCTCAGGTAGCCTGGGCAGAACATTACAAGCCTCCCTTTCCTGCCTGAGTTTAATATTATGCAACAAGTATTTGCCGGACAGTTCCTGTGTGTCTCCCCCTAAACCCTGGGCCAGAGAGAAGGAAGCAGGCACAGCCCCCGCCTTTGGGCAGCCCCGAGGCCCACCCCTCAGGGCAGAAGCAGAGAGCACAGCTCGGGGCCATGAGAGCCCACCAGTGCAGGAAAGGCCCAGGGCACCACAGGTCAGAGTTAATGGAGCACTTCTGGAGGAGAGCCCTCTCTGCCCCAGACACACGGCAGCCAGGCTGAGGGTGATACCAGCAACAGACGCTGCACTAGACCCTCCCCTGGCCCCAGACATTCCGGATTCACACAGGAGTTTCCTCCGAGAAATGCCAGCCGGTGGCCACGCACAGCCTCCGGCCGCCAGCCGCCCCAGGGTCAGTGCCAGGGGAGAAATTGCTTTGGTTTAGGGTTTGGGAGTGAAAATAAACACTCTGGGTTTTATAGGTTCACCCATGTTGGCTGCTGTTTTCCTTTCCAGCAGCTGGTCAATCAGGCCTTTCATTCAGAAGCCAGTGGCCTCTGAGGAAGCCCTAGGCAGTGCCCTCAAAGCTCAAGGGATGTTTGTTTGGGGGAGGGGGTGGGACTGGGATGGAAAGTGTGACATCTCCCTCAGGCCAGCACCAGGCCGACCCTGCCTGTGGTCCCCAGGGCGCGTGCTGCCTCCTAGTGGGTTCCTTAGGAGGGTCCCCCTCCCTGCAGGGTCCTAGGCCAGCCCGACCCACAGAAGACAAGGGCCCCCCCTCCTTGCCACATGCCCACACAAGCCCACCCCCTGCACCCCCACCTCTCACACCCCCCCAAGGAGGAAGAAGCAAGGCTGTGGATTAGTCCACCCCTTTTCCCTGGGCTACAATCCAATTGTCAGCAAGCATCCTGGCAGGTTCCCAGCAAGGGGCAATTGCGTATCTGCCCCTGGCCTGCCAACCCCTGCATGGCGGTTTTGCATATGCTCTTCAGAGGGTGCGCTCGGCACCCTGGACCCAAAGCACAGAAGAGAAATTGCTCCGTCGACCGTGTGCCTGGCTGCACGGGGCTGGGAAACAGGTCACTGAGAGGACAGAATGCGAGGAAACACAGCTGCGAGGGGTGAGGAATGAGAGTGGGCCCCCATGTGGGGGAGGAGCAGAGCCAGGAGGAGGACAGGCAGGTGGCTGTAGGCTGCAGGGCCTTTCTAGGAACAGAAGGTGCTCTCATAGAAGAACTCAGTCCTACTCAATTAAGCGGCAAGTTTGGGAAGGTGGTATGTCACTTGTCAGCTATTTTAACTCAAGCAATTTAGTTAAGCATCTGAGTCTCAGTTTCCTCATCTGTAAAATGGGGGTGTGAAATATCCACTTCATAGGAGAGTTGTAAGGGTTACATGAGATTAATGCCAGTAAAATGCCCAGGCTCATAGTGAGCACTCAGTAAGTATTCACTCTTCAGCTACCAATGCGGCAGGTTCAAAAGCAAGATAAAGCCCCTTCCTAGAGGTGTTCACAGTCATGGTGGGAAAGATACATGATGACTGATCTATGCGGTGGTCGGGGCTCTCAGAGAGGTGTTGGTGGGGCGCTGGCCAAGCGCTGAGGGAGAATCAACCAGCTCAGCCCGGGAAAGGTCAGAGCATCTGGGCTGAGTCTTAAAGCATGAGTAGGAGTTTGCAGGGTTCAGAATAAAAAGGGAATGCGTTCTAGGCAGAGAGAACACCGAGTACAAAGGTCAGGGACATGGTCGAGCTCCACGAATGTTAGCAAAAGCTGGTGAGGCCAGAGTTAGTGGTCAAAGGGAAACAGGAGCTGTCTGCCAGGCTGTGAGCTGGGGGCTTCTCTCTCGGTGTCTATGGTTGAAATCAGAGCAGTGACATGACCAGATCCGTCTGAGGCAGTGTGGAAAGTGGCCGGGAGGCGAGGAGTTGACCAGCATGTCCCGATAAGAAGGGGCAAGGCCACGCCTCAGGAACATCTCCAAGAGAAATTCAGAAGCAGAATCAACAGGAATGGATGACTGATGATTTCCAAACTGGTGGCCAATAGACACGTGCTGATGTGACGCCAGGACCCAGGTAAGCAACGAAGGGCCCCCTGGATCAGGGGAGGGGGGCACACGGAGTTCAGTTTGGACAGGATGAACTGAGGAGCCGCTGAGGCATCCAGGGAGAGATACCTAAGATGTGGCTGGACATCAGGGGCTCCTATCAACTAAAGGATGGGAAGCTTCCATGATGTGAGTGGTCCATGAAGCCGGGGAAGGTGAGGGGACCCCAGTGCCAGAGAAGAGGCCACAGGCCATCAGGACCATCAGACTGAGAGGGCTGTGAAGCCCTGGGAAGGAGCAGGTAGAGCAGTAGGAGGCTGCAGGAGACCCAGGAGAGAGGAGTATCCCTGGGGGCCAAGGCCAGAGGGGCTTTCAGAAGGAAACGATGGTCCATAAAGCCAAATCCGGCAGAAGGCCACCTGACAACCAGAAAGCCACAGTGACCCTGGCAACATCAGTCACCTCCACAAATCCAACAAACACAGCCAAAGCCCCCACCCACAGACGAAGCCCCGGGGCCATGTTTATTATGGTCTGACAGCTCAGCTCCCAACTCTCAATCCCTGGTCCCTGGCTCCCCTCCCACCTACCAGCAAAAGAGTCCTTGTCCATCGAGGGCAGGTCCCGGGCCTGGTACATGTAGCAGCGTAGGTGGTAGCGGTTCCCATCTGCGCCAAGGAAAAACCAGAGATGCCAAGTGAGGGGCTACGAGTGGCTAAGAGCTGGGGCTGGGGCGAGGGTAGAGTATACCCCTAGGAGGGGCAATCGATTAAGGGTCTGAGCAACAGAAATGACACATGTCACACTATGCGGCCATGAGGGAGTGAGCCACTCACAAGATCAGAACAGACTACAGCTCAAAGGTAGACACCTTCCTCGGGCCTGGTGAGAGCTGGTGAGAGAGGGATGGAGGAGAAGGAGAAGCAAAGGCCAAATAAATGGTGGGGGCAGCCAGAATGCACAGGGCCTTGAATTCCTGATTCCAAGTGCAGAGTTGATGCACACGCCACATGTAGATAGATGTGCGCATGTGCTCACAGACGCCCGCACACACGTACACACCCCCAAAAGGCACTGACTCACCACAGAGCACACACTCATTTCTCCCCAGCCCCCCATATACACTAGACCATATAGCCCCATACAAACAAGCACAAGGTTACACATCCACCCATATCAATCACCCTTGTAGACACCTCCAAGCATCACTTACAATCAAAGATGCAGGAAATCGTGGGTCTGTTCACACCAAAGCTCAAGGTAGACACGGACATGGAGTCTTCACTCTTGTCGTCCACCACGCCGCCCTGGAGATACAGAGCTGGTCATGGCTGATTCTGACCCCAGAGCCTGGGGGTGGCAGGGAGACTGGCCCAGAGAGTCAGGTGTCCGGGTCAGGAGACCTGTAGACACTCCTCGGATGCTGAGGGCTGGGCCATCAGCCTCTAATTGTACTCTAGGGTAGCACATCCTCCTACAGCACACCCAGACTCCAACGTCAAGTCCACAGGGAAACTGTTCTCTCTCTCTCTGATGGAGACTAGACATGCCAGGATGGAATTTTGAGTTATTCCGGGCTTAGAGGTTAGAGTCTGAAAGAAGGAAGGACTCTAAGGGAGAGAATCCAGTGGGGATTTTCCCACTGAGATGACTTAAGAGAGGCGAGAGTCTGGAGGGCCCAGTCCGCTGTCTCTGTCCACCCCCTATGTATCTGGACACTGGGTCCTACCTCTGGGAAGGACTATACCACATCATCACCACCTCTCACCAGCTCCCCCTGAGCTGAAGGTGAAAGAGAGTGCAGGCTGAGGCCAGGACAGGGACAGGAGCAGGAGGCAGGGTGCATCTGCCCTCAGACTCAGTCTGCAGTTTACTGTACATAAAGCCAGCCAGTCAGTCCCCTCACTTTGTCCCCATTAGCACTGGGCTCCAACCATTGGGCTATACGCCAGCTTTCTTGGACCAGAAGCCCACCTCTCTGATGCATCCAGCGCCACCTCTGCCACCCTGCAGCCTCTCGTTGGGGTCCTGCATGGTTTGGGGGGCTCAGAGACCCAGCAGGACACCCCCCTCAGTGATAGGGAGATATAGTGACCGGCTTCCCTGTGATCACAGCTTCAACACAAGCTCTAGAACCAGACTGCTGGGGCTCCAATCCTGGTCCTGTCATTGCTGACTGTTTGACTTTGGTCAGCTTGCTTAACCTCTCTGAAGCAGTCTCTCTGTAAATGTGGAATAATTCTATAGTCTCTATCTCAGAGAGTTGCTGTCATCGTTAAGGAAATACATTACATGCTGTTCTTACAACAGCTCCCGGCACATAATAAATGCTCAACCAATGTTTGCTGTTAATGATCTTATGAGAGAAATGAGGCACCGGTGGGACAAAGGCAGGGTAAGTCATAAACTATAAAGTTTGCAGTTACACTCGGGGGTGGTTCATATACCTCACATTTGTTCAAAATTATTCCAGGAGCTGGAAAAGTGGACATTTCAGGAGCCACAGCCCTGGGTAGAAATCAAAAGCAATCAATCAAGCAATCAATCTCTCAACACACACACACACACACACATACACACACAGGAAAGCAAGCTAACAGGGAGGGCTGTCATACTACAGACAGGGAAAGACCCAAAGGCCACCACGCCTGAATTCCTCCCTCCTGAGCAGGTGTGGACCCCAGGCATCCTCAGTTCCCACCAGGAAAGGCGTCTGGCCCGGCCACGCTACCCTGGCCTCCCACCAGAGGATGCACCAAGTCCAGCAACTAAAGGCTCCCAGTTTCAGGATCTGCAAGGCCGCACATAGGGTTGGACCAGGGGTGCAGGCGGGCCAGCAGGCCACCCCGGCGTGAGGTGTGGGACGCCAAGGAAAGCAGTTCGGAACAGGGCTTGGCCAGCCACCCGTGCAACAGCCCGTAGCACATGCCGCCTAGTGCACCTTGGTGGGGATGAGAGGAGGTTCAGCTGGAGGCAGGGTGGAAGGCCCAGGCCCCCTGTAGCCCCTCCACTTCAGCCTGGCAATGCACTTGCCCCCTCCATGGGAAGGGTGCTAAGGTGAGTGGAGGGAGGGAGGCTGGCTCTGAACCCCCAGCCCTATAATTCTTTCCCTCCCTCTCAGTACCTATGGGGACCTCCGTGCTCGAGGCTCGCTGCCAGTGCACATCCCCACTCACCTCACGCCTCCTCCAGATGGCTCCCCCAGCCTCCCCTCAGCACCACTCCCACCAAGAGGCCTCTGTCTGGGGCTCTGGCGGCAATTTCTGGGTCTCTGTTGAAGGGCAGTCTGCCCTCCTGTGATCAGAAAAGGTGTCCCTCTCCCTGGGATTTCCACGCAGGCGAGCACCAGGTAGCTCAGGCCTAGCTCAGTGTTTGGCCCACAGCAGGCCCAAGAAATAACGTCCTTCAGAGGGAGGAAACAATGACCCCTTCGGGGCATGCCCCTCATGCCGCCTGGGCTTCTCCACCTGTCCTGCCTCCAGAGTGGGGGACCCACAGGGCCCTCGGCCACCCCCCACCCCCTAACCTACCCTCCAAGGGCAGACCTGCCTCTTCCTTCCCTTCTTCCCCTGCTCAAAATGACAGATAGGGATTGCTGAGAAGAAGCTGGGAGAACAAGGAGCCAGGCTGAGGGACACCCAGTAAGTTCGGTCCTTCCCAGCAGAGCCTCAGCCCCGCGGCCACCCTGGTTCCCAGCCTGGGCGGAATTCTACCCATACCACTGGCCAATGTCTTTACATCCTCTGGCCCACTGACCTTCCCAGGCTGCTATGCATGCATCCTCTTCAGACCCTGGGAGCAGAGGGGAGGCCAGCTTTCCCCCCCAGCCCAGCCGTGCCCTCTGAATTGAGTCTCCAGCAGTCTGGGATGCTCCCAGACACCCCCATCCCTGATGACTTCCATGCTCAAACCAGCTGAGACCCTCTAGGGGGCCCTTCCTTGTCCCTGCGTCTCTTGCACATAAGTCTTTCTGCCCCTTTCTTTCCCTTCTTTTCCCTTGGGTGGCCAGCCTCATCCTGAAGCTCACCCTGCCAGGATGAGTTAAGCACCCCTCCCATGTGCTTGCACGGCGCCCTGGATCTAGCACCCCCCATTTGTCCATCCATCTGTCCCCACTGAGAGCTCTTTGAGGAGTCCGTCACGCGCTCGGCACACCTCACACATGCAGGTGCACAAGATGGAAGTGGAGAGCGAGTGAATAAGTGAACGTATGGATGAGGACACCTCCGGAGAGCAACAGCATGAGCTCTGGAGGGAGCCTCTGAAGAGGCCGGCCTGTCACCCGGGCCCAGTCTGTACATGAACACAGATAATCCAGTGTTACACTTCCTTCACTCCCAAGTATATTTTGCTTTTCACGCGTAGGCGTACAGGGCTCACGCTCCAGGAATTTCTCTCAGAGCAAACAGTGAAGCCCTATGAAAACCTGATGTAGGAGCTCCTGGGAAGCACCTGCCTCCTGTCAGTCCTTCCCTCTGCCTGTCTTGTCCCTTGTTGGACGTTCAACACCATCCCTGGCCTGTACCCATGAGACCCCCATAACTTCCTGACCCCTCAGTTGTGATGACCAAAAATGTCTTCAGACATTGCTGAATGTCCCCTGAGGGACAGGGTGGGGGGTAGATATCACCCCAGCTGAGAACCACTGGTGAAAAGGGAATGCAGTGGGACACCCACAGCCCGTGGCCGGTTCCTAGCACATAAGCAGCACTCAGCAAATGGTGCTAGTGGTGCCAGTTTAAATCTTTCAACTCTCCGGTCTCATGCTACATGATACCTTCCCACTTTCATCTCTGTTTTCTTTAAATTTGGAGTCCATCATCCTCTCTCTGCCACAGGACCTTTGCACAGGGTGTTCTCTCGGCCTTGAATGTCCTCCCAGGTGAGGTAACTTGAGCTCTTCCCTCAGCTCACTCATCACTGAGGCCTGGATATTGCTGTGGCGGCCATGCCTTCAGCCTCTCCTAGCTTCTCTACTGCCTCCATCTCTCCAGGACATGGTCCTTTATCCCCGGCACCCAGCGTGGCATCAGGCACTTGGTAGTCATCCAATGAAGATTTGTCACATGAAATGAATCAGCAGCATTCCCTGCCCTAAGCCACATGGGCAGCATTCAGGCCCCAGGTTCCAGGGGAAGGGTCAGGAAAGGGTACATTAGACAGCACCCTACTTCCCTCTGGGGACTCAGAGTAAGATGCCACTTCAGAAAGAGCAAGTGATAGGGACTCCACACGCGCCCCCCCAGGATGGGACCATCTCTGAGGTGGAATAGAATGGGGTGGATCCTTGGAAGGCCCCGTGCAGGAAACCTTCCTGGAGGAGGGGAAAGAGAAGAGGTGCTGGCTCAAGGGGAGAAGTGTGCTGGATGTGTGTCCCCCACCCAGAGCTAAAGGGGCGACGCTGGGGCAGGGCAAGGCTAGGAGAGAAAGGCTGGATTGCTTCTGCTCCCGCTCACAGCCCTGCGTGAAGAGAGCCAGGCTGTAGCAGCTGATGCTCCGCTTTCTGTCCACCCACCCTTCACCCCCGCTCCATGCACTCGCTCTTCCCCAGCCCCAGGGCCAGGCCCTGGGCATTGGGTTTCCCACAGCCACATTCCTGCCTCCATAGCTCATGCCGATGCGACTCCCAGACTGTGGTCTGTGGCTGTGCACTCCATCTCGGGGCTAGCTGTGTAAGGGATCCTGCTGCTCGCCCAGGGGACTGGGTAGCATCCAACCCGCTGCTGCCCGGCTGGCGGCCATGGATCTCTGGAGGAGCCCGAGCTTACGACTGCCAGGAGCTCTCTCCCCTCCAGATGGTGTGGGGCTGCCCCCAGGGGTCCCCAGAGCCAGCGGCCAAACCCACTTTACCTGCTGAGGACTCCTGCCCTAGCACCTTAGTGCGCCCACTGCACCAGGAGGAGGTGGGCAGGTTCTGGGAAAATAAGCGGCCTATGAGGGGACTCCTTGGCCCACCTAAATTGGATTTGAGACCAAGCGCCAGACCACTAGTGTGTCCGAAACTCCTCCTGCACCGCTGCTTGTCTGTCACACACACACACCTCCTCCCTTTGGCAGAGGTCCCATGCCTCATCCACACAGGGCCTAGAGATCCGGCTCAGGAACCGTAACGTGGGAGCAGGAAGGAGGACGGAGGGGCACGAGCAGCAGTGGATGCAGCAGAAAGGCCAAGCAGAGGGCCCCTGGGGCTGAGCAGGCAGAGGACAGAAGCCACACCAGAGCAGTCAGGAAGCAAACAACAGAGCCCCGGGGGTACCTCAGGGGGGCTACGAGGGGACCCTCTACTCCATCAGAGTCAAGCAGGTGGGTTTTGGGGCCCAGCTGCTCTCCTGGCTTCACGAGGAGGACTCAATTCCAATGCCTGATGGGCCCAAAGAGCACAGGGGACAGAGCTGTCAGGAAGGCTGCTACGATTGAGGCCCGTATCTCTTATGTAAACAGGATCAGGGGACCCCCTAGAGCAGCAAGTGCCGGAGCTGGCCCGCATGGCTCCCAAGAGCAGATTATTAAATCTTCAGGTGTACTGCAAGCCGGCTGTTAAACACAGCCATTTGTAACAACTACACCACATAGATTTATAACTGCGGACAGTTTTTAAAAAAAAAACAAAGATGATACTCAAAGTCATCACTTCCTAATTATTTTACAACCTTTGACTATTATCCTGCTCCTGAGGTTATTTATGCCTAGTGTATCTGTGGGGTTGGAAATACTATCTAATCATCTGCCACTGCTCATCTCTTCCCATCTCCACTCTCGGCGATGCCACATTGCTAGCTTGAAATCGGCCACAGCAGGGGTATTTACACCACGGAAACCAGCAAGTGCTACAAATCAGGCTGAGTTTGTTTTTTGGATGTTTTTTCTGGAGAGCCAGCTGTTTAACACTGACCAGCATGCCCCAGGGTGAACGGCCAGGATCTCCTCTTCGCTACTGGCTTTGCTAGGGCATCCAAATAACAAACTCCAACGTAGGGTCGTATGCTATGACTGCTGTGCCATCCCACCATTATCCATAGAATTTTCCGTAATGCTACTGTGAGGAAACACCGCCAGGATAATTATGACTTGCCTTCTCTGTACCTCAATTTGCCTATCTGTAAAATGGGAGTGGTAATAAAATCTATCTCTTAGGATTGCTGGGAGGGTTAAGGGAGATAATACATAAACAGGGCAGGGGGCAATGCGTGGTACGTATACATGCTCTCCAAGAGCTGGTAAACGTTGTTCATGAAGGGCCAGAGAGGAAATACTTACACCTTTGCAGGCCATATGGTCTCTGTTGCAACTACTCAACTGCCACCCCAGCAGGACAGCAGCCACAGACCACGCATACACAAATGAGCATGGCCATGTACCCATACAGCCCTATCTAAACAAACAGGCAGAGGCCACTCGTGACTTGTAGGCTATGGTTTGCCAACGCCTGTGCTATAAGGGCAGATTCTTATTTTTGCTGTGCTGTTATTACCCCCATCTAGAAAGTGAAAACACTGGGGCCCAGAGAGGTTAATGTCTTCCCTAGGATCATACAGCAAATTAACTGGCAGAGCCAGGGGGTCTCCCGGCAGCCCCTCAGGGCTCTTCCCAGCTTCTGCTTCCCCATCAGAACTCAGCACCAGAGCAGGGCTCAGGGGCAGGAACGGGGCTGAGCGCCTTGGGGAGCCCAAGGCCCACGTCACTGCCCTGGCTGCCCAGCCTCGGCTTCCAGGGAAACCCCACACAGGCGAGCAGGCCAGGCCAGAGGAGGGGAACGCTTTCAAAGAGGGAACTCGGGAACACAGACCTCCCTTCCTAATCAGGGCTGATTGCAACCTTAAGTAGAATAGCAAGCAAGGGTGCACCCCCGTTCAATTTACAGCTGGAGCCGGGGTTTGGAAGCAGCTGCAAAAATCCTTGCAAAACTACTGGCTGGCCCCCGGGGAGCTTGGGAATGGAATCAGGAAACCTGGAGAATCCATGATGCCACGTGTGGGCTGGCGCGTCTGCGTGCGTGTGTGTGCGCGCGCAGCCGCCCCTCTAGGCTTTCCGTGTCTCCAAATGTGGAGGTTGCAGAGAATGCTCAAGCAGGTTTTACCCAATGCCAGGGTGCCTCCGTCATCAGGGCCACGACCAGGTTCCAGTTTGTCTGGGATGGCCCTCCCTTATGCCTGTGTCCCAGCATGATTACACATAGTATAGACAATAAATTACAAGGTCAGCTTAGCAATTGTGGACTCAGACCCCAGTGCATGTACCATGACATGCATGGGGCAGCCAACACATCCGCCCAGCTGTGCCACACACATCCCTCAGCACCCATGCATGCCTGTGTGCTGGCGTTTTGTCTCGGGTACCTAGACACACAATTGGACCCTCTAGACTTCAGCACCCAAATCTGGAGTGAGACCAATGCAGGGGTCCACCCATTTACAGGAATTACCCAAATGGTCCTTCTGTGGGGGGCCAGCAGAAGGGGCTCGAGCAGCCGGCCAGCCTTCAGTTAGCTCCCCCTAGCACAAAGTCAGGTAGAGAACAGGTGCTCGGTTAGCATATTCAAAACACAGAACGCAGGGAAACCTGTAGCCACCTCCCCCATCTGTGCAGACCAGCAGGGATTTTGATGACTTAATGAGGCAAAGCCCTCTCACCTCCCAGACTCGCCCCTGGTCAAAGTGCCCGCTCTGGGAACCGGCCTGCACGCTCTGAGTACAGCACGGCTTCATCCAGGTGCAGAGACGGCCCCTCCCCTCCCCCCTCACATCTGACATCCTTCTCAGCCAGCTCAAATCCCACACTGCTCCTCTCTGGCACCAGCCTCTCCCCAACCCCCTCCCAGCACTTCCGACTCCCAGCTGCTCTCCTCTGCCCCTAGGCTTGGTCTTGGAATGCCTGTCTCCGTAGAGCCTCTCCACTTCAGGTCAAGACTCAGGTTTCTGACAACCAACTGGAGGCTTCCCAGGCTGAGGGTAGTGGTGCCAACTCCTCTCTAACTGCCCCAGGGAAGCCAAGCCACATGGCTACACAACAGCTCTAACCGACTGCCCAGGACCCTCCTAGGACCCCACTCAAGGGCCCTCTCTAGGAGGAGGACATTATGTCTTAACAGCAATGGAGATAAGAACCTGGGGAGAGAGGACGGGAAGAGCCCATTGTCTGGCCTTGGTTCTAGAATTGACTCATCCCAGGCCACTAGGCAAACCCCTTCTCAGGTCTGTTTCTTCTGGAGTAATATGAGGGGCTCAGAGTTGTTCTAAAACAGCACTGTCCAATAGAACTTTCTGCAGCGATGAAACTGTTCTAGAGCCACACTGTCCAAAATGGTAGCCATGAGCCAGGTGGGGCTACTGAGCCCTTGAAATGTGGTTGGTGTGACTGGGGAACTAAATTGTCTTATTTTAATTACTTTAAACATATATTTAAATACTCACACATGACTAGTGGCTACCGTATTAGACAGTGCAGTTCTGGAAACTTAGTCTCCCCAACTGTAAAATGGGTATAATAATAGAATCCAGTCTTCTGGGGTCACTGTGAGGATAAAATGAGACAATGCATATGAAGATTTCAGCCTGATCTTTGGCACAGGGTAAAATGGATTGTAGTAATTCTTATTCTCTTTGGGGTCCTAAATTCCCTTGAGAATTGGAGAAAATCATGTCAGAATTTACACACCCCAGACATGCATGTGCACACCGCACATGCATGCAATCACATGTGTGCACACATTCACACACGCGTGCACATACACATCACACAGGCACATTGCACACATATTGTGTGTGTACACACATCATCCATGTGCTTACACATCAGACACATGTGCACACACAGATCACACCTGCACACCCACAACTATGCATCCAATTTCAAAGGGATCCAAAGCCAGGTGGAGAGCGCCTTTCGAACATGAAAGTTCCTTCCAGCTCTAAAAATCTCCAAGGCTATGAGCACATGTTGCCGAGTCCCCGTTTCCTTCCCTCCCGCCCAGGCTCAGGCATTTCAGAAAACCCTTCCGAATACTCGGGGCCAAGCACAGAGGCAGGGCTCTGGAAAAATCCTTGCACATGGAGGGCAGGCCCAGGGCAAGGGCGACAGGATGGATTCCGTGAGCTCATCCCAGCAGCCGTCACCAGAGTTCCCAGAGAGGCTGGTGGCGTCGGGAAGGGGTGCCTGGGTGGGAGCCGGCGGTGGCGGCAGCAAGGGGTGTGGGGTGAGGAGAGGGAGGCTGGATGGAACGCGCTATAATAGCAGCTTTGTGCTCTGCTTCCCAGCTCCCTGGGAACGCCAGGAAGATTATGAAACCGGTGTCTTTGGGAATGCCAGGATATTAGCTGGAAAAAGAATAATATGAAAATAAAATAATGCTCGGGATGGAGACAGCAGACGATTAGCAGACGGAGCCAGGGCCTCCCGCTCCATGGAGGGAGCCAGGCTTGGCCCCGGCAGAAGGTTTCAGGGAAAGGCTGCCCGTGCTAATGAGCAGACAGGGCCTGCCTTCCAGCAAGATGTCTTCAGGAGGGAAACTGGCAGGCAAGGCTCAGCCTGCTGGTGGACCCGTGGGCCGGGAGAGGGACGGTAGGAGGCAAGGGGGCGCCGCAGGCCTGGTCCTCGGGCCCGGACAGCCAGAAATGTCAGATTACCAGGGAGTCCACCACCACAGCCCTTCCCCGGACTCCTTCTAGGTCTGCCTCCCAGCATCCTTCTCTAAGAAGCCTCCCTCATTAGACACCATCATCCTGGAATGACTCTTATTCTGCCCTCCTTCTCTTCAAAGATGCAGATCCTATTGGGTTTATTTGTATTCACATATGAATGGGTCTCTTCCTAATCAGACAAGAGTTCCCCGAAGGCCAGGTTTCCACCATCACATCAGGGGATCATTAGATGTAAAGATCACTTTTCTTCCACCAAGGAGCAAGGAGAACACATCATCATACCCTGCTTCCCTCTCTAGGACCCTGGCCACACACCTTCCCCAAAGAATGGACACACTCTGCCTCTCTCGGAAAGGCATCTAAGGGGGCACCTGGGTGGCTCAGTCAGTTAGGCATCCGACTCTTGATTTTGGCTCAGATCATGATCTCACGATTCGTGAATTCGAGCCCCACATGGAGCCCTGAGTCAGGCTCTGCACTAGTAGCACAGAGCCTGCCTGGGATTCTCTCTCTCTCCCTCTCTATCTATGCCCCTCCCTTGCTCTCTCTCTGTCTCAAAATAAATAAATTTTTTAAAAAACATTAAGAAAAAAAGAAAGGCATCCAAGTAGGGAAGGGGGGGGGCGACGTGACCACCTTCCTCATCTTCCTCAGGCACAATGTTCTTCACATCCCTATCAGTCAGAGATAGACCTTGGACCAGCAGCACTGGCGTCACCTGGAGACCTCTTAGAAATGTAGACTCTCAGGTTCACCCAGACGTGGAATCCAGAATGTGCAAGAAAGCTGCCATATTGCTCCTATGTTGACTAAGGCTGAGAAGCACTAAAGAAGTATCATGCAGTTATTCCTTACAATGCCTCTAGGATGCAGTGACTTTCATGGGTGAGGAAGCAGAATCGCTAAAGGGATAAGTGAGCTGTCCACAGCTAGGAAGCAGAGGAGGCAGAATCCAAGCCAAACCTGCTCCCCTGAGAAGCCTTACCTATCCCACCATGCTCCCATCTGGTGAATCAGCAGACATCAGTGGCCAGTGGGTAAGACCAGCCCCCAGGACAGCAGCTGGGTCCTGGCACCCAGAGATCCCTGCCACCTGGTCTCCTGATGCAGGGTGGACTTTAGCCCCCGTATCTTGCTGGGGCATCAGTATGTCCCAGGATGAAAGACAGCAGGTTCAAGCAGGGGCACATAAAAGTGGCCATGGAGGAGAGAGAGAGAGAGAGAGAGAGAGAGAGAGAGAGAGAGAGAGTGTGTGTGTGTGTGTGTGCGCGCGTGTGCGTGTGTGTGTGTGTGTGTGTGTGTGTGTTGGTACTGATGGAAGTTTGATTCACTAAAGTACACAGTGGTCCAGACAGTTACTGTCAAATGGGCCTGTGGCCCTGTCCAAATGCTGGCCACACCTAAAGAGTTTCCAAAGCTGTGTCCTCCAACTCCAGGTTTGTGGGATCGAGCCTCTCCAACCACTGTCTGCCTCTGGTTCTCTATGTCAGCCAAGTTCCCCCAGGACTCAGAGGGCTTCACTATGTTGGTTTCTTCTGCGTATCACAGGCAAGTCACATCCGCTTCACAATCAACCACCTTCCCGTGTCTGTTGCCTTGACATTTGATTTCAATGCTCCCTCGCGACATTTTCTCCCACATAAAGAATAAACAGATTGGTTTCTCCATTTCTGGGAAGCACCCCCCTTCATCCTCCCAGTCACCGAGCCATGAAAGCTTGGCAGTGGGGCCCCTGCCTTGTTCATCGTCTTCCCCAGATCCTGGCCAGCCCCAGAACCGATCCACACTGCCGTCCATGTGTCTCTGGCTACCTCTGGCCTTGCGTCCTCTCTCCCACGGCCCTGGCCTCCCTGCCCTGGGCGGCCTGGCAAGCGGCTGCCAGATCCGCCTTCCTCACACAGCACTTAACCATGTGTGTCAGACTTGCCAGGGCCAACCATGAACTCATCGCAGCCCCAGGCCCACCCCGCCCGCCCCACGGCTTGGCAATGGGAGAGGCCCTACCATGCGGCCAGTGGAGACTCTGGGCCCATCGGACCCTCTCCAAATTCTGCCACTATACTTCCTTCTACTCCCACCCCTAGCTCCCACCCGAGATGGTCACCTCATCCCAGATCACTAACCAAGACTCCTGATGGTCTCTACTCTTCCACCCCAACCATCCTCCATGACTACTTGATTAATGGCCCTGAAGCCCAGCTCTCACCAGAGCACTCCTCTGCTCAACTCACACTGGTTCCCTACTGCTCTTTGAACAGAGTCCTGTGGCCATGAGCAATAGCTCTTTGCCCAGCACTATGTGGGTTTTTTTTTCCTTTCCAGATACTCTTCTCCCCATCCTGATGGTGCTGTCAGCTGCAGAAAAGGGGCATGACCGAAGATGGCCAATCAGAACATTCCATTCTTCACCTTCAGGCTGGCATGGGCACATGACCAAGAGAGCTAGTTAGTCACACACAAGACTGTCACAGCATTATGGTGAAAATAGCACTCTCCTCTCTGGGGCCTCCAGCTGTGAGGAAAACAGAGCATGCCAGGCAGGCTGTGCTATTTTATCTACCAGGACGTCGCTGGCTGTAAAGTTGATGTCAGTCTTTTTCGTGGGCGCCATCTTTGTTACCACACAGAGTGAGGCAGTGTGAGAATGAGGCCAAGATGGAGGAGTGAGTCAGAAACAGAGTCCTGCCAGGCCTAATGCCTGTTTGGCCTCTTGGGCTCTCCCATCAATCTGAGCCCTTAAACTCCTTTTCTCTCTTTAGCCCATTTAATTGAGCTTCTGTTCACGTTAGGGTGCCTGCCCAGCCTTCTCAGACATGGCCTGACACAGAGGCCTTCATCCTCCCACCCCTCCGCTGGAGCCACAAGACCACCCCCAGGTCCTGCCCTGTGCCCAAGCCAGGCCCTTTCTGACAGGACAAAGGGACCCAACAGGTGTGGCTCCAGGTGTGGCTGCTCCAGCTGGGGCAGCAGCTTCCTCCCGCCCAGCCTGAGCACGAGCCCAGCGGCCCAGAGCTCTGCCATCTCCTTTCGGCCTCCCACAACTTGGCCCCAAGACATCATCAGACATCCAGCATTATCCGGCCCCCAGAGGGTTTCCTCTCCCACCCTGCCACCCCTGGACCTGGCCCACCATCAAGGCCTGAGAGGGCTGTAACCCTTCTCGGGCCACTGCCAACTTCACTTCCCTTTGCTGTATCCATACCATCTGATCCTGGCCTGTCCCCGGTACTCCCTGGCTCGGGGCAAACACTCACTGCTCCTCACGCAGACCAAATCCTCATGCACATGTGCATATGCACACATACACACACACACACACACACACACACACAGCTGGTGCACACGGACACACTCGGATCCCGTCAGCTATAGAAGCTGGTGGGCCCTGCTCACTGAGTCACAGCCCAAAGTCCCGGGGTGGGGGTGGAGGAGAACAGTACTGGCTGGATTTCAGAGGAAGGGTCTCAGGCTGGGCATTTCCTCCCACCTCCAGGAATCCCCAGGCCAAAGCAGAGTGGAGAATGGTGCTACTCAGACCGGCCAGGAAGGGCCTGCTTATCTTTTGGGGGAACACATCAGCCAGACCCTGGGTAACCTTAGCTGCCCCAATTTGACTGTCTTCAGAGAGTATGCTCTAAGGCGGGACAGCCAGCCTGAAGATTCCATTTCTGAGGTACATCTCTCCCCCAGAATTCCCAGGGATGCCATGAGATGGCTTCTGTCCAACCAAGGAGCACTCGTGTCCAACCAAGGACATTCAGGAGTTATTAGACCTCTCTGGCTACTCCCTGGGCTAAGGCCAAAGCCTCCCAGACCCACCCTGCGGCAGCTGGCCCCTCCAAGAAGAGCCAGGGGGCGCCTGCTGGGCTCATCAGTTAAGCATCCGGCTCTTGGTTTCGTCTCAAGTCATGATATCACAGTTCGTGCGTTCGGGGCCCCGCATCGGGCTCTGTACTGACAGTACGGAGCCTGATTGGGATTCTGTCTCCCTCTCTCTCAGCCCTTCCCCTGCTCGCTTGCTCACTCTCTCTGTCTCTCTCTCAAAAATAAATAAATAAACTTAAAAAAAAAAAACTTTAAAAAGAAGAGCCAGGTCCCTTGGCTCCAGTCATAGGTCAGACCGAGACCCTCTCTGCCTGCTCCCAACGTGACTACACAAAGAAGCAGTGGGACTTCCAGTGCCCAGAAGAGAGCCATTTTATTTCAGGAGCGCACCCAGACTGCCACCCACTTTCCCCGCAGGCAACCCCAAGGGAACTGAGGCCAAGGTGAGCAGCCGGTGTCCCATCCGAAGTCCTATCCCGCATGCTTCAGCCCTCAACTGGAGCTGCTTCAGCCCTCAACAGCCCTGGGACAGGGAGCACACTGCGCTGACCCGCCACGGGCCCAGAGGCCACCTACCAGAGCGCCCTCGAGGGCGAACACGGCTGCAGGCCCCGTCTTCTCCAGGGGCTCCATGCGGCGGCGCCAGCGGCGGCGGCGGAAGGCATCTGTCTTGCGGTACTCCAGGTGGAACTTCCAGCCAAAGAGCGAGGCGTACTCCCAGCCCTCGCCCTCTGCCTCTGCCTGCCTGTGCTGCAAGGGGGAGACGGGGCAGACTCAAGCACTGCTTGACGGTTAGCAGGGAGACCTGGGGCTGGGCTCCTGCCCTCCGGGATTCCCCACCCATTCCACACCAGCACCCTCCGGGTGGGAAAACCTGGGAAGGCCACCTGGAGGAGGGGGGCTCTGAGCAGCTTCTGCAATGACAAGAGCCCGGGTCAGAAAATCAGGAGGGGAAGAGGCTCCCCGGGCTTTGGGGACCTGAGGAGCCAGAAAGGGAAGGTCGACTAAAGCAGTGCTGAAAACACTCGGCTTTGGGTTGGTTTGTTTACTCGGATTATGAGTGGATTTCATGGATCCAAGGTTTTCTTGTCATTTCCTTTTTCTTCTTCACCTCTCAGCTTATAAAAATAGAAGTGCGTGAATGAAGGTCTGTCTCCCGGCCCCAGGCCCTTTCTTCCTGAGGCTAGGCCTAGGTCAGCTGTGGAGGGACCCCCCACTATGCATTTCCCCGAGGGGACTCTTTCCCAGACCTGGAGGGAGCCCTGGAAGTCCCTTCCTATTCAGTTGGTGACCTGACACTGTCCCCAGGTGCCCCCCAGGCTCAGGCCGTGAACTAAGCAACAAGCGCCAGTCCTAGAGGGCAGCTGAACCGGGTGAGCCACGCTGCCTGACATGGTTCCCCTCTGTCCCCTGGGTGTCCCTACAAGGGAGAGTCGGTCTGTCTGGTTCACGGCACCAGAAATGGTTTGCTGCCTCAAAGCCTTGCTTCTCCCTGGACCCAGGGACATCCTTGTCTAGATTCTCTGTGCCCAAAGAGAAAGGAAGAAATTTGGGTGATGCCAAAGGCTACTTTCGGACTGGGGCAGGCCAGATTCTTGGGCCAAAATTCAACAGTGTGCTTGGGAAGGAAGAACACAGAGCAAGAGGCCCTGGGGAAGGCGGGCACGGAGGCTGTGCAGGACCTGGGCAGCCACGGGACTCCAGGAGTAGGCGCATGCACTGTGTGCACTCACATGTGCCCACGCTACGCCTCTGTTCTGTGGGTATCTGGGCATGCCTGCGGGCATGTGTGCTTGCACTGTGGACATGGCCTGTGGTAAATGCTGAGGGCGCCCACCAAGGCCACTCTACCAGCTGGCATTCTCACGTGGTACATACATCCCCACCTACAAGCTCCAGCGGTCCCCTTCTCCAGGGAACTGCCCAAGATGAAGGAAGCAAGCCCCATGGGAGGGTACGTGTCTCAGCCCACCCCCAGCAACGCCCAGCCGATGACATAGCTAAGAGGGTACAAACCCCAGCCCCCTTGCCTCCACGTGAGAATGATTCTCTGCCGCTCCAAGGTGCACCCCTCCCCAAGCCACAGCTCAAGCCAAAACTGACTTGGCCTAAGACCACATCTGTGCTCCCAGTACTCCCGAGAGCATTGCTTCAATAAACTACCTGAAGCCAAGCCCGTGCACTCAGACTCTGCCTCTAGGACACCCAGCCACAGCCAGAGTTGGGTATGTCTTTGTACCTTCCCGGTCTGTGTGCAATTCCAAGTGCATCTCCTTGCATAATCATGGGCATCTGGGTGTTCTCTGTCTGTGAGCATCTGGACACACATGGTAAGATCTCTGTGCGCACTGTGCATATACTTGGTGTGATCTGTGAGCATCTCAAGGGAGCTCATGTGCCTTATACGTGTCTCGAGCACACGTGTGTGTCTGTGCACACAGGTGTGCTCCTCTGCCCAGCTGGCCTCCCCCCGCACCCAGGGCTTTGCCCCCACCCACCGCCTACTGGGCTCACCCTCTTCAGTGCCTCCATCTGGCTGAGGTCCCTCCTGCGCAGGCGGACCCAGCGTCGCCGACGGTGCGTGTAGTACATCTTCTCAGCAGGAACCCAGTGCTTTGGCTTCCGATCCGGGGGGATAGGGATACTGTACTCCCAGCCTGGGGGAAGTGTACCTGTCAGTCATTGTCTGGCCATTCCCCATCTCTCCAGAGGCTATGTCTCCCTCAGGGGCACACTCACAGGCTCATGAGTGACCACTGACTCTTAATATATAGCTACAAGTATGGGCTGATCGAAGAAGTCCCCTGGATGAAGCAGCCCATTGAAGGCCAGTGCCCCAGGGCAAAAGGCCCTGCACTCAGCAGTCCCACCAGCACGCCTCTTGAACTTGCTGGGGTGGGTCTCACCGGGCCCCATGTGCTGCCCACCTTGCTCGTCAACGGCTCGATTGAGGTCCGTGGACCACTCTTCATCTTCCCACTTCCAGCCCAGGGGGCACTCAATGTCATCCTTGGGAAGCACCTTCTCCCCATTCTAGGACAGGCAAGGGTGAGAAGAGACAGGTGTTATCAGGGAAGCAGAAAAGATGCAACGTGACAACATACATGCTTGAAGCCCCGGGTGCTGCTCCAGATCAGCGTCCAACCCCCACCAGTTCTCACACTGCTTCTCTGGAAACCAGAGTATGAAGGAGGGGGACTCAGGAACAGGGGAGAAAATGCCCATCTTCCCTGAGCCACAGGCCCCTCCTGAGCCCAAACGTCCAGGACCCCAGGAAAGCAAATCCCACCAGCCACTTGAGCACCCACTTACCACATCCGTGTAGTTGTCGCTCATGTAGATCCACTGGCCTCCAGGAAGCCGGGTCTGGTTCTCAAACACCTCCTCCACAAAACTCAGGTGGCCCGCATCAGCGTCATGGAGAAGGCTGGAGGAGTGGAGGGGTCAGAACTTCCCCACCCACTCACCCCCTCCAGCAGAGGGCCTCAAGGCCTTGGCCAAGCTTCCTGCATCAGCCTCACTCCACCAACAACAAGAGGGTAAGAGAAGAGGGAAAGGAGGGGCAGAGGGTCAAGGTGAGAGAGCAAAAGGGGATGCAGGGACACCTAGAGACACTCACAGACAGAAGAATATGGCACCACCCAAGATAAAGAAAAGAGAAAGACATAGAAAAGAGAAAGAGGGCTGAAGACAGCAAAACCCTGGTAGTTGAAGCTCAATAGATAGTTGTTGAAATTGAAAATGCCATCAAGCTGTACGCTTAAGACTTGCATGCTTGAGATAATATATATTATATTTCAATTTTTAAAAAGAAAAAAATAGTTGTTCAACGTCAATCAAACAGGAAAAGAGAGAGGAGAAAGAGATAAGGGACAGTGATGCAGGAAGACTGCCTTGTTCTGAGAGGCACTTAAAAGAGAGAGGAGGGGCCTGAGGCAAGGGAAGGGTTGACACGGAGAGGAAGAAACAGGCTGTGGCCTCTGGGAGAAAAAGGTTGCAACCAATAGATGCAAATTCAAATGGAGGCCAACTTTAGTTTAATGATAAAGGAGTTTCTTGGGGCACCTGGGTGGCTCAGTCAGTTAAGCCTCAGACCTCAGCTCAGGTCACGATCTCACAATTTGTGAGTTTGAGCCCAGCATAGGGCTCTGTGCCGACAGCTCAGAGCCTGGAGCCTGCTTTGGATTCTGTGTCTCCCTCCCTGTCCCTTCCCCGGTGCTTACTCACTCTCTCTCTCCCTCTCTCTCTCTCTCAAAAATAAATAAACATTAAAAAAATAATAATAATAAATAATAAAGGACTTTCCAGTTGTTAGAGCCCTCCCAGAAAAGAACGGCACCTAGCCAGCCCCTGGCCCTGGAAAGGTTCAAGTGGAAGCCCCATGACCAGCATAGGGGCAATAGGAACAGGTAAAGCAATTCATAGGACTGTAGCCTTTCAGAGAAAGGACCAGGGCAGAGGGGGTCTCCCAGCCTCCCTGCCCATGACTCACGTCTTCTCGGGACACACGAACCAGTCTCCAGCCCAGGTCCAGCCGGCCGAGGGGCGGAAGCTATCTTTGGGTAGCTTGATCTTTCCCGTGACATCAGAAAACTTGGGGTAGGTGAGGCCTGTTGTGCCCCAGTTCCCAACCAGGGCCAGTTTGGTCTGGTTCTCATACTGGAGAGCAAGCAATAAGGAGAAGTGAGTGAGGACCAGCACAGCTTGGGAAATGGGGGACAGGCAGGGCAGGCCAGCAGCACTCACGGTTTCAGCAAAGACGGACAGCTTTCCCTCAGCAAACTGGTTGAACTCCTTCTCATCCACAGAAAGCCCAAACCAGAGCTTCACCCGTATCTGCACAGGCATCCGGGCTCCGGGCACCCCCTCCATTGGATACTAGGTATCAGAGGACAGAAACCCATGATTCCCTTTAGGATCAGGATGTCCCAACTGAGACAGGGGCAGACACTGGACCTATCAGCTTGACACCCACTAGATATATGTCCTATTGGAGGACTTATCAGAATTTCACAGAAAGGGAATATATAAATTTTAAAAAATTTTTTAATGTCTATTTATTTCTGAGAGAGAGACAGAAGCATGAGCCAGGGGAGGGGCAGAGAGGGGGGAGACACAGAATCCAAAGCAGGCTCCAGGCTCTGAGCTGCCAGCACAGAGCCCGACATGGGGCTCCAACTCACAGATCATGAGATCATGACCTGAGCCAAAGTCAGATGCTCAACCGACTGAACCACCCAGGCGCCCTGGGAATGTGTAAGTAAGAAGGCTTCTCCCCACCCGCCAAGATTCCTCCTCTCCAAAGACTGCATCATCCGCACCTAGGCACTCTCTTCTAAGATGAGCCATGCCTAGACTAAGGTCCCCCATTCCCTCCCTCCCACCACATCCCATTTCTGTTTCTTCTAGAATAACATGTCCAGTGGAATATAGAACATTTCTGTTGCAATGAAAATGGTTTATATCCACATGGTCCAATATGGTAGCACTAGCCCCCTGTGGTGACTGAACTCCTGAAACGTAGCTGGTGTGACTGAGGAACTAAGTTTTTAGTTTCATTTCATTTTAATTAACTTAAATGTAAATAGCCCCTTATGGCCACCATATTGGACAGTGCAGTTCTAGAACATATCTCTAAAGGAGACAACAATGATCCAGGTCTAGAAGGGGAAGAGGTTAAAGCTCTTCCTCCTTAATTTTCAGTTTTTTTGAGACAGGGGGTTGTGTTTTTGTTAGTTTTGTTTCGGCTCGGATGTTAGCGTATCATCTGATAGTCCTATCCTTCCAAGCGCTTATCAGCATGTTAACCACTAGTCACTGATCCTCAATTGCTTATTATCCTGAAACTTTCAGAAGCTCAGCCAAAATGGAATAACCACAACAGCCCAACATAAAACATTTATTCTCCACAACTACTTCACTGTTTGATTGAAATCAATGGTCAGATATGGCCTGAGGAGCAGAAGTTCTCACTCTTGGAACAACACCCTGTCTCTTATAGGAAGTAGCACGTTCAGTACCTAGGTTTCATGAGCAGGAGCCTAGAGGGGTACCTCCTCCTCTGCAATGGGGATGGGGGCTGATGAGAGAAGAAGGGGGTTTTGATGGGTTCAGAAGAGGAAAGGGGGACCGAGGTAAGAGGTCCCCAACAGGCAGAGGAGGCCTAGACCCCAGGAGGGAGAGCCCAGGCCAGGTAAGGGGATCAGAAAGGGATACAGGACATGCCAAGACAATGATGGTCTCACCCTTCACCCGGCCTCCCTGCTTTTGGTTCATCCGTGGTAAAGCCTGGAGGAGGCCCTGACCCCACATGTCACCCCCTGGAAACCTCCCATGACTGCTGGCTTCAGCTGTCCCCTCCCTGGGGTGGTTAGTGGCCTTTTTCCCTCCAAACCACGAGCCCTAGGGAGATGGCAGGAATGCCTGACCCTCCCTTCCCCCTCCACCCCCAGTCTCTCCCCTGCCCTCCCCCAGACGGGGCCAGCCTGCCGGACCCAAAATAGCAACAGCAAATAAAGAAATGTCTAGTTTGGGGCTCCTCTCCCTCTCTACTGGTGCTCATTTTTTCCAACTTTGGTTTAAGTTAAGAAACACCAATGTTTTCTTGGTCTCTGCTTGCTGCCAACATTTTTGCAGAGCTTGCTCAGGAGCTACTGGCAGGGCTCATAAACTCAGTGGGGAAGACTTCGAGAAACAATTCTATATCTTTTTTTTTCTTTCTTCCTTTCTTTCTTTCTTTTTTTTTTTTTTTTTTTTTTTTTTTGCTTGGAATCGGGGGAAATTTTTCAGTTTGTGTTTCCCCAAGGCTGCAGGGCCGAGAGGTCAGGGCCTGAAGTTCACCCCGTTCAAGTGCATCCCCACCTGCACTCTAGCCTGACAGCCTTTCCTGGTTAACTCCACTCTGACGCGGCAGCTCCCTGACTTCCTTTCCCTTCTGCCCTGCGAGGCGAGGAGCTGGCTTAGGAGGGAGAAAAAGCAGGATGCTAGGAGGTTAGGATAGCATGGGAACATGCCCCAGGTGGCATGTATGAAGGTGAGGGGGGCATCCCACTGCCTGACACCTCTCCACTCTCTCTCTAAGCAAAGCTGGCCTCCCCAGTGACCCCAAGTCCAGGTATCTGCTCATCTCTGCCTGTATGTCGGCCTCCAGTCGTGCTGGTGGAGCCTCCTATCCCTGGGGAGCAAGGGAGCTCCACAGGGGGGAAAAGGGGAGAAGAGTGGAGAGAAACTGACACTCACTGATCACCTCGTTCCAGCAAGACCCATGACCTGTGTCACCTAATTCAATCCTGGCAACCTGTGAAGTGGGCAGACTCATGCTCATTTTACAGGTCAGAAGACCATCAGCCATTCAGAGAGGTTAGACAACATAGGATTCCAGCCAAGCCTGTAACCTGTCCACACACAATGTGCCGTTGAAACCTGTCCTCTCTACCCACCCCAGGGGGTGACAAGAATGACTGGCCAATATGTGAATGGGTAGAGCAACAGCCACTGAGAGGTTTGAGGCTAAGGCTAACCAACAAGGACTTTTCTGGAAGAGGAGAGGCAGGTGCTGGTCCTAGTGTGGATGGAAGGGCTGGGGGTCGGCGAGGAAGCCTGAGAGCAAGGGGCTGGGGCAGATGGGCCAGGCTGGGAAGAAGGCCAGATGGCTTATAATGCCTACAGAACCATCTGGAGTGAGCAGTGAGTGGCAAGGGGCAGGCCTGCCTTCCGGGGCCACTCCTCCAGTAGGAGAGCCTCAGTGACAGCCCTTCTAACAGGGACTGTCCTCTCTGACCCGGGCAGTCACAGCACAGGAAGGGATTCCCCCAAATTGTGTCCTGGCCACCAGGCCACAGTATACCCCAAGCAAAGCAGCCTTGGCTCTCTGCTCCCACATTAACCCAAACAGGAGGATGGGGGGTCTCAGGTACCTGCTCGCATCCTTGTTACCCAGCCCAAGGCTGGCCAGTCGAAAAGAAGGACAGGGAGCAAGGATGGGGGTTGGAGGAGGAGAAAGGGGAGGAGAGGTGCAGGCATGACCTGCATGAAGGGTACTAGGTTACTCGCCCCCGGCTCCCTGAGGGGCCAGAGCCTTAGGCACACTCAGGGCCCAGACACCAGCCTTCCCACAGGGAAGAACTTGAGCATGATCCCAGCTGGAGTCCAAAGCACTCGGGCAGGCCATGGAGGTCTGTACCGAGGCTCTTATAGGCTGGGGTGGGAGCTGAGAGCTGAACTCCTCTACCAGAGACCTGGCTGGGGAGACTGGGAACAGCCTCAGGAGTCAGCCCCTCCCAGACAGCCAGGGAGCAGAGAGGCACAGACCCTGCCTCATTCATTCCCAGCGCCCCCGGATTCCAGCTTTCACCTGCCAACTTTCTAGACCAGGTATGTGGGGTCTAGGGATTAAGCAGGGGAGAGAGAAGGGAAATGGTTTTTCACAAAGCCCTCGGCCCCTTCTGAGAGTCAAGCCTAAAGGTTCTCAGTAAGATGGAGAACAGGAGGGGACACGGAACGGGAAGAGGACAACCTGGGAGAAAATACAATCACGACTTGAGAAAAAAGAACCCACTTTCAGAAATATTGTCTGCAGCTTCCCACAATTCTTGCCACAGTAGTTGGCACCCCGCCGGGAGAAGAGGACTTCGTGGGCGGGCACCCGCTGGTACGCCACTCGCTTGTCTCCCTGCAGCATCCAGATGATGATGTCCGGCAGGCTATTCTGGGGCTGGAGAGAGGACAGCAGTCAGGGTGGGGAAGGCCCACGCCCCGCAGCCCACCACGAGGCACCCAAGCCTCTCCTCCCAGCTTCCAGCTCTCCCACCGTCCACCCTCGAGAGTCCCCTTGACCTCCCAGGGCTGGCTGGGCACCTCTGTCTTCAGCAGCTCCAAGCCCCCAAGGACAGGGCATGAGGCTGCCTCTGCTCACATCAGGAGCCTGCCAAAAATTCACTGAGCTGAGTCTACATTTTCTGCGAAGAGATACTCCTGCCTGGAGCCCTGAGCTTATGTTCTTAGATCTCCCTCCCCTGGGTAGATAGATGTTTCTTGGTGGGGGCAGAGATTGGAGGATTTGATCTGACCCGAAAAAGGACATCACACTTAAGATGCTACCCTTCGTCCTCACTCCTGAGAGTAGCAGCAAATCCATAGATGTGCCCCTTCCCAAAGGACACTCCCACCCTCCTCTCTCTAATAGCAGGGACTTGTGAGGTCTGGTCCTTTTCTGGGCCTAGTGACCTTGGACTCTGAAAATGGTGACTGTCCCAGAACAAAACTGCAAGGCCCTGAGCCCCTTGGAGCCACTAACTATGAGTGAGAACTGTTGGGCATAGCCCATCTGCTTCCAAGGTTGGTGAGCAAAGCATGCTCAGTGAGGTGGCACTGGGTCTCTAACCAGGGCCACCGCTGACAGCTGATGCTCCTGGAGCCTCTCTGGACATTTCCTGGCTGCACTACTCCCTACAGCAGGGACAGGCAGCCCCATTTGCCACGTGAGGAAATTCAAGCTCAAAGAGGGTAGGAGCCACCCAGGTTCCTCTGACTCCAAACAGTGGTTCCTAACCACTCTCCCAATGTGGTGCCTAGACAGCAGCAGCTGCAGCTGCTCCTGGGAACTTGCTAGAAATGCAAATTCTCAGGCTCTATGCCAGACATGCAGGATCAGACAGGGTTTGCAACCTGTTTTAACAAGCCCTTCAGGGGATTCTGATGTACATTCAAATTTGAGAAAGACTCTCTCTGGGTTCCCTTGCAGTCAATAGCACACACTTGACCTTAACTCCTCCCAGCCATATCACAATCTGTGCTGAGAGTTCCAGGGTCAATCTGGGCCAAGATGATGGAAGGCAGCCTTTGTCAGATTGGTCCGTGGCCACTGCGTGGGGTCATCCTGTGGCTGGGCAATACAGTGTTCCCCCAGGTGGCTGGCCACGTGCTCAGGGATGAGTCCAAGGCTCACTCTCAGGGACCAACTTTTTGGGCTGCCTTCTGAGCAGCCTCCTACCTCCTGGATCCCCCTCTCCCCTTCCACAACTCACCTCTTCAGAAGTCCCTCTCAGGCCCTGCCCTTTGCCACATTCCTTCTGCAGAGATCCTTCCTCATCATCCCCATCCCCCTCCATAGGGGGGACCACACACCTCTGGTCGGAGTGGGCAACAGCTGGTCTGCCCATGACATATGAGCAGAACTTTGTCCTTGTTCTGGACAAATCTGGAGAATGCTGGCTTGCCCTGGGAACTGGGTGGGTACATCTAACCTGGGGTGAGGACGGGGGTGGTATGCAGGTGGGGACAAACTGTAGCCACTACTCTCTGATTAAATATAACCAAGTTCAGAGTTACTGTAAAGCAGCCTCCTCAGCCCTGGAGCTCGGAGGCACTGGGGAGAGCAAGAAATGCAGGGCCACCAGAGAGGCAGGTTCGAGGCCAGGTGCAGACAGGTGCTAGCTGGCAGGTCCCCGGGGAAGCAGGCCCCAGCACTGAACCTGAAGCCAGGCGTCATGGTCCCAGCTCTGTCTCTGACATACTTGGGTGACATTTACTGAGCGCATTTGGGGACACCTATGAACAGTACTACACACTGGGCTCTGAGCTAGGCCCCACAACACCCAGGATCTCCTCCTGCTGCAAATGGGGACACTGAGGATCAGAAACATTGAGTCACCTGTCCAAGCTCACCCAGCCAGAGCTGGATCAGGCTCCAGACAAGTCCCCATGTCCCTCCCAGTTCTGATGTTCTCAGGGAGGAAGGAAGACACCCTCCAGGGCTGACTACCTCCTCCACCAGGGCCCGGAGACGCAGCAGCCAGTCTTCCGCCTGCTCCAGGGCAACAGGGAGCTCGTTGCGGCCAAGTTTCAGTGCCAGGGCTGCCTCAGCGATCTGGCCCAGGTGACGGCTGCGCAGCCTGTACAGGTACTGGTCCAGGTGGGTGGCAGAGGGTGTCTCTTGGACATCGCCTAGGGGCTGGCTGTGAGGGACAGACAGATGAGATGAACCTGGCAGTCGGCCAGATCCAAGTACACATGCTGTACACACACAGGCACACAGACGCCCCCCCCCCCAAATAGCCCCCATACCCTCCACCTGCCTATTGGGTACTCCGTGTGCCCTAGGTGCCTTCTCCAGCCTGAGCCACATGCACAGTCATCTCCATGGGACCTGCTCCATCCTCACCTCCTCCAGGAAGCCTTCCCTCACTATGCTGGTCTGTGTGCCTCCTGCTCTGAAGTCCCTCAGCCCTTTATTCTGGAGCTGCCTGTTTGGAACTTTGGAGCTCTTTTGCATGTGTGTCTCCTCTGCCCAAATGACTCCAACCCCTCAGAGGGCCGAGCAGGTCCCTCCGTGCCCTGCATCCTCCCAGAGCAGAGGCTGGAGTGCTAAGTTGCCCTGGGCTGAAATGAATCCATTCTGTTGTATGCACATTTTCTTCAGGAAGGAAATTTATGGACCCCTGACACGCCACTGCAGACAGACACTGTGGGGAGGCCAGCAGCCAGCAATACAGATGTGTTGACCTGGGGCGCCCCATGACACCTCTCCCAGAAGCCTTTGGAGAGGAGGTGCAGGGTACATACAGCCCCAGAAATACAACCCTAGGCCCCAAGTGGGGGGTAGGTTTAAACTCAATCCTACTTGGAGGCAAGAACTCTGACCCTCCCCATCCCTCTGGGCTCCCTAGAAGTCTTTCTTCACATGGCCCTTCCTCACCAATGAAGCCTCCGGGGGCCAGTCCATACACACCCAAGGGTCATGCAGGGAGGGTGGGGTGGGGGCGTCTGTGCTCTCCCTCACCAGGCAGGAGCCCTCTGGATTATCCCTGACTGGGGGGTGTGGGGGCTGCTCCACCCCTGCCCCACCCCCACTGAGCCCTTGACTCCCAAGCAGGACATCAGTCAAACCCGCTCCACCAGTCCTGCCCCCACCGCTTGCAGCCCCCCCACCTCACACTCCCCTCCCCGCAGTGTCTCGACTCCGGCTCCCGGCTGATTTATTTTTCTGCCAATTTCCCCGAGCTATGCAGAACCAATTACCGCCGGAGCGCAGCGGCACCGCCGCCGCCAGATACACCACTCTGGCAGGCCCTCGGCGCACTACATTTTTCCTGTTATTTTTTTTAATTGAATTTTTAGGGTGGGGGGAGCAGTACGCAAACTCCATCTCGGGGAAACTTAAGCCCCGGGGCCTGTCTCAGGTCACGTACTGCACACCCTGTAGTAATATAATATTTACTGCCCCGAGGGTGCCGCGGATGGGGCTGCCCCAGGCCAGGAGAGGGGCGGCCTCCATCCCCAGCCCACTCAATCGGGGTGGAGGGGCATGCCGGGTGGGTAAAGGGGGGCCTGGGCCGGAGTCCTGGGCTGGGGCCTGCCTGGGAAGGAGGCCTGAGTGGGCCTGAGGGTGGGGGCAGGCAGATCTGGAGTTGGATATGGAGAGCTGAGCCAACCAGGCTGATTTATGCTCCCAGCCTAGGTCGGGAGCCGGGAGGGACTGCCATACAGACCACCAAAGGGAGATTTTCATGGAGGCCACCAGTCCGGCCAAGACTCCCCCAGAAACAGCCAGGACCCGTGACTGCCACCAGCAAGATGTCTTGGCCCTTTCCCACCCCAGGAAAGCCCAAGGCAGGGGGTACCAAAGGAAAGCAAGACTGGAAAATGGAGCTCAGATGCTATTGTGCCCCCAACCCCAAACAGGGTCTGTCGCCCTGCCAAACCTGGCTGACTCGGAAATGGTGGGCAGGCCCAGGGCAGGGCTCCGTGCAGGCTGAGAGCAGAGCTGGATGCTCAAAGTTGCTGCCGCCCCCTGCACTGAATGGGTGTCCTTATCAAAAATAACCATATGGAAGGGACAGTGTTCAGCCTGAAAGATGAGCTGGTCCGGGGGTCATTCATTCCATTCCTCATGAGCTGGTCCTGACTGAGGGGGCTGGGTTTGGAGACCCCGGCCTGCCTGGAGGGAGCACCCAGAACAGAGAAGCCAACAAGCTAGATCGCCACTGAGCAGCCACAGAGGCAGAAGTACTTCCTGGAAGATGCTCACCAGGCCAAGAAGGGCCAGATGGCCTTCTGGCCGAAGGAACAGCATGTGCACAAGACAGAGGCTCAGGGGCAGGAAGGAGCACATGTGGGGTGGTGAGAGGCTTCAAAGGGCTGGAGGGTAGGACTTCTGGGGTCCATGAAGCAGAGAGGGAGGGGGGACAGACAGGCCTCTCCACCAGGATGAGAGCTGGGACTTTTCCTGAAGGCAGCGGGGGCCACCGAGGGCTGAAGCCAAGGTGGCGCGACACAGTTTTAGGAAGACTCCTGAGAATGAACTGGATGTGCCGGCGGAACATCCAGGCAGAGATGTGTAGCAGGCAGATGGGGCCGAGGGTCTAAGGACCCGAGGAGAAGGCTGGGCTAGAAGAATAGAGGTGGCACCACTGGCAGGGGCAGACGGGCTACCAGGGAAAAGGGGGGATGTGAAACGAAGGACACTGATTTCAGAGGTGGGATGGGGCTGGCTGAAGGAATGGTGAGCAGCTAGTGGTCAGCTCTGGTGCACTGGCTTGGGGCCCCAACACTTGTCAGCATGGAGCCAGAGGTGAAGGCAGCCCTCTTGCTGCTGTCTCAGGGCTATTGGTGGCCTCGAGTGGCGCCTGAAGGAATTGGTCCTGATGCTTAGTATTCCTCCCTGGAGAGCCATTTGTGCATTCCAAGAAGATGGGAACTTTCCTCCCAACTCCTGACCTGGGACTAATGCCCCCAGGGGACCCCCAGGCACCTTCTGTCCCCAGGAGAGGGACTCAAAGGGGACAAGGCTTGGCAGAAATGTGAGACCAGAGTCCTGAGAGGGGCAGTGAGGGCAACCCAGGACTCAGGTCCCACCCGTCTCTGATGTTTCAGGCACCTGAGACCTGCCAAGGTCCACACGACGCATGAGTCAGGAGCAGTGCTGTGGGTAGAGCCCAGAGCCCTGGCCTGCACTCCACATCCGGGCTGTCAGGCTCTGAGCCCCTCCCTGTGCTGGCTGCACCCATGTGCCCCTCCAGCCTCACTCTGTCCTCCAACCTCCAGACCACAGAGGTCCTCAGGTACCTCCCACCCAACATGGCCAGTCCTAAGCTCCTTGTCTTCCCCTAAAGCTGCTCTTCTCCCACTGATCCCCTCTGAAAATAGCCCTATGTCTACCCAGCTGCTCTTGCCAGAGCTAGGGGATTATTCTGGACCTTCCTTGAGCCCCCACAGCCAATCAGCCCCAGCCACTTACTAGAGGTGTGAATCCTAGCAGAGAAAGGGTTCATTACGAGGCTGTTGTCATTATGATGCCTCCTCAGGAGTCCACACTGCCCTGTGCCTCTCTCGGCCCCCATCTGTCCCCATGTCCTGACTTGGGTGACACATTTATCCAATGTCCACTCACCACCCAACCAACCCCCTGGCTCACACTGCAGCCAGGGTGTGCATCTGAACCACGAGGACCCCTGTGGCCCCAACCAAAGCCTCCCAGAGCCGAGTTCACCTTGGCGGACCCCTGAGGCCTATCTGTCCCATTTGGGCTTCATCTTCCCCTGCCAACCCAGAGAGGAAGCAGGCATTTCAGGCCTCCGCACCCTTGCATGGACAGTTCCCTCTCCAAAGGCTGGCTCCCACTCCTCCTTCAGAGTTCATATCAGGGGCATCCCCTACTCCAGAAAGCTTCCCCAAATTCAACTTGAGCTTGATGCACCTGTTCTGAGCTCCTACAGCACACATCTCTAACTCTCCAACATACTCTGCTTCATTTGCTCACTTTTGCATCTGTCACCTCAGGAGGGCTGAAGCTGCAGCCTCATCAATATGCTTTAGGGGTCTGGCACGGAGCCCACCAGGCTTCAGAAAGATTTGGGGAATGCGTGAATGATCTGCCTGGAATTCCACCACTGCAGGGCAGGGGAGTTTCTTTGGATAATGTTTTGTTTGATAAAGATGCGCTGCCCAACCGGGATACAGAGGATGAGAAGGCACTGTGTCAGGCAGCCACAGTCACCAATTTCTGAGTGTGAAGGCACTTCTTGGACATTCAGCATGAAGGGGGATGATAAGATTGAGAAGAGCATAGAATACAGTTTCATACATTTATACTTAGCACCACAGACAGTAGAAAAACAACTGTGTATCATTAAGCCCATTTAACGGCTGAGAAAACTGAGGCCCAGAGAAATGAAGCAGCCCAAAGCCACAATGCTGGTTAAAGGGACAAGAAGCTAGGTCTTCTGACATATTTTCTTAATTGTAATTATAGCGACCATTTATTAAATACTTCCTGAAAGACCATTTTGCTTACATGCTATTATAAGCAATTTTTCTTAATATGCAGTTGAAGATGAGGAAACCGAGGCTCAGAACAGGTGGGCGGTGAACCCCAAATCACCCAGCAGTGGAGGGGAGGCTGAGATGCTTCCCCTTCTGCTGGGCCTCTGAGCACCCCCACTTTCCATCACCCCCAGAGCCTTCTTTTCCTGAAGTTGACAATCAGCCGTGTCAATAGAAGGTTAAAAAGAAAGTGGGGTCCCTGACGTGGCCTTGGGGAGGAGGGGCGCTGTCACCCCCACCAGCCAGCTCCTCCTGGAGATTCCATCAGGGAACTAGGAGGTCGGGGATCAGAGACACAATGGTCCCCATTCAGGTAAGCCGGGCCGCCCCAGGCCCGCAGCTGCCGCTGCAGCAGGGAGATTTATGACCTGCTCTAAATGTCACCTTTTCAACTCCCCGCGCTGGCTCCACCACCTTTGGACTCAGCACGGGCTGGACTGCTGGCCAAGCGTGGCTGGGGAGACGTGCCGCCACTCACTGCCACACACGAACACTCCTAGGGCGAGGGCCTGGCCGAGCCAGGAGGGGAGGGTGCGTGGGTGCCAGGCACCCCCTACCTGCAGTCTGAGATGAGCTCATCCATCAGCTGAGCCAACAGGGAGCCCACGTCCTCGCTGCTGCACTGCGCCTTCAGGGCCAGGTGGACTCGCTCCAGGCCAGCTTCCTGCGGAACAGGCAGGCAAGCGTTGGGACCATCAGTTAGGGCAGAAGGTACACACCAGACCCCCAACCCCCAGTCCCCGTCACCAACGTCTGAATCGTCACCCTGAACCGAAGGAGAGAACAAGTAGAGCAGAGAAGGCGGAGCCCAGACCCAACAAACCGGAGTCTGTCTCACCTCAAGAAACTTCCGGGGCTCCCCACACCAAACAGATCCAAATTCCCAAGCCTGGGACCCCAACCGCAGGCCTGGTCATGGGACTTGAGTGCCGTGCGCAGGCTCCCACAGGACTCCACACATTCCGCTCCTCACAGGGTCCCCTGGAGCCGGTCTGACATCTCACAGGTGAGGGCCTGCTGAGCCCACACCAGTCCTCACCTGGAAGGGTGCATCCCTTCCCAATCCTCCTGCCCTCCCTTCAGGAACGCTCACACAACTTCCAAGAGCAGGGAGTTCCCTCTCCAAGCTCACAGCCCCATCCTTCCCAGGTCACATCCGTCTCCTCCTGGGGCTCCTCTGCAGCTATCTCCACGGGCCTCCGCCCCGAGCTGCGAGGCAGGGAGCTCTCACAGAATATCTGTCAGGTCAAGGGCTTGCCCCTCAGTCCTCTCAGGTCCCCTCCCCACCTGTCAGCCTCCCTGAGCACATGCCATTCTGAGACGCCCAGTCCGGGCCCTCAGGGAGCCTCTTGTAGGAGGACGGCCGACCCCCAAGGAGTCTGGACCTACAAAACATGGACACCAAGCTCTCCGGAACCTGGGTGCTGGCTGGTCTCCTTCCCCAAGAGCTGCCAGTCTCAGGAAGGCCAGCCATCATGCCTTCACATAGGCCTATATCCCCTCCCCTCCACTCCCCTCCAAGACGCCAACCCCTCCACCCCTCCCCCATCCCCCTCACTGTGCTCACCTCCGCACCCACAGACGTGCCCAAGCCTCTGCAACCCCCTCCCCGCACCCCGATGCTCCCAGCCTGCTCCAGCAGCGTGGCCGCCCCTGCCTCCCCGAGGTTCCCATGGGCCACACTCCTTGTGGATGAGCCTCCGTGCACGCATAGAGACAGCCTGGGGCCACCACCAGGATCACCAGCTGCACACCAAGGGCAGCTACACCTGTGTCCGCTTTGTTGTCCTCCACTCTCTGGCCAAATGCCAGGCCCTCCACTCTCAGCATCCACAAGGAAACCCCCTAGAGGGCCCCCTGGTCACCTCCAAAGCAGGGTTTACCACCTGACCTCACACCCTCTGCTTTTCCTTGCCTTTACAAGCCCTCAGCCACCAAGTCCTTCTAGCCCAAGTCCTGCAGCTGTGCTCCTGAAGTCCCTCCTGCCCAGCACCTCGTCACTGCTCCCGCACCACCGCAATGGCAGCCTAACAGGGCTCCTGCCTCCCATCCCCTCACGGCCTCTGCAATGCCCTCCCAATGCTTCTTGGCCCTCTCCCTCCTCTGAGCCCCCATCCCTCCCTGTGGTTCTCGTGGAGGGTCACCTGCACTTCAGTTTGGAACCTCTGTATGAGAGGTGTGGGGTGAACCTGTGCTTGCCTTCGCTAAACTGGCTCCTGAAGGCCTTCTTGTTCAAGTCTACCCAAGGCGGCAAGCCTCCAGCACAAACCCCTGCATGTGATAAGAGTCAAAGGCAGCTGGTGAATGAATGGATGGATGGGTGCAAGGCTCCATCCTGCTGCTCCAGCTTGGTTACACTCGGCTCCTTCTCTGCATTGTCTCCTACCTCAGCCTGGGCTCCCCCAGATCACTCTCACTCCCTCTCCCTGGTCCGCAGGCCCCCCGTGGGGGCAAGGGGCGTGCACAAGGTGTGCGCAGGTGTGAGGCAGTTTCTACTCACCAGCCGGTCGGCGATCCTGAGCAGCTGGTTCTGAGCCTCGATCCTGTGGCTGATGTCCTCCCAGTAGGATGACAGCACCACCACGGGCTTCACGTTGCCCCAGGGCAAGTAGTAGTAGTGGCACCCTGGAAGGATGCAAAGGGCCTGGTACTGAGCCAGGAGCACAGGGGTGGGTGGGAGAGGGGCCAAGGGTGGGGCAGATTCAGGCACCTGCTCCTTCCCCCTAACAACTCTCTTGGACATGCATGTGTGGTCCATATTCCCCAGGGTCCAAACAAGGTGCCTGAGCTCCCTTCGTGTGTGGAACAAACAGCAGCTGCTCTCATTAGGGCTCTTTAGCTCATCCCAACAGAGGGGTTGTTAGAAGGACCCTGGGAAACCCACACTCTCCAAAATCTCTACACCAAGCCAGCATGAAATCGACTATTGCCCTAGGTCAGGATCAGCGCCGACCACAGCCAGTTTCAGGAGCCCCATCTGTGGCCCTGGCAGCAGGGACCCATCTGGAGGTGACCAGGGAGTAGAGGATAGCACGGGGGGACAGAGCAGGGGGCACCCCAAATAGGTTTGCCTGGGCCAGGGCCTTTGGGTGGGCCTCCAGCAGCTTTCCGTGAGAAGCAGGATTGAGGGTTCAGCCCCTGCTCTGTGGTCTGGGTCCCAGCCAGGCGCACAGCCTCTGGCCTCACCGTCAAAGACCGCCCGGCTGTACTGGGTGGTGGAGGCCAGTGGCAGGCAGGTCGTGTCGAACTTGTTACCGTAGTTCCCGATGCTGACCTCAAACTGGATGGCATCATCAACATCCTGGAGCATGGAGGCCGAGTAGAAGGCAGCAAAGAGGGAATACTTGCGCCTCCGAAGGTACTTCTGGGAACAGAAAGGACAGCCGAAGGGTCATGAGGAGCAGGAAGGAAGACACTGGGGTGGGGAGGGGTCACGTGTCTGGCAGGCCCTGGCCGTGACTGGCGCCCAGTAAATCCTGGCTGGACAGATGGGTGGTGAATGGTCCAGCTAAGCAACAGTGCCCAGATTTGGTTACTAATGGAGCAAACTCATTCCAGGCCTGTGTGTTTGGCCACGTTCCTCTAATAAGGTCTGATCCTCCAAGGTCATGCTGCTCCTTAATCCAAACTGGCAGCAGTGGCATCGCCACCCTGGGGGGTGCCTGGTTTCCTGCATCTGCCACTCAAAAGGGGCCAAGGGCCCTAAACCACCATGCCTCTGCGCAGAGCTCCCAGCCCATGCCACTCAGGGTCTCCACCACAGCATCCAGCTCTGCGTTATACACCAGCTGCCATGTGTTTGGGATGAATGTCCCCTGTGGGCATCAAGCACAGGGCTGAGGACATGGCAGGCACTCGATCACACATCCCAAGATGACTTTGCAATCCCCTTCATGGAAGGCAGAGAGAAGATGGTTACACAACTGGGCTTTTGAATAATGTAAATAGAGAGGCGCCCGAGTGGTGCAGTCAGTTGAGAATCCCACTCTTGATCTCTGCTCAGGTCATGATCTCAGGGTTCGTGAGACTGAGCTCTGCATGGGGCTCTGCGCTGTCATACAGAAGGATCAGCACTTTCTGACTACAGAGTTTGAAAGCTTAAACCACCACGCAGACCCCATACAGCTGCCTGCTGCTGGACACAAGGCTCAGCTCTACTGCTTGCTGTTCTGATATTTTTGAGCCTCAGTTTCTTCATCTGTAAAATGGAGATACTAACAGCAACCACCTGACAGGTGCTGGGAGGCCTCAATGACATCAAATGTCACTAGCGTAGTGTTTGACATATGGTGAGTGATTAATAAGCATTAGCTGTCTTTACATTATTGTTATAAAACAGACCTCTCATTTTCCATCAAGCTCTAGCCTTCTAAAATATTTTCATATATTTTCTTTGAGCCTCTGAACATCCCTCAGGAAGGTAAGGTAGCTGTGGGGTTGCTCCCATTTCACAGCTTAGGCACAGAGGCCCAGAGGGGTGAGGGAACAGACTGTGGGTGCGGCCGAGCCCTCCTCCACCATGACAAGAGAAGCCAGCCCCATTTGATCGCCACCTCCTTCACTCCTTCCAGAGCCTCACCCCTCACCTCCACCCGAAGGATGTCATCCGCAGGGAGGTCCTCCACCTTTTGCTCGCTGTGCTCCACCAGCTTGGTCTCCAGGGAGAGCAGAACCCGACCTCGGTAGGCCACGCCTTCCCCCTAAGAGGGGAGGTTGGGTCACCACAAGCAGGGCGGGTGGAGGGGAAGCGAGGAAGAAAAGGGGCCTGATCTGGCCCTGGCTCATCTCCCAGACAACCAGGACTACCCCCATCACTCTTCAGATAAGGAAATAGTGGCCCAGAGAGTACAGGAGACATGACAAGCCACCCAGATGGTCAGTACCAGAGTCCAACCCAGCCAGAGAAGGGATGAAACCTGAGACAGATAAGGCCTGGGTCCTTCAGGGGGGCCAGGAAAAAGGTGCAGGGGTTGGGGGGGGGAGTATGAGGCTGGCCCTGAAGGGAAAGCAAAAGGGAGGGGAGTAAGAAGGAAGTGGGAGCCAAGAGGGGGCCAGGTGGAAGGAGGGTTCTCCAAGGGGACGCTGTCTGGCCCTGGGCTCCCATCAGGCTCTTGGAGTCCAGACTAGAGCCGACACTGCCCAGGTTGGAGGAGCCCCGCACGCAGGCCTGGGGATGTGGGTTTGTGGGGGCGCCAGCCGGCTCACCTTGCCCATGTTCAGTTCTGCGTAGGGGTCCGGGAAGCCAGTGAACTCCCTGGGGCTGCCGTAGAGGTTGACATAGCAGGGCCCGAAGGTGGGGAGGAAACCCAGATGGTCGTCCACTGGGAGACACGGGTGGGGATCAGAAAAGCCAGCCCAGTGCGGATTTCCAGTGCTCAGCCCTGCCAACCTCAGGCCCAAGCCCATCCCTGGCCCTCAGCTCCCTGAACATGCAGAGGATGCAGCCCCCGTAAGTGTGTAAAGAATCGTGACACTGACCACTGTCTCCCATGGGCCCTTTAATCCTCACCACTATGATGAGACGTGGAGATTTTTATTACTTTTATTATCTTGTTTCACAGATGAGGAAACTGAGGCTCACAGATGCAAAGGAACATGTCACTACAAAGTAGCATAGCCCAAAATGGTCTAACCTCAAAGCCCATGCACTTAGCCAGCACGCAAAGCTGGGGCCCGGGGGCTCCACTGCCCTGCCCCTCTCAGGCCACAACCCAGCCTGCACCCCCACTCCCTCTTCCACAAGAGTGTGGGGACACACAAAGGAGGCCCCAGAGTCTAGTGACCAGAGAAGCCATCATCCAGGGAGCCAGGGGGGGGTCACCTGGCTAGATGTCCCAGTCCGCAGGGCACTCCCCCAGCATATGTCCCCCATACCTACCATGTCGTTATGAAGTCGAGACAGATCACCAAACAGCCCTGACTCACTCCGCCTTCTGTCTCCCTCCCGCATTGTACAAAGAACCACCTCTCAGTGGAACAGGTTGGAGGACAGTGCAAAGGAGAACCCCACCAGTGATGAGGGAAATCTTTTCTCTACATCACTGTCTCCTCAGAGGCTCTCTGTTGTTATGTCATGATTTTCCAGCCAACAGTCAAGTTTCCCAGGACAGGACTTCACTGGACAATACTCTGGGAACCCGGAAAAGCCAAGGTGTCTCTTCCAGAGGAAGGGGGGAGGGGCTATTTCCAGAATGCCAACAACGGGAAGTGGGCCCGTGAGCAGGAGCCATCTGGGATCCAATCCTTACAAGCAAGGATGGGGCAAGGTAGGTACAAAATAAACAGAAAATAAATGGCCTCAGCAAGGAAATTCTTGAGCCAGACCTAAGGACAGCAGGAACTGTGAACCCAAAGTCCCACCAAGTGCCAAGACCCTGGGGTAAAGAGAATGGGCAGGGACAGGGCTTGAGCGCAGGAGCGTACCTTCCCGCAGAGCCAGCTGCCATGCGCCTGTCACCACTCTCCCTCCAGTCCCCAGCACAGACAGGGCTCTGGCATTTGGGACAGAGGTGGAGGCCCAGGCTAAGGAAACGAACATGAGCTTTACTAATTATTTGTGCTAATCATCTCCATTGTGATTTACCCTGTAAACTCCAACTTCAAGAGTTTTCCACTTACCCTGGCCTCCTCCTGGTCCCCGAGATGCCTTGCCCAGGGCCCTGCCCCACCCCCTCCCTGCCTGTGAGAGTGGACTCATTTGAGCCTGAGCCGAAGCCTGGCAGATTCTGGAAGGGGTTGCGTGGGGAATTGTCTTTAAAGCATTCCAAGCGATTTTCATATTCAACTGCAGTACAGAAGTAACAGCCAAAGGTAAGCTCAAGGACCATGGTGGTGTACCTCAGTCCCATCATAAGCAAATCAAAAACTCCCCAGCAACTGGCACCCTCTCCCCTCCAGCTAAAACCCCGCAGCCCACCCCCTTGCCATCCCCAGGAAAGCACATACGGTCCACAGCTGGAGAAGGCTTGACCACACCTGCAGACTCCTCTGAAGCATAAAGGAATGGAAAAGGGGTTAGGATGGACATGACTGGGAGGACTGGTTACATGAACAGGCATGTGGATGGAGAATTGGCAGACAGACAGATGGAAAGACGGCTCCCGTGTGGGAAATAGATGCCGCCCAAGGCCCCACCCCCTCCCAGCTGTGGATTTATCACAAATTAAGTCATTACTGCACCACCACTGCCAGCCAGACACAGTTCCCAGCAGCAAGATGAGCCCTAGGTACCTCCCCACTGGTGTCTGCCTACCTATGTCTGCGTGTTCTGTTTGCCAATTGAAAACGGGACCCGAAACTTGACTCAATACATTCGAGTAACAACACAGAAAAGAAATTGTGTTTTTCTGTATTATAGCCAAACAAGTGAGGGAAACAAAGCACAGACACAAAGAAAGGTGGGGGAAACATGAAAGGCAGCAAGGCATACCCAGCACTCCACCCAACAGGCAGGTTAACACTTGGGACCAAGGTCCCTGAGCAATGGCATTTCAAGGTACGACATCGCCATCTAGTGGCCATTTTCAGTATTGCCGGCAAGCGCACCATGTTGCATTTTCACAACAGCAGGCACCGGGATCTGGCTTCCGGCACCTGCCACTTCAAGCCAAGCACAGTGATAGACCCTGTCCATCAGCTGAAGGTTTTACACCCTGGGACATGCCCCTACACTCTAGTAAGGGGTGTCCAGAAATGAGAGAAGCAAGGAAGGAGATGCTCTAGCACCCTTCTGGGCTCTTAGAATCTGTCCCTCACGTCTAAGGTAGATAAAAGACGCCCCCAAGGGAGTGGGCACCCTTCAGTCTCCTTCCATGGCCCTCTCTGATTTCAGCCTCTTCCTGCACTCTGACCCTCCCTGTTTCCTCCTCCAACTAGCTAAGTGTAACCAGGTCTGGGGGCATGACCAAGCCTATGGATATTTTCATTTGTTGGTCATCTTCACCTATTTGTCTCCTCCCAAAAAATATATCTATGACTATTTTCCCATAGCTTCATGACTGTAGTTAAAAGCCAAGAGTTGAGCAAAATATCATGAAGGAAAATGAATAGGGACACAGAGAGAAAGAGCGAAGACAAGAGAGAAAGGGAGCCTGGAAGTTCAGATACAAGGATAAGGCTGACCCATTGGTGCAGAAGGCAGCAGGGGGTGAAGGTCACCCGCAGGGGGCCAAGGCCCTGGGATCCAGCCCGGCAGCTCTCTGCAGCCGGGCCTCAGCTAGGAATCCTGGCTGGCAGAAGTCAGGGCTGCAGAAACCATAACTCATGGCCATTTTCATATCCACAGGAATAGGTTTTCATCAATGGGGAAGGCAGGCCTCTGGTCATAGGGGAGCTTTTAGCAACAGAGTGAGGACCCACATGGGTACAGCTGCAGCCCTGAGGAGAGCCACGGCCAGGGCCCACCGGAAGGAAACAGATTCCATTTTAAGCTCCTTCCAAATGATTACAAACAGACCCAGCCAGTTATCTCAGGCTAATGAGGCCGAGGTCATAGTTCCAACCACCATGTGCTTCTGGCAGAGGCAAACTCCACTTCACATCCACAGACTGACTCTGAATCCTGCCAGTGTCCCACCTAGACACAGATGTCCCCCTAACCCCACCAGCCATCTGACCAACACATGCCTCTGGTGTTCAGGAGGACCAAGCGGTGGCTGCCGAGAAGCCTGTTTCCCAATGGCACCTTTCATTAATTCCTTCATCTCTTCATTCATTCGTTCATCCGTTCAACATTCCTAATCAGGCACAGGGCTAGGCACCTAGTGAGACATGGCCCTGCTGACAATTTAGACCAACAATTCTTGATTTGGAGACAGAATCATAGGTCTCCAGGTGCTGAGGGGACCTATCCCAGGTTCTCTTCTCTGTGTCTGCAGACAGCTCCTAAAGTCAAGGGCCGAGTGACCAGTGAAGCTACCTAAGAAAAGGCCTCTATTTAGTCCTCATCATCCTTCTGCCAAAATGCAAGTGTTTTGCTGTGTTTTCCCTAAGCCCAGGGAACCATGGCTGTAGAAGCCCCAAAACACAGATGAATACTCCCAGTTCTGTGGCCTGAGCCACCCAGCCCAACTCCTTCACCTGAGGGAAGCCAGAGAAGACCAAGAACAGGCCCTCCAGCCTGGGGAGCCACACATCACAGCCCAGCAGACAGTGCCCTGGGACACCCACGTCTTCTCCTGGAGAAGCCGAGGCCATTACCTGCCACCAGCCCCGCCGGCTCCTTCTTTCGGCAATCTCCCACGCCCACAGTTTGGCTGCCTGACACCAGCCCATGCCAGACAGGAGGAGAAGCCGAGAACTGCTGGGAAATCATCATCTATGCTCCAAAGACCAAAGCGGGGGAGGGACCTCTATGGATTTCTTAGCTGTGGAAAAAACTGTAGGACACAAGTGCCATCAATGTAGTATGATTTTCGTATGTATAAAATTATAAAAGAATCTGTGTCAGTTTCATGGGCCTCGTGTGCCTATTACCTTTTGAAAGAATGGCAGCTTCTAAAAAAAAAAAAAAACCTGCAGCTTCTAAGGAAATCACTCCTTTTCATAAAACAAAATTTTTACTAAATACTTTGGAGCACAGGGTCCAAGGAATACTTAAGTGTGCCCAGGCAAACTTGTGGGCAGCAGTGCTTAAGAGGCTAGTGTTAGGTCCTGTCCTCACTGGAAATAAAAACAAAAACATGAAAACAAAAACTCCTGGTTGTGCCAAATAATCTGGTGAACCATGTGGTGGAGGAATATAGAGAAACAACATGTTTTTACAGTTTGGTTTAGTGGGGGTTTTGAGAGCAGCGAGAAAAGAGTGTCGAGCACTGCCCAGATGTGCTAGAACCCCCTAACGGGAAGAAAGAATACAAACAGCTGAAAGGAAAATTGGAGTGATACGTTCTGAGATGGCTTCAGGACAAATGGGAGAAGCTGGGCAGGGAGGAAGGCAAATACCAACTTGCAGGGTCTCAGGGTCCCCTCTGACGGAAGGGACATTAGAGCAGTCATGAAGAACAGTTCCATTTTGAGCAGTAAGTTAAACTTTTGTATTGTTTCAGAGATCAAGTTATTTAATAACACATTTAAAACTGGTTAGCTTGTTGCAAGAAGAGTCTCATTTATTCCCAAAACAGTCTGTGGGAGAGGATGAACCAACCTCAGAATACCTCTCTGAACCATGCAGTGTTGCCCATGACCTGAGCGCCATCTAGTGGCCAAGTAAACATCTTTCTCACATTCTCTTTAAAACCTTCATAATGACCCTGAAAAAGATCAAGGCCAACATCACCAACAGAAATGAAGACTGATGGGGGGAGAGGGAGCTAAACTCTCCCTCGGGCAGCTGATGGCAGGCACAGCTGTAGCCTCATGAAATAGTAGCCGTCAGGAAACAGTCAGAAGGTCATTTTGTGCTTCTACGAAGGTCTGCCCCTGGATTCTAAGGCAGGAGACAGCACCAATCAGAAAACTGGAGAAGATTCCTTCCATACCAGGAGTTTCGATCTACAAGGGGTCCAGAATGCCCTCCCTCCCACCCCTCCCTCATGATGTACTGACCCCACCTCAAATCCTTCTACCTGTACATCCAAAATAGCCATTCTCAGAAATTATCTGAACAGCACCTGCATCCTAAGATGATTGTTCCCACAGTTAGTGGGGGGAGGGGGCTGGAGCAGGAGGGGCCCTCACAGCAGTGCCTTGTGGATGGTAGTTTTTGTGTATTCCACCGATTAAAAGTACCAATGATGAAATCAGAATGGCAGAGAGCAGTTAGATAGTAAAGCTGCCTGAGGATACCTGGAATTTCACTGCACAATTCTTTACTTTCAGGTGTGTGTGTTTGAATTTTCTATAATTAAAAGGTGGGTTTTATTTTAATGTTTCAGAGAATGTAAAAGAAGGGATTGCTCAACTTCAAGAGCACTAGGTGGAATCTTCCAGAAACTGGACACATTAACCTGTGCTCCAGGTAAAGATTTGTCAAGGCGAATGGACAGAGAACAAGGCACCCTGTCCGTAGAAAGCACCGTCACTGACCAGGTCTTGACAGAGAGTGAATAAAGGAGAAAGGAAGAATCACAGAGTGCTAACCAAGGTAGAGAAGCAGCATCTGTAAGATTCCAGAGAGCATTCACGTGAAGGTCTCCAGAAATTATTTGGAATTCTCAACAGAGTGCAAGGAGACATAGGTGTTGTAGAACAAAGCAAAACTTCTGGGAGAGAACCAACAAAAAAGAAAATGAAAAATATAAAAGGAATGACAGAGGCGAATGGAGGCAGAACAAGAAACTCAAAATGCAATGACCAATTTTAAACCACATGGAAAGCAGTAAGGAGAACTGGTACAGGGGGAAAGGATCAGATTAGTGATGCAGAAAGGCAATAATAATGATACTACACAGCAAACATTACTTTACTTTAGGTTTTCAGGCGTACCAGACACTCTAAGAATGTTGCATTTATAATCTCACTGGATCTTTACAACAGTCTTATGAGGCCTGGCGAGAGGGGAGGAGTGACTCACTCAGCTACAAAGAAGCAGAATTGGGACCCAAGCTGCCAGGTTCGAGTTCCTGCTCTTATCCCCTACCCCACCCTGCCTTCCGCTGCTCTTGTTCCAATGTTAGAATAAATCCCTCTTCAACGCAGATTTAAGAATTCACCATGTCTCAGATAAAATTCAATGAAAAGAGTCTCACACTTGGCTACATCAAAGTAACTTAACTATAAGAAAAAAAGATGCATTCCTACAAGCATAATCTCATTAGAAAAATCAAATCAGACTGCTCTCAGAAAGTGTACCTGAATACATTCAAAATAGACTAAATATTTAAATGTAAAAAAATACATAAAAATAGAGTTAAATATAATCTTGGGGTTTGCTGAAGGCCTTCCCAAGCAAGACATTGGGGCAAAAACCCATATCATTTAGATTAAAAGATTTTGAAAATAAGCACATGAAGTTAATTAGGAAGTTTTAAAAGGAAACAACAAATAAATTGAAGAGAGTTAAAGAGAAGAATAAAAAGATGAGAGGAGACAAAATTTAAAAAGAAAAAATTAGAAAATGAAGAAAAAATATTAAATTGATAAATAAACCCCAAAGTTGATTCTTTGAAACAAAGCTGGGGGCGGGGGCGACTTGTAACAAAGTTAAACAAGAAAAAAAAGAAAGAAAACTCAAACACGTATGATTAGAAATACGAAAATGGAAAACACCACAGGTAGAATTGTTTAAGTTATAAAAGATTGCTCTATACAACACTATGTAAATAAATTAGAAGAGCTCAACATTGTGAACACATTTCTATGAAAAAAATAAATTATCAAAATTGTCTATAGTAAAAGTAACAAACTAAAAAGAACAGTGATCACAGGAGAAACTGAAAAGTTTTTAAAGAGCTAGTACTATAATACCCACTCAAAAAGGGCACCTAGCCCATCTGGTTTTATGGGTGAATTCTTTCAAACCCTCAAAAGGCTATATTCTTATGTTATATAAACTGCTCCAGATGTTAGAAAAGACTTTAAATCTTTCCAATTAATTTTATAGAGCCAGCATAACCCAGATACCAAAACCTAAGAAATAACAAGCAGACATACCAATTAAAGATAATAGAAAATCAAGAAACAGGCCCAAGAACACATTTAAGAATTTGGTAGGGGATAAAGGTGGCATTTCAAAATATAGGGAAAAGATTATTATATACAATGTTGGTATTACCAAAGAACAACTGTGAAAAAAGTAATGTTAGATCCTTGCCTTATTTGCTAAGGAAAGGTTAACAGATTTAGCTATATAAGAATTTTTAATTCCTAGACATCAAATTCTATTACATGGTAAAATAAAACAGACAAGAATTATTTACCACATATACAACAGGGGAAAAGTTAACATATATATATATATATACACATATATATATATATATATGTTATATATATATATATATAACTCTTTATATATATATATAAAACTCTTTATATATATATAAAACTTTTACAAAACAGTGAGAAAAAACAAACATACTATCAGAAATATGGACCAAAACAATGAATAGGCAACTTATAATAGAATAAATAAAAGGTATATAAATATATAAATAATATGTAAATATAAAATAATTATTAAAATATTTTTAAACTTGCATTCATCAACTTAACCATCTATTTATGAAATGATGATTAAGGCAACAATGAAATTCACCCATCAAATTAACAAAGTTCTTTTTTAACATTATTTTACCCTGTGTTGGTGAAGGTAGAGCAAAATAAGCTTATGTGAGTGATTAGAGTGTACAATGGTCTATAGTTTTTTTGAAGGGCAATTTTGATACATACAAATAGCTTTAAAATGTACAAATCCTGGGGCGCCTGGGTGGCTCAGTTGGCTAAGCGTCCAACTCTTGATTTTGGCTCAGGTCATAATCTCACAGTTCATGGGATTGAGCCCTGCATCGGGCTCTGTGCTGAGAGCATGTAGCCTGCTTGGGATTCTCTCTCTATCTCACTCTCTCTCTCTCTCTCTCTCTCTCTCTCCCCCTCTCCCTCTATCCTTCCCCTGCTCACGCTCTCTTTCTCAAATAATAATAAGCTTTTTAAAAAACGTAAAAATCCTTTGATACAGCAATTCCATTTCTAGGTATTCATACCAAAAAATCATGAATTGTATAAAAGATTCAGCTACAAAAATATTCAATATAAAATTAGTTGTTCATAATGTAGAACAACTAGAAAACACCCGAATATTTATCATTAACTAGTTAATGTGGATTAAGGTACATTCACACAAGAGAATGTGTGTATTCATTTAAGATTATACTGTAGAATATTTAATAACATGAATAAACATCTATATTATATTGCCAAGTGACAAAAAGCAATTTTCAAAAGTTTTTAATATACACACACATGAGCATATATAGAGACACATTCATGTACATATGCATACATACACACAAAAAACCTCACAGAATATTAATAATTAATTAGCTCTCCTCTGGGGGTAAGCATATAGGTAATTTTATGGGCAAATTGTATACTCTTCATTATTATTTTTTTTAATTTTACAAAATTATCATGGCCTACTTTTTAACTGACCAATGAAAGCTATTTCAAAATAGAAACTGCTAGAACACAGTTGGCCAACACAGAACGTGATGCACAGAATGGCTGCAGCCACCCGTGTTATCAGCAGGAGTAAATCATCCTCCCAACCACCATTCAGTGGATCCCACCCCCAAGGTGTAGCGAACCCTAAGTGCCTGTAAGCCCATCTTTCTCATTGGCCACAGCCCTTCTTCATGGAAAAGGGGCTGCAAAGGCCTTATAATTAATATTCCCTTTTCTGCGCTCTCAAAGCTAGGGCTATAAGACAGGTAGGGGTAGATGAGGGGAGAGCATGGAGGACCAGAGGATAGAACAAGGGAGGGAAACTTACCTTCTATTTCTCCTCCAGGGGCAGAGATTTTCGACATATTCAGGTAGGTGGTGGCCACGATGTCATTGTGGGTGAGGCGGTCCCTAGAATAAGGGGGCAGAGAGGGCCTGAACACAGGAGGGGGGACTGCACGCCACAGCCCACCCAGGAAGGAGAGGGCCTGTTATACATCTTTAGGGGTCCCAATCTTCATACTGGGTATGTTCCTGAGGCCAGGTCATCCTAGGGAAGAGGAGACTGGAAAGAAAGTGTTGCTCAAGACTCCTCTGGAGGGAACGAGTCCATCTGGCCAACCACCAGCATCCCATCAGCCGACCAACACTGGGCTGCCAGCCTGGGTGTCTGGGGAGACATCTGCAGGTTGAAAGGAAAGAGGCCAGAGGCAGGAGGGAGGGCAGGAGAGCAGAGGAGGCTGCTCAGGGAACCAGACCCCCCCAGACCCAGGGAGAGCAATGTTCCAGACTCAAGAAATATCCAGACCAGGAGAAAACCAGGTATCCCAAGAAGAAACTATCTCCAAGGCCACAGTCTTAAATTAGCTTATATTAGTTAATGCAGGATTACTTTTTGTATCCGACTTTATATGTGGCGAGGCACTTTTAACCTCCTTTATCTCAAAGGATTCTCTCAACAGCCTTGAGGAGCTAGTACTTTTATTATCCTCTCCATTGCACAGATGAGAAAACTGAGGCTCAGAGATGGAAGGTCCTTGCCCAAGGTCAGCCTGGGAGGGAGGGGCAGAGCCAGAACTGAAACCTTGGTGTCCTGACTCCTGATCCAGTGCTCCTGCCATGGTACGTGCTGCCCCTGTGCACCACACAGGGGCCTGTCCCTGTCCTGCTTCCTCGGAGGAAGGTTTCTCCCTTCCCTAACCAGCATGGACTACAGGTAGGAGTTTGAGCAGACTGACTATAACGAGTCCATTAGCCAACTATGTCCCATGTAGACCCTCCCTCTGGGTCCCACACCTGTCCCCTTGACAATAATATAGAGAATAGCTGGCATTTATTAAGCACGTACTGAAAGCCAAGCATCGTGCTAACATCATCATATGAATTAGCTCGAACCCTCACTCAGCCCCATGAGGTAGGTACTACAATTGGTCCCAATCTCAAATGAGGAAACTGATGATTTGAGCTAGAAATGTCCACCCCCAGGGACATTTATCAATGTCTGAAGACAGTTTTGAATGGGGATGGTCGGGGGGGGGGGGGGAGGCAGTAGAGAGACGCTATGGCTGCTGCTAAACACCTTGCAACGCACAGGGCAGTCTCATCCAGCAAAGAATTTTTTGGCCCAAAACATCATACTGCTAAGTTGAGAAATGCTGGACTGGGCAAGACCTACCTCCTTCCTGAAATTTCCCGGGGTCCATTTTCCTTGGGGCCCTGAAGGCTCTCTCTCTCCCTCCTATGAGCATCTAGGCCATAGGCAGCTTCAGGAGATGACACGCCTAAGCCCCATTGTGAAAGACACTCTTGGGCAGGGTATTCTATTTTTCTTTTAAATGCTATACCCATCAGATACCTGATCTCTGCTGCTCCTTTCCTTCCTCTTCACACTTCCTAGGTAGTTGATTAAGCTTTGACTTTAAAGTTGTCCACCAGGGAGGGGACTAACTAGGAAGAATGAATTGTCAGCAGAGATCATTATCATTTTTCCTGATGAAGGATGGTAATAAGCTCTTACAGTGAGATCACCACCAGCAGATAACTGGCAGCTGCCTTCGTGACTGACCCCTGGGAAAGACCAGCACTAAAAGAGGGATGAAATTTCTGACCTCTGGTCTTATCTGAACTGTGTGAGAAAGGAAAGAAATGGGAGGAGAAAGATTCTGTTTTTATGGGGTAGAAGTAACTTCTTGAGTTTCTGTTCTTTAACAAAAAAGAGAACATGAAAGAATTGAGCGGAAGATTGAGTTACAAGGAAAAGGCCATGTGGACCAGATTGTATTTCCAGGGCTCAGGTGATAACAAAAGTTTATCTGCATTTTCTGGGAAGAAAGCACTTTTCTGGATAGGAACTTGCAGCAGCAGAACACTTTCTGGCCAAGAGTTGGGTTTTGGGGCTTGGGGTTGCTTTTGGAAAATACAGCAAGTCTGAAAATAGACTCACAATAAAAATGCCACTTCAACCCAAACCAGAGATGCAACCACCAGATTCCGTAATGTGTTTGGATTGTACAGTATGCTGATGCCCTCGACACAGCTCACACGGACCTGGGCAAGGCCCAGCCACCCCCTACACAACACAACCGCCCCCGTGCGCACATCCACACAAGAGTCCGTAGGCAGGGACACACACAGAGGCATACAGCCAATCAGCCCCCATCACTGCACAGGTGCATGCACGCATCATGAGCTGAGATACAGAGGTGGTTCCGGGGACATGAAGCACATCTCTCCCCATGACCGCCTGCCCACGGAACATACCTGCGGTCAGGGCCCTAGAGCCCCCCCCTCTTCCTGGCCCTCCTGGCTGTTGCTTTCCTCTCTAATTCCCACAAGCTGTTTTCTCTAGGCCTAGGGAACTGGCACACACTTTAATGGCTCTGTGGCCTGGGGGTTTTCCCTGGTCTCTCATTACCCTCCTGGCTGGGGGTTCCATGGCCTGAGACCAAAGGAGAACACGCTGGGAACCGCACGGCCAAGACTTTTTGGGGGCAGAAAAAGGACAACTCTCATTTTGGAAAGCCTGATATCTGGAAGGTCCTGGAGGTCATGCATGTGGACCCCTAACTGCCCTTCAGGTGTGAGAGAGATCACCTTAACATAGTGGGAAGCAGAAAGCCCAGTGGTTAAGAACACAGGCTTTGGGAGCAGCAGGCTTGGGTTCGATCCCAGCCTCAGCTGCTTCCCAGCTATCCCTTTAGACAGATCACTCCCTCATCTATAAAGTAGCCAGGAATCGAGCTGAGGATCACATGATATCACATGTGTAAAATACTTGCTGGGCACAGGACCTGGCACACAGTAGGTGCTCATTCCACAATAGCAGCCCATGGCGGGGTAGGGAGAAGGGGGTCACAGCCCATCCTCCCAGAAGCTCTACTCTTTTCAGCTTCCTTGCCTTATGCTTATGATCCTCTCCTCACTGGAATGCTTTCACCCTGGACTTATCAAAATCCCACCTCCTCCAGGAAGTCTTCCTGACAACCTCCTGCCCTAGGGGATATCAGGCTGCTGGAGACCTCTCTGCTCTACCTGGCTGCCCTCTGTGCCGTGGAGTAGGGCTGTGAGTAAGCTTCGCAAGAACAGCCCACGCCCTCTCCTTCTCTGGCCTCCCAGCAAACTCCCTTACCTGAAACAGACTCTTCCACTATGTGTCCTCAACTGAGAAAAACTGAAGGACCCAGTGACCCCTGAAGATAGCCACCCCCAAAGACTCCAAGACTCAGCACTCACCAGTCAATGACGCGAATCCTCATTTTCTCACACATAGAGGGAAACTGAGGAGGGAAGAGAGACCTGTTGGGTGGGATCCTTTTAAAGAAGGGGAAGTCCAGGGGTGCCTGGATAGCTCTATCTGTGGTAGAACATGCAACTCTTGATCTCGGGGTTGTGAGTTCAAGCCCCATGTTGGGTGTAGAGATTATATATTTTATAAAGGGTGGGGGCACCTGGCTGGCTTAGTCAGTTAAGCACCCGGCTCTTGATTTCCTCCCAGGTCATGATCTCACAGTTGTGAGATCAAGCCCTGAGTCTGTGCTGGGCGTAGAGTCTGCTTGGGATTCTGCTTGGGATTCTCTCTCTCCCTCTCCCTCTGCCCCTCCCCTGCTTGCATTCTCTCTGTCTCTCAAAAATAAATAAATAAACATTGAAGAAGGAGGAGGAGGGGAGAGGGAGAGGGGAAGAAGAAGGGGAAGTCCAGGATATAAGCAGGATTCTGGAGAGGCCAGGAGTCCAGGGTCTTCCGGGATGGCTCGAGGAGGCAATGCTTACCATGGCAGGCAGGGTGATGCTCTGGTTCCACTGAGGGTTGGCTGTCTTCTCCAGGATCTTGCTGCAGAGCTAGAAGACACAGAGGACAGGTGGATGGAGCTCCAAGGGAACTATGGTCTCCTTTGGGAACCACCTCACCAGCCAGGGGCTGCTCTCTATCATGTCAGCCACCCTTCAGTCTGGGCAGAAGACTCTAAGGGCCTTAAAGGCTCAGACACAGGGAATCTGCAGAGACAAAGCTCAATGGCAAATCTGATCCAGAGCTGGAAAGTATGGGGCAGGGTAGCAAGAGAGTGCGGGAATGGGGGTGGGGGGGGCCAGATTGCCTGAATTCCACAGCCCTTCTACCCTTATCTCCTACCTCTGGCTGGAAATCCCCCTCCTCCAACTCCCATATGGCCATGACCTAAGTGTGGGGGCCCTGAGTCCAGACTGGCTTTCTCAGGGGTCCTACAGAGCAAGGCACTAACATCTACCAGTCAGCCCAACCACCTGCCCCTTTGGAACACTGTGAGCCCTAGGAGATTAGAGATGGGTAGAGAAGGGGAGAGAGGAGCTGGAGGGCTAGGGCTTGGGGGCCAGGCACCAGCATCTGAGAATGAGAGAAGAATGCAGTGAACATAAAATCCCCATAGGCCACAGTCTGCCTCAGATCACTCTTGCTCTTAAGACTGGGCTTTCCACAGGGCATCTGGATGGCTCAGTTGGTTAAGCATCTGACTTTGGCTCAGGTCATGATCTCACGATTCATGAGTTCAAGCCCCACATCGGGCTATGTGCTGACAGCTCAGAGCCTGGAACCCACTTCCAATTCTGTGTTTCCCTCTCTCTCTGCCCCTCCTCTGCTCACACTCTGTCTCTCCCTCTCTCTCAAAAATAAATAAACGTTAAAAATTTTAAAAAAAAAAAAAGACTGGGTTTTCCACAATCAAGAAACCTAGCAGAGATGGACTCCAGATCCAAACCAGTGACTTGTATGCTCTGCAGCTAGGAATACCCCAGGAGATGCCACGCCCCCCAGCCAGCTCCAGGACATCCAGTACCTGCACAGTGACAGCAGGTAACCTATTTCAGATACATAGATTCCGGTAGGTTTGCATGTCCTGCAGCCTTTTTCAGAGCATTTACAGTGGGTCCTGCATTGTGCTAAGCATTTATATGCATTTAATGAATATCTCAGGAGCTTCCGTTCCTCCATCAAATGAGGGTACAGCCTCCATGGAGGCCAGGACTTTGTCTCCACCCCTGATCCACCCAATGTCAGCCCCTGTCCCCATCCTCCCCACCTTCCTGTGAGAATAGCCCAGGAAATGCCTGGAGGCAAGTCTGGGTGCCACAATTTGCTCCTTGTGTCAGCAAAGAAAGGAGTAAGGAAAGAAGAGAGACAAACAATTTCATGGGAAAATGGGCAGAGAGTGAATGAAAGCTCAAAGGGTTGTAAAGCACATGAAAAGATGCTCAACCTCCCTCATAAGAAACGAAACACAAATAAAACCAAGACACCATTTCTCAATCATCAGATTCATAAAACTCTCCAAAATCCAACAGCCCTCTGGTGGCAGGGCTACAGGGAGACTGCACTCTCATATTGTGCTGGTGGAAGAAAACAATAGCTCAACCCTCCACAGGGCAACTGGCCACTATCCATCCAAATTGCAAATGTAAAAACCCTCTGACCTACCAGTTCTATCTCTAGACATTCACCATAATACTTGCATATGCGCAGAATGCGTAATGAAGTGATTCACTGCATACAGTGTGAAGTATCAAGGATATGGAACAACCCATGTGTCCACCAATAGAGGGCAGATTACATAAATGACGGTCCGTCCACACAACGGGGTACTATGCAGTTCTGAAGAATGAGGACTGCTCTGTGATACGAAACAATTTCCAAGTTATATTATTGATTGAAAAAAGGCAGGTACTGGGGATGTAATGTACTACATGATGACTATAGTGAACATTGCCATACGGCATATTTGAAAGTTGTTAGGACAGTAGCTCCTAAGAGTTCTCGTCACAAGGAAAAACCATTTTTTCTGTCTTTTTTTTTCATAATGTTGTATCTATATGAGAGGTGGGTGTTAATTAAACTTAGGATAATCATTTTGCAGTTTGTAACTGAAGTCATCATTCTGCACATTTTAAATTTATACAGAGCTGTATGTCAATATCTTAGTAGAAGTTGGAGGGGGAGAAAAATTAAAAAGCAAAGCGCAGAGCAGTGAGTATAACACGCAACCATCTGTGTTAAGAGAACAGCATGTAAGAATCTGTAGTCTGATTTGCTTGCATGTACATAACGAAACCAGAATGATGCAAAAGCATCTGACTGCAGTAGTTCCCTCTGCCAGGGAGGAAGTGATGGGTGGATGGGGGCGGAGCAACAGGAAGAGCTTTCATGACAGCTGCTACATAGAGGGGAGTGAGAGAGAGAGAGAGAGAGAGAGAGAGACTCCACAATAAATACATTACCTAATTCAAATCTTTGATGACCAAATTTTTTAAATAAAAGGAAAAGAAAGGACTCTAACCAGACACAGCTAAGAGACCCTGCCAATACCATGCCTCAGCTCTCTGGGACAAGAAGACACAGGCTGTCCCCACACTCCCATGAGCGATGACCTTAGGGCCTGCTTCAGCCTTGGCCCCAAGTTGCTGAAGGCGTCCTCTCCAGCAGGTGTTTCCACCTGGCCATCCTGGGCTGTGGGTCTGGGAGCCTGAACACAGCAGGTCCCCCGCCACACCCAGGCCAGCACTGCCTCTGGCCCTAGAAGACCCCAACATCCTTCCCACACTCTGCTCCACCCTCGACACACTCACCTGAGCCAGCACCAAGCTTCCTCCCCCACTTCCTTCCCCTCTTCCTCCTCCTTTTCTCTAAACCTTTTTCTGTTTTACCCTCCTTCACTTCCTGATAGAGTGTAATTCGTACCACCATTCTGGGGGGCTATTTGGCCATCTGCATCAAATACTTAAAAATAAGCACGCCCTCTGCCCAGTTCTAGAAACCTCCCTATAAAAAAGCAATCTGGGGGAGCCTGGGTGGCTCAGTTGGTTAAGCGTCCAACTTCGGCTCAGGTCATGATCTCACCACTCGTGGTTTCCAGCCCCACATCGGGTTCTGTGCTGACAGCTCAGAGCCTAGAGCCTGTTTCAGATTCTGGGTCTCCCTCACTCTCTGCCCCTCCCCCACTCGTGCTCTGTCTCTCTGTCTCAAAAACAAAAAATTTTTTAAAATTTAAAAAAAAAGCAATCTGAGTATGAAGAAAGATTCCAGTACACTGATTTGTCACTGAGATGTTCATAAAAAAAAAGAAACTAACAACTATAACAAAAAAGTTATCCCAAAATAGGCTATATGTTATGCCATAATCATCTAGTGGAATATTATACAGCCATCAAAAATTTATTTCAAAGGCTGTCTAATAACCTAAGAAAATACTAGACTATAAAAACAGTTTGACAAACTGACTAGATGTAATTGATTCTTGTTACTGATGGTAGTTACATATTCTATAAATCACCAAGAACACTGAATTTGTGAATATTAAACTACTGTTCTGGGGGAAATACAGGGTTAGGCTCCTACCAGCCTCTGTCAGAACAGTTTTGTCAACTAATCAACATATAACCTTGTATTATGTGTGTTTCTGTTTTCTGTTTAAGGATTCTTATTTAATATACACTGTTGGGGGGCCCCTGGGCGACTCAGTCGGTTAAGTGTCAGACTTCGGCTCAGGTCATGATCTCGTGGTCTGTGGGTTCATGTGCCTTGTCAGGCTCTGTGCTGACAGCTTGGAGCCTGGAGCCTGCTTCAGATTCTGTGTGTCTCTCTCTCTCTGCCCCTCCCCTGCTTGTTCTCTCTCTCTCTCTCTCTCAAAAATAAACATTAAAAAAAATTAATATATGTTGTTGAGTCATTAACACTCAACTCATGGTCAACAGCATTGTCACTCATGCCTAAATGAAGCTTATCTAACATATCTTTCCTCTGTAAGGTACACCCAGCCTTTTTACACAGAGGAACACTTGATAGCCCTTCAGCCCTACACTAGGAAGCATTTTAAACAGTCAAATCACCAATAAAGAGCACTAAAATGTGAAAAACACGATACCAGGCAGACCAAGAAAAGGACACTTATTTACAGGATGAGAACTGAGACAAAAAGGCAAGGTCACATTGTTCCAAATCAGCTAACAATGTGGGCCTCCCAGTCATACTGCACAGACCGCAAATGATCATGAAGCAGCATGACTATTAATTTTAGGGTTACAAATAGGGGTGCCTGGGTGGCTCAGTTGGTTAAGCGTCCACCTCTTGGTTTCTGTTTAGCACATGATCTCATGGTTCATGAGTTCAAACCCTGTGTCGGGCTCTGCACTGACAGCTCAGAGCCTGCCTGGGATTCTCTCTCTCTCTCTCTCTCTCTCTCTCTCTCTCTCTCATACTCTCCCTCTCTCTCTGCCCCTCCTTCACTCTCTCTGTCTCTCAAAATAAATAAACTTTTTAAAAAATTTAGTGACTGGTGAATTTGCAAATATCCACAAATAATAAAAATCAACTTACTCTAAATCCAATTTTTTTCCAGTGGGGGAGTGGGGAGGGTTGGGAGTGAAAACAGTATAATGAAAAACATGCTACAAAGAAATACCTACAAATGTTAGCAGTGGTTATCTCCAGAGTGATGTGGGGTACAAAAAAAAACGGTTCTTTTCATTTTCTTTGATTTTCTCTGATTTTTTTTCAATTTTTTTACAATTGATAGGTTTTTTCCTTGCATTAAGAAAAAAATTTCTTTTAAAATCTCCTACCCTGCCCCCCAAGTACCTTTCCTTTCCTTCTCACATACCACCAAGTGTGTGTGTAAAATCAGGTATGGTTCACATCTTGAATAATAGTGCCACCAAGTGTCCATAAGAGAAAGTGCAATGAGGCCCAGGTTGCGGTGGGTGGGCACACAGAGGACAAAACCCCAGGACGCCAGATTAGAATGTAATGAGAAAAAGTGACATACTGGCAGGTTGAGAGAGAGAGAGACAGAAAGAATGAGACAGGCAGTAAGGATAGCTGGAGGAGAGGGTGACACAGAGGCCAGGGGATTCCAACAGGCTAAAGCTTTCAAAAGGGAGGGTCTCGACTACCTCCGTCACAATAAGCCCCTTCCTTCTAGGGGAGAGAATGGGGGCTGTAGCTTCTTGCAGAAGCCCAGTCACCAGTCAGCTTTATATTAGCCCCTTGCTTTGGCTAGGTCCCCTACCTCCATCACATCTCACGGACGTGTGCACGTACCTAGAAAAACACCCAGGGCCAGTTAAGGGCATCTCAGAACAGAAGACCTTGGGAAGTCAAGGTGCCCACGTGGACCCAGGAGCAGCCAGGAGCCCCAGAACTCTGAAATTCAGCTCCAAAAAAAAGCCATTACATTCGAAGGCAGGTCAGTCTTGGTTCTTACCACCATCAAAGCACCCTACCATTTGGAGGAATGTGGAATAAAATCACTCTTGAGACATGACTTTCCCTATCTGTCAAATTGGGAAATTAACCCCAGTCTTTGGAAGAAGCGTCCCACAGGCCTATCCAGCCATTCTCTTCCCCTTCCTTCTTGTTTTCATTCATTCTGTTACAGTCGTTCCTGAGGCCAAGTACAGGGCATCAGACCCTGATCCCAAATCCACAGTAACACTGCACTTGGGTGAGGACCCACAGTGAGCATTTACACCTCCATGTAGAAGAGTTTAAAATCGGAGTTACCTCTCCCACATACATTTTCACTGAGACCCTGAGTTAGGTCGGGATGGAGGAGCCAGCTTGAAGGGGCCCCCAGTGGCCAACTTCAGGACAGTTCGTGCAGCCAACACAGTCATGACTGATTTCAACACACTGAATTAATAAAAAAAAAGCATTGAGGTCCATAGTAATATTCAAAGGCACCAAAGCAGAGGAAAGCTCTTTTCTCCCAAAAAGCCGCAGCTTGTAAAAAGAGAAGGAATGATAATGAGAAAATCACCACTTTGCAACCCCAAGAAAATGACTTATTCAGGCAAGGAGGTCAACGGCTGCATGGACCATTAGGTAAGAAGCTGCTGAGAAACAAGATACACGGTGCCAAGACATTGCCCATAGTTACTTGCAAACTACACAAAAGAGAGTGTGTCGTTTGACAAGAGTGTTCTAGAGGCACTATCTCAAGCAGATGACCAGACACCCATCACCAGTGGCGGGACAACCTCACTTCGCTTCCTGTTGTGATGCAGTATGAGGTACACAACATCACCTATGACACATCCTCGCCGAAATACTGAATCTGAATCTAATCTGGCCTCAAGACCTAACTTCCCGTTTGTAGGAAATACAGGGCCCCAGGAACAAGTTAAATAACATGAGAAGGAAACAATCAGACAAATCCAGAACCTGGACAAATGGCCTGGGCTCTTCAAAAAAATCAATATCATGGGGTGAGGAAAACTGGGGGGGGGGGCAGTAGGGGAAGTGGGGACAGGAGGGACTGTTACAGAAGAGATTAAAATAAAGAGACCCAAGGACCAAAGGCAGAGCATGAATTATAGTTAGGTCTTAGATCAGCATGAAATTAAGCCAGCTCTAAAGGAAATTTGGGGGGATAATCAGAGTAAATTTATACGAACCAGTACAAGATATTAGGGAATGATTGTTAATCTCATAGGTGTAGTTACAAAGAATTTTGTTACAAAGAATTGTCTTTTCCTCAGGAGATGCATGCTGAAGCCTTTAGGAGTACGGTCTGCAACTAGGTTTCAAATGATTCCACCAGGAAAAAAAGTATCTATATACAGAAAGTAAATGTGACAAAATGTTAGGGAGTGCTTCGTCTAAGTGGAGGTCATACCAGTGGGTGGGTGTTCATTGGATAACTCTTCTAACTTGATTAAAGTCATAATACTCAAAATAAAGAGTCAGAAAAATGTTAATTATCTACACACGGGGAAAAAACTGGAAAGATGGGCACCAGAAATGAACTTTGTATGGTGCATTATGGGTCATTTTATTTACTTTTTTCTGTAATTTTCAAAATGTAAATCAGTAATAAAAAGAGAAAAGAAACATAAGCTGCAGAGTGAGTCTGGGCATCAGATAATAGGACACCTCCCTCTCCCCAACCCCAGGGCCTCCCTTTGTTGGTGGGATAGGCTGGCAGACCCTGCTCCTTTTCAAAACAAATCTAAGAAGAGATTAAGTGGAAGGAAAATGGCAAAGTGCTGTGTGAATGGGAACCCACACCACCTTCATGACCACCCTCACCTTTTGGTGTCTATTGCTAATTTTTAAAACTTCTCTGCAATTGTCCTGTGACACCCGTGGGTCGTCTTCCCCCTCCCCACCTCTGCCTAGGGAGGGAAGGGGGAGCCCGCTGGCCCACACCCACCCTCCAGCCACCCAGCTCGGATTCTCAGCCCTTCTCCCCTGCCCTGTTCCAATTTTCCTGTTAACATCCAAGCCATCTGACTCAACTCTTCCAACCCTGGTTCTGCAGCAGGTAGAACTCTCCGCAAGGTTGGCACGACCTCAGAAGGCCCTGACCCCACCCTTGCCAAGCCCCTGTGGTCGGGACACAGAGGCTCCCCGCCAGGGCCTCTGAGAGCTGGGGCAGTCTGTGCCCACCTGATATGTCATTTTCCCACCATTTCCACCACAGTCTCTGCTTTGAGGTTATGGACTAAATATGATCGGGCTCCTACCCGCAAGTCGGAGAAACAGATGCTAACAACTACTGTAATGAAATGAAAAACCTGCTAAAAGCACCCTAGATCCCTGAGGACTTAGCGCATCAGGCCTGGGAGCTTTGGGAAGCTGAACACTGAAAGATGCTGGACTCGGGGTGGGGAGAGAAGGAAGTGCACACGCATGTGTATGTGACCTTGAAGGGAGGGAAGAGACAGGACAGATGAGAGGACACAAGGCCGCTGTGTGAGCTATGTAGTTTGTATGCACAGGAGGGTGCAGGAAGGGAGCCCCTGAGGCTGAACCCCACCCCTCATCGTGGGGTTCAGACTCAACGTGGAGCTGGAGCTGGGGCTGCAGAGCTGCATGTTCCCGGCAGGGGGCGCCATTCTCTCACTCGCACAAATATCATAGCCGCTGACTTTATCCATGATGAGGGGAGAAAGTTCAGATGCACGGCACCTGGCTGGATTATACCGTTTGAACTTCATTGCACAAACAGGGCTGTTTTAGACTAATTATTCTGGTGGCTTTCTATGGGGAGAATCCAGAGAAGAGAATGAAACCCAAGGCTGCTGTGTGGTCCTGGGAAGAGAGGACAGTGGGCAGAGGGGAAGGAAGGGCCTGGGACATGTCTGAAATCAAAAGTTAGGGTGGCATGTTTGATGTAAGGAGGGAAGAATCAAGGCAGGCTCATGTTTTCTCCCTTTGACGGTGGCACCTGGTTAGGAGGGAGGCTCTTGATAGAGGGCATGGTGGGCAGGAGAGGCTCTTCTACACGGCCCAAGCGGCAGCAGACAGAGCTGTGCAGAGGCCGGCGGAGGTCTGGGGCTGAAGCAGGGGTCAGAGTGAAACAGAGCTGTGGGAGTCGTCTGTGGACGGGTGAGGCTGAAGCCTGGGAGTGGCCCAGCCAACAGGGAGAGCCCAGAGGATGGGCAGAGGGTACAGAGTGCCTGCACCTGGGGTGGGCCCAGAAGATGGGCTAGAGGGAGGGGGCCCTCTGCTGCTGGGCAGGAAGGTGGGCTTTGAGGAAGAAGGGTACAAGTCATCCCCAGCACCCCCACCAGAATGGACTTTCTCCACTCAACTCCTGCCATGACTTTTTAAAAACAATCATTATGTTTTTATTCCTTTTTGAGTTTCCCTCTCTTTATGACTTCACATCTGGTTTCCATTCTACTGCTTAATTTTCTCCTAAATACTCCTCTATCTATCCACTGTCTGTCCTCCCTGTGTCTGTCACCTGTGTGCCCATCTCAGATACCCCAAGCAGACCCACCCATGTGTGTGCATGGCAGCCCCAGAGAGCCAGGCGGGGGGGAGTGTCTCCCCGTGCATCCCCCAATCAGCCCCTCCGTGCGCACCTTCTGACAGGTAGCCCCAAGGGCAGCGTGTGTGCCCCTCACCTTGTCCTTCACTCTGCCCGGCACCCGTCCACAGACACACCCAGCAGTCACCCTCCCAAGAGAATCCTCCTGCTCCCCTGCTCCTTACCATTTTCCCTGCAAAGCTGACTTCCATGAAGGGATCCACCAAGTTCTTCTTGTTACTGTCAAAGCCAAAGATCTGCTTCACGTTGTCCATCACGGCATCGTCCACTGGGGAGAACACGCTGGTCACTGCCCGCCTGCTGCCCACCATCCAAAACCCCAGCATTCCACCTCACTGTCTCCAGACAGTCTTGGGACTCCCCAAGGGAGACACTGTGGCACCTCCAGCCCAGGGACACCCAGAGCAGCAGCTCCTTAGGGCACACCTTGCTCCTCTACCCCACCCAAACAGCTTGTTCACTGGCCCCTTCTCTCCAGGGCTTCCTGAACAGACCCAACAGATAATGGATAGAGGACTGACTGACGACTGATCGATTGATTGATGAGCAATCCACATCACTAAAGAGCAGTTAACAATCCAGAAAAAGACTGGAAGTTGTTATAAGACTATCCCATAATTGGGGCCTGTTTCACATCTTCACATCAGGTGACTTTACCTGACCTTGACCAGTAAGTCAATTCTACTTTTTTTAAAAAAGAATGTTTTAAAAAAACATTGGGAGTCTATGTTGCTCCAAATCAATATTTTACTGAATTAGTCATATTATTTTCAAATATATATATATTTGAAATTATTTATAATATATGATATATAAATAATTTATATATATTAATATATAATATGTAAATAATTTATATATTAATACATATAATATATAAATAACTTATATATTATATATACTACATAAGTAATTTACATATTGTATATATTTCAAATTATTTTCAAATGTATATATAGTTACATAGATATGTGCATATGTATACTTATGGCTGTATGGATGTCGATGTGCATATGAATGAGAGAAAAGGCAGTTACAGATTCTATACCAGCTGCTGTCTACATGAAGACAACAGATAACAATTGGCAAATACTTACGTCCTATTTACCCACTTATTTTGTTTTGTTTATATTTAAACAATGCAGAGAATTAAATATAAAGCACATTCACCTTGAAGGAAGCCAACATTTCTATTTCCCCAGCCCCCTGCAGGGAGCTCAACAGTCTCACGTCTGCAGAGCTTCAACCAATAAGTGCAGAATGTTTTTAAGCCTATATTTTAATGCCCACTTAAAACCCATTACTTACTTAAAGGCTTTCTCCTTGATTCTGGTACAATTAAGCTTGTACAGAAAGAATGCATTTCTCCTATTGAGTCATTAGTCAAAGTTTGAGCAAAACCTCAAATAATTAGCTTTATGCAAAACTTAGAAGCAGGGACCTAAGGTGCAAACGCCCTTAGTGACTCTGCTATGGACAGAAATTGGCTTGATCATTCTAATACGTGCTTCAAAATAGTGGCTCACCCTTTAAAAACGACCAGTGTGGTAGCCCTGCTCCAAACCAAGTCAATGTGAAATACTGGTGGGGCCCAGGTGTCTGTACACCTTCAACCATCCCAGGTGACTCTAACGTGCAGCCCAGACTGACACCCACGGCTCTGAAATATTCAGCATAATTCCTCTACCAGGTCCCGAGCACACAGGGTGGGCCCAGTGCCAGGCTAGTCACTGTGAGAAACCAGGCAGTGGCCACCCTGTCACTCTTTCTTGGGAAGATGAGGACATGGCCTCAGCTAGGGTGACCCGCTTCCCCAGTTGGCCAGGGACTGAGGGGTTCCCCAGGCTGTGGGACTTTGAATGCTGAAACCAGGACAGTCCCAGTCAAACCGGCATCATGGGTCACCACATGGAAGGATGCTTTTCATCTGTGGGGACACTGAGCCCTTCCAACATCTCGGTGACTGCTTCCCAGCCCAGGGTCCCCACTCACAATCTTAATCCTGGGCCCCCAACCCAGGGAGGACACCAGACTCACTTTGCGGTAAGTCCTCAGCTCTGAAGACCTTCAGGCAGAAGTGGGCTCCTCGAAGGGCCACGCCAGTTGGCCTGAGCAGATTGTTTTCGATGTCCTCCTTGTCTTCAGAGGGGTCCTTTCTCTCCGGCTACAATGCAACCAGATACGCACTTGAGCACAATATTCTCTCTTCTTCAACCAACACACCTTAAATGGTGCGTTTTGAACAAAGGTAGATCTCGCCCTGCTGCTTACTAACATGTGATCTCGGCAGGTTCCTCCCTCGAGACCGCTTCCTCACCTGGACAGTGGAAACAATAACACTGACCTTGCAGACTGCTAGGAAAATCAACTCCGATAACGTGTATATGTGTGTGGCACACGTCGGGCACCGGGCACCACCAAGCCGAGGACGAGTGCTCACTTTTCCTCGATGACTCCAGTCCCTGCCTCACTGCTTTCCTATTTGCTTTTCAATTCTCCCAGCACATAACCAACATCCACGTGGACAAGTCAGTCCCCAGCACAGTTCCCTTCCTCCACCAGCAGCACCTTAATCTCCCCTCCCCTTCAGCGGCTGGAGGCATGGCCATATCTCAACTTCCAGCCACTCAGAGCCCTTCCTCTAGCAAAACAGTGACCGCTGACACCCTTCTCTGAAGACAGCTTGCAACCCATCTGACCCCCCCAACCTCCCAGTCACAGAGTGAGTCTCCCAATGCAGCCTGGCACACTGCAGGTGCTCAAAAAATGAGAATTCTCTTTTCTCTGTCCCCCTTTCATCAGCTCTAAGCCTTGCACCCCTGCATGCTCCCTCCTTGCCCAGCACCACCAGCCATGTTCCAATGCCCTGGCCCCCTCCGCCCAGTGCCTCCACTGCTCCTGCCTTGCCCACACCATCCACCTTCCTCTCTCCTGCTGCCAGGCTACTGACTATTATGGGGCCCCACCACGAAGCTGCCAACCCGGAGCGGGCACTCTTGTGTCTGCTCAGAAACCCTTCTGTTTACCTGGAATGAATCCTTCATTCCTTTCCCACGACTACTCCAAACTTTCTTTCTTCTTGCCAAACATACAAAGATGCCCCAATTCCACACGCCTCTCTTTCCTTCCCACTCTCAACTTGTAACTTGACTTACTGGCATGTAAAGAGGATAATGGTACATGCTCAGCCGATAAAATTCAAGGTGGAGTAGATATAGAGAATGATCTCACTTTTGCAAAAAGAGAAAAATATACAACAGATGGGTGTTGCCAGAGGCAGGGGAGGGGGGAACTGGATGAAGGATGCCAAAAGGTATAAACCGGCAGTTATCAGATAAGTAAGTCACGAGGATGTAATGCACAGCATGGAGACTCTAGTTAATAATAATCTATTGCATATTTGAAAGTTACTAAGAAAATAGATCTTAAAAGTTCTCATCACAAGAAAAAATATTTTTATTACTTATGTAAGGTGATGGGTGTTAACTATACTTATCTCAATGATCATTTCACAACATATATAAATAACGAATTGCTATGTTGTATGCCCGAAACGAATATAATGTTATATGTCAATACCTCAATTTTTTAAAGTAATAAAAAAATAGGGAAATACACATGTATATCCTTCTGGGAGGATATGCAACAAGACATGAATCACAGCTATCTCTGAGGGGTAGAATTATGAGTGATTCATTTTTTATTTACACTTCTCCACGTGTTCTACAGTTCTCATAACTACCATGTATTCTTTTAAATCAGAAAAACTGGGCACCTGGGTGGCTCAGTCGGTTAAGCGTCCGACCTCCACTCAGGTCATGATCTCGAGGTTCATGAGTTTGAGCCCCGTGTCAGGCTCTGCACTGGGATTCTTTCCCACTCCCCCTCCCTTTTCACCCCTTCCCTACTTGCTCTCTCTCTCTCTCCCTCTCTCTCTCTCGTTTCTTCTCCAGTTGCACACACACAGAGATCTCTCTCTCAAAATGAATAAACGTTAATAAAATAAAGAAATAAATCAGAAAACCAAGCTGTGTTTCTGTTCGTTTGTTCAGTGCCTCTCCCGCCAGTTGAGGGGCTGTGAGGACGACCCAGGCCATGGACTCACCGGCGCTTCATCTCCAGGGCCCAATACACAAAGGCTTGCTTTCAGGTAACCTCTGGCCCCAGCAGAGAAATCGTCAGGGTCTGAGAGTAGCAGCCACTTCCTGAGAAAGGCGTGTCCTAAGAGAGACAACGTCTGTTGGTGATGGCAGAATTGGAAAGGGCCAAGTCTGCAACCACATCTGGGAGCCTGGGGCCGACTACACTTGGCGGGGAGGAGGGATTTATTCACGCAGACCTAGGGGTCACACTTTGAATGTTCATGTGGGTCCAAGTCAGAAATGTCAATAGAAACACCTATAAGAGGCTACCAAAGCCAGACCCCAGGCCATTTACCTCCCTCTCAGGAAGTGACCAGACCAGAACAGAAACCAGGGTGTGGAGAAATCCTAGACTTGTTATCAAAATGGCCCACCCCTGTCGGAGGTGACCCGGTCCCCAGCAACCCTTGCTTGGGGACTTCCAGATGTAGCATCCCTGACTGGGCCAACTGAGACCCACGTGGGGATTTGATCTCCCCGAGGGCCTATTTTACTTGGAAGATGGAAGCCTGCCTTATCTTCATTCCCGCAGTTCTCATCTCCAGTATCAGACTCTGCCTCTAGATTCTAAAACCCCCAAGGAAGAGAAGTGATTGTCCCAAAGGGCTGTCCCCAAGAGCCTCAAAAACCAAAATGCAAGGATATGGCCAAGGTGATGAGGACGTGACTCACGGGGCTCTCTGTAGATGGTACCCACATCCATCTGAAATCAAACCGAGAAACACAAATCAAACTCTTTCCTCTGGAATGTTAAATGAACTGTGGTGCATTATGCTGTCATGTTAAAAACCATGCTTTGAAGATCATTTGGAGACATGGGGAAATGTTCATAAGCTGACATGACATGGGGGAAAAAAGCAAAATACGTTTGGATCCAAGTTTGGTAAAGTATATCTATGCATAGGAAGAAAGAGCAAAAGAAACACAGCAAAATGGTAACTATGCTGTCTCTGGGTGGTAGATTCAGGTGGCAGATTGATTTTGTTTTTTATTTTTTTCTTTCCTGTATTTTATAATTTTCTACAAAAGTTCATAGGTCACCGGGACATTGATGGTCGGGGAGGCTATGCATGGGGGCAGCTAGAAGTATATGAGAACTCTGTCCTTTCCACTCACTTTTGCTATGAACTTAAAATTGCCCTGAAAATTTTTTTTTACCATGGATTACTTTTATAATTAGAAAAAAAACAATTTTTACCTTAACCTCTGGGGTCTCAGAACAAGAATATACTTCAAAGATTAGAGACTCAAGACATAAAACCCCATTTATTACAGAGGGACTCAGGTTAGATCCCAGTCGTTTGTAAAACTGCTTGTCCAAAAAAATTGACTTAGTTTTCTATCTTGTGACTATTTCCCAGAGAAGGGGCCATTTTTTACTTGGAAAGCATGGGGAGGTTAAAATAAGCCTGTACCCCTTCTTTCCATTTGATAAACGCCTGAAGATTCAAAAGTGCGAAAATCAGTAAGAATCGTATTAAAACGTCACTCGCAAAGGTCTCCATTGCTAGTTGCCTTTGCTTTATTTACAAGACCTGCTGATGCCTTACTGTGAGCTGAATCATACTGTCAGTTCTGGGTTCTCTGCAATGCACTCCTGGCTTCTGCGCGGTCTGGGACAAATGGAGGGGTAGGCTCCCCCCCTCCCCTGTGTCGCACCCTGATTCCCAGGACTCCACATGTGGACCCCACTCCAAACCAGAGCGGGGGGGTGGGGTGGGGTGGGGCGCTCCGGGCACAGAGCACTGTGTCGTGCAGGCCCTAGATGGTTAGAATTAGGAAGAAGGTCACCTAACTGCCAACTTCACGCTGTTTTCCCAGATGTAAGGACCGATAGGAATCATAAGAAGCTGAATTCCCCGTGTTGGACGTAACGGAAGAGATTTCCCTCTCCTCCCTTTTTGTCAGAATATTTACCTTAGAAACTTGTAAACGGAGGTATTTTCTCTATTTTTCTGTGGGAAAGGAGGGGTTTACCCAAGGCACAAGCCTACCTCCACATTGTAAAACAACCGTCATCAACAAAAATGCAAGCTTTTCTGTCTTTTTTGATAAAGTCAATTTGCTAGCACAGAGGGTCAACCCAATTACTAGTAGTTAGGATGAGCTGTGTCTGACCAAGGTGCTGTCCAGTCATCTCACCTGAGGACTCGTCATCTTGACAACATGTACAGAATAGGTTGTATCTGCTTGGCTGTGTACAGGACTTCCTTCCTTCTTCCTTTACAGTCTCCTAGTGGATTGCCTGCCATGTGTGTCACCTTCTAGATCAATGCTTATTCAATAATAAAAGTCTGTTCTTTCTCTACGACCATTGTCGACAGTATTTCTGAGTTCAGAAAAGATTTTGTTTTGTTTTGTTTTGTTTTGTTGTTTAACTATATTGGGGTGCCTGGGTGGCTCAGTCAGTTAAGCGCTCGACTTCGGCTCAGGTCATGATCTCGCGGCTCATGAGTTCGAGCCCCACATCAGGCTCTGTGCTGACAGCTCGGAGCCTGGAGCCTGCTTTGGATTCTGTATCTCCCTCTCTCTCTGCCCCCCACCCCGCACCCTGCTCACACTCTGTCTCTCTCTCCTTCAAAAATAAACATTAAAAAAATTTTTAACTATATTTCTCCAACACACACCAAGAGGAACAGGACCCTTAAAGCACCAGCCTCTGCACAGTATGTACAGAGTTTCTATCAACATGAATTAGTGAGAACTAACCGATTTCAAGGAAAATAAATAATTACCCGGAATTCCCCAATGAGAGCATCTGTCCTGAGAGAACGGGAATCTGCCACCTGGGAGGGGGAAGATAAATTAAAACTCTCACTTAAAAGTAAATTTTGACCCAGGCAGGACCAACACAATACCTCTTCCCTCCCAAGCAGTAACAGCCAACACTTAGGTAGCGCTTGCTCTGTTCCAGAGACTGTTCTGAGTGATGTTTAACACTCTCATGAACCCCACGAGTAGGGAGTATTATTGCCCCCTTTTCACAGATGAAGAAACAGAGGCACAGAGACATTATAAGACTTGTACGGAAGCACACAACCCCTAAATGCACAGGTAGAACCAGAACCCAGACAGTTTGGCTCCAGAGCCCACATGTTCAGCAACTAAATTATACAGAGTTCCAGAAGAAAGACACCCCCCCCCCAAAAAAAAGAGAGCTAAGGCCCAGAGAGAGAAAATCCTGGCCAGAAGCAGGCACATGGACAAACAAAATAAAATGAAAGTAAGTGTCCACTGCAGGAGTGATTCCAGGGCCCTGACCTACAGCATCTGGGGGGTGCTGAGCAGCTGGGCAGCAGGGGGTCCCCACCCCTGAGCTACCGAAGGCATTTCTGTGACCAGCAGAAATTGACAGTCAGCTGCTCCACATCACCCATGCCCTGGGCTTTATGACTTCTTTCTCACAAATGCCGACACTCACGCCAACAGGCATACACAAATGCACGTACACGCTGATACACACACGTGCACGCATGCACAGGGACATGTACGTGAGTGGACATGTAACCCAGAGAGAACACTGATGCCTGAGACGTACCGTGATGAAGATGGGCTCGTCAAACAGCTCCGAAGGAGAGTCAAACACATTGAAGAAAAGGGTCTGTGGTCCAGGACGAAAGGGAAACAAATGAGTAGTTGCTGACCCCAGGGCTAGAGACATAGAGGGTCAGCCACCACCCACAGCCTTCATGTCTGGTCCACACTCAGCCCAGCAATGAGCTCTAGGGATTCGACAAGTTCTGGGATATTCCACCCCTGACCTCAAGGAGGCTGTCATCTCAGGGACAGGGTGGGTGGCTGGCCCTATAGCATGACAGAGATGTGGAGCATCAGGGGCCCAGGGCAGGAATAAGAGCGAGAACCCTCCCTCCAGGTCCTCAGATAACCTACTCAGGACCCTGCACCTCTCTCCACACAAAGTTAGCGCCGTATACAAAAACAAGTGGATCGCCAGATATCTGCTGTGTGTTCCCAGTTAAGAAGGGCCACCAAAGTCCTAGCCCTGATACCCAGCGCCTCCCACCTCGTTGAAGAGTGGGCTGTTTCCCTTGTGGATCCGTGTCCTCTTGGTCTGCCCGGCAGCAGTGACCTTGACCACAGGCTTGATGTTCACCCCCGGCAACTGGCGTCCCTCGATCACTTGCACCCTGATCTGAAAGCCAGGAGAAAGCATGAGCAGCAGGAAGGGGGAAGCAGTCAGGCCCCAAGAGAGTTGGAAATTCCTGCTGGCTTCTAAGAAGGGTATGAAAAAGGAATTAGGGGCGCCTGGGTGACTCAATCAAGTAAGTGTCTGGCTCTTGATTTTAGCTCAGGTCATGGTCTTGTGGTTGGTGGAACTAGCCCCACGTGGGGCTCTGTGCTGACAGCACAAAGCCTGCTTGGGACATTCTCTCTCTCCCTCTCTCTCTGCCCCTCCCCCACTCACGATCTCTCTCTCTCTCTCTCTCTCTCTCTCTCTCTCTCTCTCTCTCTCTCTCTTTCTGTCTCTGTCTCTTTCTCTCAAAATAAAGAAATAAACTTTAATAAATAAATAAATAAATAAATAAAAAGAATTAGGAAGAGCATTATAAGAACAATTGTATTTTCCTACCAAGGTCCCTTGCATCTATCAAATCCCACAGTTCCACACTCCAGCTGCCAGGATCCCCAGGGAACCTCCCAGCATTAAATTCCAGGGCTGAGCCAAGGACCCAGACCCCAGATCGTTTCATGCTGCCATTGGCACAAGCCCTCCCTCAGACACCTCAACACCAGCGCATCTGAGTGGTTTGAACATCCTTCACTGACAATTCCCTCAGAGGCCGAGCTTACAGAGTGGACTAACCCCACTGTGTTCTTTGTAGAATACAACACTTTCTCACATTCTGAGAAATAAATTAAGAGCTTTCTCCATTGAACTTTGAGTAATATGTTTTGGGAATATCTGTGCTTCCACATTTAGGCAAGATATTTTAAAACATGGGTTTTTAAAATATTGGAACAAGTTTCATGGAAAAAATAAGATGTTTACTGGTTTTAAGTTTTAAGAAGCAGTTACTTATTGATGGACCAATCAACACCTTCTTTTTAAAAGCCATATGATAGGGGTACCTGGGTGGCTCAGTCAGTTAAGCGTCCAACTTTGGCTCAGGTAATGATCTCAAGTTGGTGGGTTCGAGCCTGCTTTGGATTCTGTGTCTCCCTCTCTCTCTGCCCCTCCCCCAGTCGTGCTCTGTCTGTCTGTCTGTCTCTCTCTTTCTCTCTCAAAAATAAATAAACATTAAAAAAGCTAAAAAGCCATACTATAGAAGAATATATTATTAATAACAATGGGAAGGCAGAGCCATGATTTTTATTCTCTTCATTTTCCTGTATTTTCTAAATTTTCTACAAAAAAAATGTATCAATTTTCTAAAGAGAAAGAAAGGCAAAAAGTACGTGTCTTGGGAATAATAATAATGTTAGAATTTTGTCTCTCAGGCATATATAGTGGTTACAGCCAGGACTTTCACTTAAATTACCACATTTAGAACTAAAATATATTATTGCAATTTGTTGCTCTTAGTAAAGAGCTAAATTTCCTGTTTTTAACTTTAAAAGTAGTTCTAAGAGTTCATTATCACTAAATGTCATTATATCAAAATGGAAAACTTTGTAGAAAAGAAAAAATAAGCAAAGGACCAAAATTAAAATGCAAATAAAATGGGATGGATTTTTGGATTAAAATATGTCAAAGGATTAATATTAACAGTTTTATTGTGTGAAGAGCTTGAACAAATTCAAATTCCACATGACTTTTCTAAAGAATCCTTGGCTATCAGGAAGAGAATGGATCAAGAGAGAAAAAAAGAGAGCTAGACAGAGCGTCCTAGGTTTGGGGATCTTGTTAAAATGCAGATTTTGACTCAGCAGGGCTTCGGAAGGGTGGTGTCTGAATTTCTAACCAACTTCCAGGTGTTGCTAGAGCTGCTGGTTCAAGGATCACACCTTGAGTAGCAAAAGCTAGCTAGCTAGCCAGATAAACCCTGGTTGGAAATCACAGAACAAATGTAAAGATACGCTGAATCTCTACAGTGACAACCCTCTCCCCCACCTCATTTTTTTAAAGAGCAAAACCAAGGGCTGTGTTCTGAAGCCACAGCACATGAACTGCTCATTCGGCTCTCTCAGGGGCCTGGGGAACCACAGACTCCTGCCTAGCAGAGCCCTAGGCTCTGGTCCAGCCCTAAACTGGCCCAGCCTGGACAGAGGAGGCTGTGGGCGGACGGTCAGCCCATTACCTGGAAGTCCTGTGGTTTGTCCGACAGCAGCTTTCTGGACGAGGGAGCACTTCTCTTCCTTTTGCTCCCGGGGTGGTAGGGGGGTGGATGGGATGGTGGCTTCCTCGGGGTGGCCGGAGCCCCGGGGCCTGGGGCCCCACTCTGATCCACTAATGGCTCTGCCTCATCTCCTGTGAGCCCCTGGTCCTCAGTGTCCTCCTCTCCTCCTGTGTCTGGGAGGAGAGGGTGATAATAAGGGCTGGTCCCTCTGGCCCTGTGCTTGGGACTCCGCACAGTCAATGGAGGAGCCAAAGGGCGTGGGCGCTAAGACCCACCACCCACCTCCCCTCCCCGTCAGTGAGCCAGGATGGATGAAGGAGAAAGAAGAGGAGCTTCCAACAGCTGAAACTTGAGGGCAGTCAGTCCAGTTAGTCAACAGGGAGGGAACAGAATGGCCCTAGCCCTCCCCACCGTGTCCTGCAGGATCAGCCCCTCTGGCCACTCGTCCCACTCTCGAGAGCTGACCGGTGGCGGAAATGAGATGGTTACGGGTGGCAGGATCAGGATCAGGATAGCCTGGCCCGTGTCTCACCCGTGGGGGCCAGCCACTTCTTTCCAGAGTATCTCGTGTCCACGGTGCTGTCACTGAGCAGGGACCAAGTCTCAGCCCGGCTCTGTCCCCCACCTGGCATTCGGGCAGGGCAGAGCCCCAGGACGGGAGGAGGGAGCTGGGTGAGGGCAGCCAACCTAGGGCACCCCCACCCAAGCCTGCTCTCCCTGCCTGCCCCGAGCCTGGCATAAAAGCTCAGAAACCATTCCCATGCCCACTGGGGACTGTCCCTTCTCACTACCTTCCAGGCAGGACTAGGAATTTGTCACCTTTGGGAGCTTTCCCTGAGTGGCTGGAACCTAACTCTGTCAGACCCATCTCTAAGGTGGTCTCAGAACACTCGAGGCCCTTCACCCTCCCCACTCCCTGTCCCCCGGAGCCGCCCTTTTTTCTGCCCACCACCTCCCCTCCCTGGCAGCCTATGCCCCAGTCCAGATTGATCTCCCTATCCCCAAGCTCCAACACTGCAGCTGGGCAGGACAGGCTTGGGGCACACCCCCACCAGGCGCTGCTCAGGTTTAAATATGGCGTCTGCCTCTAGCTCCCTGCACTGTTGAGAGAAATCATAGACTCATTCCCATGGCCAAGTCCCCACCTGGCCCATCTGTGGAGCTTCCTGCACATTCAAGCAGGCTGGGCCACACGGAGGCCTCACCAGCCCCGCACTGGCAAGCCAACCACCCTGGGCTGGATCCTCCCTTGACCGGGCCAGCAGAAACAAGGGAAGAGAACTGAGGCAACCTTGCAACCTGCTAACTCAGTGTGCTCATTTAGCAAGTGATAAACTGTAGGCCCAGAGAGGGAGAGTGGTTGGTCCAAAGTCACACAGCTACTTGGTACCAAAGGCAAGAGAGGAACTCGTGTCCCCTGACTTCAGCCCAGGGCTCTTTCAAGGAAAACCCAGCTCTTTTGTCACATGCCATCACCAAAGGCCTATTAAGTGCCAGACCAGGGCAACAGTCACGGCTGGGGATTTGGCGGGGCCTCGGGTATCATCTGGGACAGACGGCACCCCAGCACAGGCATGTCCTCTGAAGCCCCCACCCATGTGAGAGCTACACAGTACAGAGCACCAGCCCAGACACAGCCCCTCCCCAGGAGGGCTCCCTCACACTAATCCTAGTGGCACTTTTTCTGCACGGTGGAAGGCAGCTCTCAAGACTCCCCACCCACTGGTATCTTCTCGTCTCTGGACTGGGCAGCCCCCAACCTGGGGAAGGCAGCAGAGGCTGCCTGAAGCCTCACTATGCCCCCACCCCCGCCCCCAGGCTCAAGCACTGCTGCTGGGCTTTTTCCCAGGGCTCTGCCAGGGCGGGCTCCTCACCAGCCAGCATATCCAGGTCCGGCAGAGTCGGGGAAGGTTCCAGAGATGCAGAGGGTGGAAACAGGGGCACAGCTCCAGGGAGTGGCGTGTAGGACACCTGCAGGACCAGCGAGGCCTGGAAGAGATGGGGGTGGAAGGAAAGCAGGTCAGTGTATTGGCCTTGACCACCACCTCCAGGATCCTTCCTATTCCTTTTACCCCTCTGCCTAGGAAAACTGCTCTGACGGTGGTCATATTTGCAGGAGGCTGTGGCAAAGCCTCCCCCAGGGGCCCATCAGCATGGTCAAGAGGTCAAAAGCACAGAATCTGGAATCAGGTTCTACCATTCAGGAGCTGTGCGATCTTGGTCAAGATCTGTAACCTCACCTTCCTCATCTATAAAATGACGGTACTAACAGCAATAGTACCTTCCTCGTAGGGTCACATGGGGATCAAATTAGCTGCTAAAGCACATCATAAGCTTCTATAAATGAGTCAGCAATTCAACCTCTCCTGCAGGATTTTTCTTTCTTTCTTTTTTTCTTTCTTTCTTTCTTTCTTTTTCTTCCTTCCTTTCTTTTTTTTTTTTTACTTATTTTGAGAGGGAAAGAGAGACTGTGCACACACAAGCAGGGGAGGGGCAGAGAGAATCCCAAGCAGGCTATGGGCTGTCAGCACAGAGCCAGAAGTGGGGTCAATCCTATGAACTGTGAGCTGAAATCAAAAGTCAGACACTTAACACACTAAGCCACCCAGGTACCCCTCCTGTAGGATTTTTCGTCTCTCAGCCTAGGACTATCTTCAGGAAAAAGCCCCCTTGGCCACTCTGCTTAGCTGAGGTCTCCCCCCGCCGCACCCGCCCCCGCTGTTTCTCCACGGGTGGCTCGGGAGCCAGCTAGCTCTGAGAAGGTCTTGGAGTGTTGCTCACCTTTCTGAGGAGCCCTCTTCCCTCCCAGGTGCACCCCCATCCCCCACCTCAACCCCAGCTGTTCCAGCTTTGACCAGCCAAGAGGAGAGTGACCAGTCACTACATTCTCATGGACTAGGAAAGCCTGCCCTGTTTTTTACCCAACGGAATGACTCCCCAAGACTGTGCATTCTTCAAAGGACCCGAGAACCTGAAAAAAGGTACAGCATCAGCAGGCTCTCCAGCCTTACAGCTCCTAGGCCAGTGGGGCCTGGCCCAGCCTTCCCTGGTACCATAGGTCCAGCCAGCCTCCTGGGGCAGCCTTCTTATTGATCAAAATAATAAATGCTCTATTTAAGAAAGTATAGAGAGTACAAAAATGTTAAAAAAAATAATTCAAGGGAAAACAAATTGCCATAATTCTACCTTTATTCACATCTTGATATAATTCTCTCCCATCTTTTTAAACAAATAGTGTATAGCCCTGCTGTACATAAAATGTTTTGGGGGCACCGGGGTGGCTTAGTTGGTTAAGCGTCCAACTCTTGATTTCAGCTCTTGATTTCAGCTCAGGTCATGATCCCAGCATCATAGGATCAAGTCCAAGTCTGGCTCTGTGCTGAGCGTGGAGCCTGCCTAAGATTCTCTCTCCCTCTTTCTCTCCCTCTGGGCCTCTCCTCTGCTTGCTCTCTCTCTCTCTCTAAAATTAAAAAAAAAAATTAATGCTTTTATTAAAGCATTTCCCAGATTTTGACAAACCTTTTTTTTAATGGTCATTTATTTTTGAGAGAGAGAGAGAGAAATAGAGTGTGAGTGGAAAAGGGGTAGAGAGAGAGGGAGACACAGAATTCAAAGCAGGCTCCAGGATCTGAACTGTCAGCACAGATCCTGATATGGGGCTCACACTCACAAACGGCAAGATCATGACCTGAGTCAAAGTCAGACACTTAACTGACTGAGCCACCCAGGTGCCCCTTGACAAATCCTTTATAAATATAATTGTTAATAATGCATCATATCCTCTGAGCAGCTCAGCATAATTCACTAGACATCTCTACTGATTCCAGAAACTCCTGGGGGGAATCCCCGTCTTGAGACAGAAAGGGCTGAAGGTCCCAGATGTCTCCAGGTCTGGGGCTTGAATCTCCCAGACCAGGGCCTGAGCAGGGGCAGCCAAGCTGAGGGAGGGCAGGACCAGTGGGAGGGTGGGGCTCAGAACACCAAGGAAGGAAGCCAGCATCAGCCCAGCATCCCAGGAGACCCAGGGCAAGGCCAAGGAAGGCAATGAGACCCTTTATGTCCTAAAACCAAGGCACTGCCCTCACGGCCATCCAGGTTTGTGAACCACCACCAGGTGTCGCTACTTGAGCAGGCAGCGAGCCGTGCACCCTAAGCTCTGGCAACCCAAAGAGGAAAGAGCTTCTGGAGCCCCACCTCGCTGCCCAGCCCCGCTTGCAGCCACCCCAGCACTTTTGGAGATTCCAGTCAGCATCTCGGGGGTGGACCTGGGCATCTGTATTTTTAACAACCTGGAGGTTTCCCCCACTTCATCAAAAGGCAAGTTGGGCTCTTTGGAAAAATAATTCTAGGACTAGGTGAGGGAAAGTAGATGACCCTGGAGACTTTTTGTACCAGAAAACAAGGAATGATATAAACATGTCAAAAGGACACAGAACCCTATTTTCATGGACTCCCACTGGCTAAAACTGGGACAATTTAAATATGAAAATAACTATAGTAGCAGATTAAACCATTGAATAAAATAAGAATAGATTAATCTACATAGAAATAAATAGGCAGAAGAAAGCTTTTCCTTACAGTGAAATACCAACTGATGCATGCAGAAAAAAATAATTGATTTAGAATATCACCATTTGGCAACCATCCAAACAATAATTAATCCAACCAAGGAAATAACAATGGATGTGAAAACCACGCGGTAAAAATTGGATAAGGATCAGAGTATTTAGAGTCACAGGGTACCTCCTCCCATAATTCCTACCTATTTAGAAAAAGGAATGGATTGGTGATTAATGGAGAAAGCCAGCAAATGCGACGTTAATCAAATGATCAAGGTTAATAGCGCAGTAATGGGGATACACGGAGGGCAGCACAGCATTACAATGTTCTCTTCCTGCCAAAGACGTTCAACCTAAATCTAATCATGAGAAACATCAGACAGACCCAAACTGGGAGACATTCTACAGGATAACCGGCCTGTATTCCTAAAAGCGTCAAGGTCACAAGGTTGTAAAAGTCGAAGAAAGACTGAAGAATTCTCCCAGATGGAAGGAAACCAAAGACAAAACAACTAACACAGCATACGATCCTTAAGTGAATCTTTTTGCTACAAAGCACTGTTGAAAAATTGATGAACTCGAATGGGGGTCTGTGGCAGTGCTGTATCAACATTAATTTCTTCAGTCTTTGTAGGTTGTGGGTTCTGTAGGAAAAAGTCCTTCATCAGAGAAAATACACACTAAATTCAAGGGGACAGGCCAAGAGGTTGGCGACTTAGTCTCAAAGGGTTTAGAACAATCTACTCTTTGTACCATTCTTGCAACTTTTCTCTAAAACTTAAATTATTTTAAAATAAAAGGTTAGGGGCATCTGGGTGACTCAGTCGGTTAAGCGTCCAACTCTTGATTTCGGCTCAGGTCATGATCTTACAGTTTGTGGGTTCAAGCCCCATGTTGCGCTCTGGGCTGACAGCACAGATCCTGCTTGGGATTCTCTCTCTCTCTCTCTCTCTCTCTCTCTCTCTCTCTCTCTGCCCCTCCCCCTCTTGCGCTCTCTCTGTCTCTCAAAATAAATAAATAAAAACTTTAAAAAATAATAATAAAATAAAATAAAAGGTTAAAATCCTGAGAAACATGCTTCTACTATAACCACCGCAATCTTATTCAGAGAGACAAATAAAGCCCCCACCTATTCATGCTGAATTCCACCTCAGGACCAGCCACAGGCTAAGTGCAAAATGAAAATATGGTCCCTTGTTTTTATTTTTGATTTTGTTTATTTATGTTTTGAGAGAGAGAGTGAGCAAGCAGGGGAGGGTCAGAGAGAAATGGAGAGAATCTTAAGCAGGCTCCACACTATCAGCACAGAGCCTGACACGGGGCTCAAACTCACAAACCGTGAGACCATGAACTGAGCCAAAATCAAGAGTCGGATGCTTAACCAACCGAGCCACCCAGGTACCCCAAATATGGTCCCTTGTTAAAAATTTATTAGGAATTTCAATATGGCAACAGCAGAGAATTAACACAAGTGCAGGGCCTAACTGCCCATGAGGCTGGCCCAGTGTGGGGTGATGGCTTGGCTCAGCCTGCGTTGGGCAGCTATCTGAAAGGTGGAGAGCACCCTACCTGACATATCTTCCCTGACCCATCCATTCATTAATCTGCTTACTCATTCCCTGCCTAAATATATATGGAGCACCTGCTAAGGGCCAAACACTTCAAGATACTGGGCTACTTCCATGAACAAAGCAAAGACTCTTGTCTCCATGGAGCTGACATCTTGGCAGAGGAGACAGATATTAAACAGTCAGTGAAATAGATGTGTAAATTATACAGTGTGTTGGAAAGAAAAAGGAAACCAGAGCGAGCAGGATCGGGGGAGCAGGAGGAGCTGCAGGCCGCAGTGTTAAATCGATCCCACTGTGGTGAGGAGGGAGGAGCAAAACCTTGGAGGGGGCACAGCTTGGCTGCCTTTCAGCCCCCAGTGCTACTAATACCTGGTGACTTAGGACCTGAGTCCCCAGACCTTAGGAGCGGATCCCCGTGGAGAACACCCCTTCTTACTTCTCAGAGCCCGCCCCCATTACCCGGCCCCTCCCAACACCCTTGGAGACTTTGCACACCATCTCTGCGCTCAAAGAGAAAGTGGACCCACAGGAGCATAGCTGCTGTGCTCCTTGACCTGGATGGCAATGCCTTAGCAAGGAGGCTTGAGAGCAGCCCTGCAGGAGAAGCAGGAAGCAGCAGCAGCCACCAAATTTGAAGACTACCCAGGCAGCCCTTCCCAGGGTTTCCTGAGCATCAGGTACCTCCACACTGAGAATCCCACACCAACCCCCTGAAGAAATGGCAACATCCCGGTGGGTCCAGGCAGCTGAATGAGACTTCCAGCATGGAGCCAGCTCCATCTTTTATTTACCTGTCAAGGAACTACGGGGGCATCCCTGGCAGCTTCAGAGAATCTAGAGCCCAGGACCTAGAACAGGCTCTGGGGAACCACTGCTTCAGGACCACAGGTAATTAACACTGGAGACCTTTAGCTCTCTTGGGGACCCACAGGGCATGTCTGGGAATCCCACCCAGGGTCAGGACCTCCCACCTTCACCACGATGTCATACCTCATTGACTGTCCCCTTCTCCAGACAGAACCAGAGCTGAGATTTTCCTCCAATGGGATGTATGTGAGCTCTATACTCTCCCAGACCACATGACCTTGGCCTAGAGTCCTCCTGGGGATATCCACATGAAGGTACCCCCCCTGACAGCCCTCTTCCTTAAGGCTCCAGCCCTGGCACCACCATGCAGTCCTCCTGTCACAAGACCATCATCAGTCAGTCATGTGTCCACCAGAACACGCTGTCTTAGAGCAGGTAACCTCAGTCACCCATCTTGGGGGCCACAGTCAATAATATCACAGAACTCTGGAGGGTCCTGTCTAGCCACCAGGCTAGGAGGGCCTAGGAGACCAAAGACAAAGGCAGAGGACAACCTCATCAGATCCTCCTCCAGGTTATGCGGCCCAGCTCTGGGGTCCTTCACCCACCCCACCATGCTCAGCCCATTGCTTACTGCCTGCTTCCTAAGCTGCAGCTCTCTTGACATTGAGCTTAGCATGACCAAACCGTAGACCAGACCACTCCCACCTCCCCCAACACACACTGCATGAGTGGATAGGAAAGCCCCATATGTGTCACGGTCTCATTTATTACCTTTCCCTGAGATAACACCTAAGAAGCTGGGGGAGGGTAAGATGTGGCCCTGACTGAGGCAGCAATGGTTGGCAGCATCTTCAAACTGCCTAAAAGAAACTCAGGGACTCACCAGAGCTCTGTGTCCGATCTTCTCCAGTACCTGCTCCCAACATACACAGCGCCCTCCTGCCTCCCCAACCCACCACACCACTGGGGTTCATGTGTCCTTGTCACCCAGCAGGTTTCACTTTTGGATCTGCCTCTGGTTGTTAACACTGAGGTAATACCAGGGAGCCTGGATGGCTCAGTCGGTTAAGCAGCCGACTTTTGTTTTCACTCGGGTCATGATCTCGCGGCTCGTGAGTTCGAGCCCCACATCCAGCTCCGTGCTGATGGTGCGGAGCCTGCTTGGGATTTTCTCTCTCTCTCTCTCTCTCTCTCTCTCTCTCTCTCCCTGCCCCTCCTGCTCTCTCTCTCTCCCTCCCTCAAAATAAATAAACTTAAACAAACAAACAAAAAAAAAGACTGAGGTAATACCGACAGTTTTCATGCTGTGTCCACACGCTCATTAGCAAGCTGCTCTCAAAGTGCATTTGTGAGTATGTTGCTTCTGTCCTGTGTGTCCAGCACCACCATGGGCGCAGAGCCTCTCCCAGGACAGGGACAGTGGTTTCCCCTTCAGTCTAGAATCTGTCTGAGGACAGATTTGACATCTTCTCATGCCATACAGTGCAGTGTGCCACATCTGAAGGCATTTGCGTAAACGGAGTCCACAGGCCAGCCTGTGGCAGGATTTCATGGCCTGTCCCAGCCTTCTTCCTCCTCTCAGTCCTTCCAGGATTTTCCAAGGATTCCGCACCCTGTCTTCACTCCTATCACTCTGTCAACAGGTTGCTTTGACAATCTAAGCTAAACTCAATTGGGTACTGGACATGCTCTGCCCATTAGACCCCGCCCAGAAATCAGCCTCAGTAAATAGCTAGTGAGAATCCTGAGCTTCTGATGGGGCTCCCTGTCCCTTCTGAGTACAACCTCAGTTCTCTGGGCCTCCTGCTTCAGCACAGCCCAGATCCCAGGTAGGAAGCCCCAGCTCAGGCAGGTGGGGCCCCTTCCTGGGCTTTTCTGTGACTTAGCACTATCACAGGCACTAGAAAATGGACTCGGATAGTCTCCAGTGGCCAGAGCTGCCCCTGGCCCCAGTTCCCCTGGACTGTGCTCAGCTGGGGGCTAAACCAAGCAGGACTTAGCCCTCCTCACCCTTCCATCACCTTCTGGCTTTCACAGCCCCTTGAAGACATGGTCTATGAAGAACTGGCCATCTCTGCAGACAGGAAGGAGTCCCAACCCAGAAAGGAGAAGGCAGCAGGTTCCCACCTGGTGAGCATGAAGTACAGAGTGTGGAAACAAAGAACCAGAGGGGAAGAGGTGACGCCTCCAGGGATGGTCACCAACCTGGCTCAGCCTCATGGACAGGGTCCAGGTATGAAAAGCTATGTCTCAGGGGCTGGATGGGCCTCTGAGCCTGGAGGGGCACAAGTGCAGGAGAACTTTCAGGAATCACCAGTCATGGATGCACAGAGGGCAAGAGTGGACAGGTGTTTTAGCAGCACCCCCAAGAAGCTAAAAATCCTGGTTGGAGGTATCAGGGGCTGTGATTTAATGATTTATAAGAAATACATATTTGGTCATTCAGGTGACCGAAATATACTTCTCAGATACATTGGTCTTCGTCCACAGTTCCTGAAAACACTTCAGAGCCATAAAGATAAAATAGGTATCTTGTTATTAATGAAGGTGACTTTTGGACCCCACTTGGGTGGGAGCTGGTTGCCAGGAGGACCAACCATGTGATTAGAGGGTTGGAACTTTCAGTCCCATCCCTCCCAACCTCTAGGAAGGGAAGGAGTTGGCAGTTGAATCAGTCAATGGCCAATGACTTAGTCCATCATGACTATAATGATGCCTCCATTAAAAACTCAAGTGTTTTGGCTTTCTTTTTCAGAGAGCGTCCATGTTTAGGGAACCAGAATACTTCCATATGCCACTGAACAGGGCCCCACACTCCACAAGGACATAAAATTCCTTTATTCAGGACCTCACCCTATTTATCTCTATCTAGCTATTGATTTATATCCTTTATCAAATCTTTTTAATAAACTGGTAAATGTTGTTAAGTGTTTCTCTGAGTTCTGTAAGCTGCTTCGCAAATTAATCAAACCTAAGGAGAAGGTCACTGGAATCCCCAGTCTGTAGCTTGTTAGTCAGCAGCACAGGGGACAGCCTGGGGCTTGTGATTGGCATCTACAGTGGAAGGAGGAGGCAGGCTTGTAGGACTGAATCCTTAATTTGTGGAATCTGATACTGTCTCTGGGTAGATAGAATCAGAATTGAGTTAATGTTGGTGGGGGCACCCCCAGTTGAGATTGGGTCCCAGAACTCTAAAAGAGGGGCTCAAACACAGCAAAGTAGGCAGGCAAGCCCTGAGATTTGTTGGAGAAGCTCCAAGAGATCCTTGACTCAAAGTATCTCCCTCACCAGCTCCCTGCGGTTCCTCCATTAGTACTCTATACCTTTAGAGAAAGCCGTGGTCCTTGTCAGGATCCAGAAGTACTTAGATGCCATACTGTGATTTATAATTACAAATATGTGTGTGTGTGTGTATGTCTATTTGGTCATTGTCCGTGATTCTGTCACAGAGCTCCTTCTGGGAACTCCTTGGAATTTCCTAAGTGATAAGAACCATAAAGGTGTCTTTTGTTGTGCTAATGGAAATCACCTAAGGATGGGATCTGGTTGCCAGTGGAGCCAACCTTGCAATTAGAGGGTTGTAGAACTTTCAGCCCCCACCACTGCCTGGGAGGGGATCCAGGCCAGAGAGGGAGTTCAGTTGCCACTGAAGCCTCCATAAAAACCCAAAGGACAGGGATTGGAGAGCTTCCAGGTTGGATAATAACCAGTATTCTAGTAAGTAAAATATTTCTCTGAGTTCTGTGAGCCACTACCAAATTAATCAAGCCCAAGAAGGGGGTCGTAAAAACATTTGATCTAGAGATTGGACTTGAGATTGGCATTGGAAGGGGAAGAGGAGGTATTAGAGGACTAAGCCCTTAACCCAGTGCTGTCTCTGGATAGACAGTGTCAGAACTGAGTTGAATTGTAGGACGCCCAGCTGGTGTCAGAGAACTGCTTGGTGGTATGGGGGGAAAAACCCACACACACACATTGGAAATTGGTGCTAGACCCCTTATATTGCACGAGTAGACTAGAGAGTTCGATGGAGGACAAGGGGGGATTCAGGAGGTGATAGAGACAGGTTGAGTGATATTGGAGGAGGTCATCAGAGGACACTCCCACCTGTTGATCCATGAGCTAAATCTAGGCCATCGGAGGCTCCTCCACCTCTCTACTATCCTTGGAATATAAGTTCTGCTTGCTGTCCTTGCTCCCAAAGGCTGCTTCAGGCATAGTCTTGAGCTAGTGATATGGTTCTGAGACTATCTGGATGGTATACATGACTGAACTCAGTTAAGACCTCTATATGAACTTTAAAGATTTGGTGGTTGGGTGCAGAGATCTACTCATCTTGCTGTTGCCCCAGACAAGCCTCATTGGTAAGTTCCCTTGCTTCCTAAACCTGCTGCCTACCAGTCTGGAGTGGCCTGCCTCTTTCTTTGCTCTCCCCTGCCTTCCTTGAAAGGGAGCTGGTTTCAGATTTCACCTGGAAAGCTCCTAAAGAGGTTACAACCCAACAAGCGATCACTGCACTAAAACGGAATGTTTTGCCCATGAGACTATCTGAGAAAGGGATGGATTATCCTGGGAAATAACATCTCTGATCAGGGAAGCATCCACCCAACATTGGCCTAAGATGCCTTGGGAGGAAATTCCAGCATTAGAAGGGCAGTGGACCAGGAATCCATTCAAGTCCCTTCTACCCCTGAGAGTTTAGGAGATGTGCCACCCTCCCATTTGTCCCCATTTGGACATGGATTCACTGTGTCTTTAGTCAGTCACTCTCTTTCTCCAGCTCTCAGTACCCAGTAGTGGTTCCATTCAGAGTTCTGCCCAGATTGGCCATTTCCTGACTCATTAAGCCAGCCAAGAGCCCCCACCCTCACTCACACACACACACACACACACACACACACACACACACACACGGTAGCCCCAGTCTAAGAGAACTCAGCCCAGAATCCTCAGGACCTCACTGGGAGGAAGTATTTCCAAATGGATAATCATCCAGTACATCCTGGGAGGTGGAGCTGACCCAGAGGGAAGGTCAGGAATTCTACTGACCAGGAAGAAAGAACCCTGCAGCATATATTTAGCTCCCTAAAAATAACGGGAAGCCAGAGATGAGGGCTGGAAATTGTCTGCTAGGACTGGGGAAGCACTGGAAAGGCTGGGGGAGGGGTAGGAAGGACAATGGAGGAAAGGAAGAGGGTCTGACAGGTCCCGGTGGGCAGGGGAGAGGAATGTCTGCCCCCTTCCCTTGTGATCTATGACCCAGATGAGTCAGATATTCCGGATCCAGAGATGGGGACTGGGTGGTGAGGGAGGGTTGCCAAGGAGATTAGGGGAGCCATAGCCAAGGCTGCCCAGGAAGCTTGGGGAGACATCAGGTTTCTAGTGAAAAACCAATCCCAGGAGGTGACTGTGCCTCCCTCCAGAGCAGGAGGGGACCCAGGGGACAGGCAAAGCTGGTGTGAGAGAAGGCTGACTTGAGCCCAGCAGGTAGGGCCAGGGTTCCCTCCTGTCCCCTTCCTACCTTTTCCATGCCAGTTCCCTTCCCCAGCATCCTGAGCTCTCACCAGGGAGGGCCAGGCTTGGTTCTGGTAGATGAGCTATGACACACCACTTGCATCAGAAAGGCAAGGCCTCAGACCAGACACTAGCCTGATGCAAAGGTCCAATGGCTACTTACCCCTGTGGGCTGATTCTTGGTGTCCAGCAGGGGGGCATTGAAGCTGGCAGATAGACTGGGGGTAGCAAGGACCTCCCGGAGTGGGACTTTGGCTTCCCCCAAGAACCTAAGTGGAGAGAGAAGCAGAATATAAAAAACTAGCCTAATGTGCCTGACTCTTCTCCCAACATTCCACCCCCACCCCCACCCCTGCCACTACTGCCTTCCCCCACAAACAAACACCCTGCAGGCAAAGCTGATCTGCCGAAAACACCACAGTCCCTTAGGACCCCTCCATGCTCCCTAGCACCTGCCCCAGCCACCCCATGTACCATCCCTGGAGGGCCAGGCCCCTCTCGCTGCACAAGGATGAGAGACACCTTCTCCCAAGGTCAACTTTGACCCCTTTCTGCCTCTCCCCAGAGGCCCAGCCCCACCACCCCTGTCCTCCTGGACACACCCGTATAAGGGCTGTCCTGGCCATCATGCCTCAGCAATCCACCAGGCCAGTGTCTCCTAAAAGCAGGGCAGTTTCTCCGCCATCACATCTGCCTTGCTCGAAGCTGCAGTAGCCCCTCTGCCTCCCATCTACACCAGCCATCTATACTGCTTTCCCAGGCCTCAGCCAGCAATGCTCAATCATAAATGAAAAACAGTCTTTCCTGTCTTCAGAGACAGGGAGAAAAGCAAATCGGGGCAGGGTGGACATGGCCCACTCCCAAGAGAGGCCCAGGACTGTCACATCACACACACCTAAGGCAGCACCTCTGACTGAGGGGTGGGGGTCCCATAAATGTACAGGCTCTTAGAAAGAGTAGGTCACTGAGTGATGATCAGTTAAGGCATCCTTCAAAGAGTGCCAAGGAAAACATCTGTGTTCCCAAAGGGCAAACTGTATTCTGCACCTCTGTAGTGGTGGTAGGAAATCAGGGGCAGCAAGTGGCCCATGTCCATCAGAACTGTCACCTGAGGTCTGCATCAGACTTCTGTGTGCTTCCTGCACATTGCTGTCAGGGTGTGGCCAGTGAAAAGCCATAGGAGTGCTCTCATCATTTGCTTCTTAATTTTTTTTTTCCCCTGATGAATAAACAGCATACCTGTTATTTGGGGCCTTCCTTTTTTCTGGTGTCTGTAACAACTGATTTGAATATAGGTTTTTATGAATACAGGTTTTATGAAGTTTTATTGAAATAAAACTTCTATCTTGACCTGAATAGCTGATTTTTAAAACTGGCTGCTCACATAGGAAGCCCTCCAAATCCTAGAGGAGAACACGGGCAGCAACCTCTTTGACCTTGGCCGCAGCAACTTCTTACTAGACGTGTCTCCAAAGGCAAGAGAAACAAAAGCAAACATGAACTATTGGGACTTCAAGATAAAAAGCTTCTGCACAGCAAGGGAAATAATCAACAAAAGTAAAAGGCAGCCTATGGAATGGGAGAAAATTTTTGCAAACGACATATCGGATAAAGAGTTAGTACCCAAAATCTATAAAGAACTTACTAAACTCAACACCCAAAATACAAATAACCCAGTTAAGAAATGGGCAGAAGACATGAATAGACACTTTTCCAAAGAAGACATCCAGATAGCTAACAGACACATGAAAAGATACTCAACATCACTCAATATCATGGAAACGCAAATCAAAACCACAATGAGATACCACCTCACACCTGTCAGAAAGGCTAAAATTAACAACACAAGAAACAACAAATGTTGGCAAGGATGAGGAGAAAGGGGAACCCTTTTACACAGTTGGTGGGAATGCAAACTGGTGCAGTAACTCTGGAGAACAGTATGGAGGCTCCTCAAGAAACTAAAAATAAAACTACTTTATGGATCCAGCAATTGCACTACTAGGTATTTACCCAAAGGATACAAAAATACAGATTTAAAGGGGCACATGTATCCCAATGTTTATAGTTGCACTATCAACAATAGCCAAACTAAGGAGAGACCCCAAATGTCCCTCCACTAATGAATAGATAAAGAAGATGTGGGGTGTGTGTGTGTGTGTGTGTGTGTATTTAATGGAATATATAAATATAATGGAATATTACTCAGCCATCAAAAAGAATGAAATCTTGCCATTTGCAATGACAAATGGAGCTAGAGTGTACTACGCTAAGCAAAATAAGTCAATCAGAGAAAAACAAATACCATATGATTTCATTCATATGTGGAATTTAAGAAACAAAGCAGATGAACATATGGGAAGGGGGGGCTGTGAGGAAGAAAATAGAGGGAAACGAACCACTAGAGACTCTTAATTATAAAGAACAAATTGAGGGGTGATAGAAAGAGGTGGGTGGGAGATGGACTAGGTGGGTGATGGGTACTAAGAAGGGCACTTGTTGTGATGAGCACTGGGTATTGTATGTAAGTGATGAATTGCTGGATTCTACTCCTGTAACCAATATTCCATTGTATGTTAACTTAAATTTAAAAAATAAAATATTCATAAAAGGAAAAAAAACCTGCCTGTTCAAAATGTGATACTACCTCACATTCATTAGGATGGCTGCTATCAAAAAAACAGAAAATAACAAAAGTAGGTGAGGATGTGGAGAAATTGGAACCCTTGTGCCTTGGTGGGAATGGAAAAAGGGGAATGGAAAAAAATGGATCAAACCACAGAATCTAGCAATTCCATTTCTGGATATATATCCAAAAGAATTGAAATCTGGGACTCGAAAGAAATGTTTGCACACCCATGTTCATAACAGGATTATTCACAATCACCCAAAAATTAAACAACCAAGTATCTATCAACAGATGAATAAATAAACAGATGAATGGATAAATAAAATGCAATAAAAATTTAAGATAAAATGAATTAATTAAAAACATGCATGCAATGAAATATTATTAAGCATCAAAAAAGGAATGAAAGTCTGACACCTGTGACAACATGAATGAACCCTGGAGACGTTATACTAAGTGAAATAAGCCAGATACTAAAAGATATATACTGTATGATTCCATTTACATGAAGTTCCTAGAATAAGCAAGTTCGTGAAGAAAGAAAATAAAATAGAGGTTACCAGGGGCTGGAGGTAGGGGAAATGGGGAGTTATTATTTAGTGGGTGCAGTTTCAGTTTGGGAAGATGAAAAAGTTCTAGAGACAGATGGTGGTGATAGTTGCACAACAGCATGAATGTGCTTCATGCCACCGAACTGTACACTTAAAATGGTAAGTTTTGTGATGTATATTTTACCACGATAAAAATAATGAATTACTCATTAATTAATTGCTGCTTATGTAAGTTTCTGGACAGTAAAGTCACTTGAGCTTCATTGGGACCAGTGGACTGTTGGTCACCTTACAGGTTCCTTCGCCAGCAAGGCAATAGCCTGATTTGTGCTGAATTTTGTAACATTTTTCTGACATTTCTTTAAAGAAAGGGCTAAAGAGAGAGATGGTCACTACTATTCATTCCTCATGATGCCAGGAGTCACATTTTCTAGAATCTGGACTGCTGTGTGTTATATTCCTTTGCAGCACGGAGCAGGCTTGTACCACAGTGTAAGCAGGAGCTCCTGGAGAGTCTCCATCCCATAGGGCCAGCGTGGGGAAGGCACCTGTCACCAGTGTGTTGACTGAAGTGTCCTCAGTGTCACCAGGTAGAACCCAAGACCTGACCTTGACTACTCACCTACTTGTACCCACTGATCTTTGTCCCACATTTTCCCATAAGCTCTTCTTTCCAGCCTCTCTCTTAACTGAGGAAAAAGATCCCACTGGCATAGCATTCCGTGATGGAAAACAAACAACCCCTCAAACAATAATGACTGTCCTGATGCAGAGTTCCAGTGACCCAGACTACCCAGACCAGGTCGAACTTAACTCTCATTTACACCTGTGGATGAACCACAGAGTGAGCTGTGCAGTGACTGACAGCGACTTTCACCTCATTATAATACTATGATCTCTGCCTGAGGAGGAGCAAAAGCCTCATTTATATGACATACGATGTAGGTACAGGCATATTTCCTTAAGGTGCATGACTGACCTCATGCCCTATCTAAAGATTTTAAAGAAAAGGAACGCATTCACCCCTTGCTAGGGGAGTCATTGCTTTGGAAGTTGTTCCCCGTGATCTTCACTTGCTGCAAATAAAGTTTCCTTTGTGCAACAACTCTACCAGCTGCAGCTTCTATCTGTGACTCACCGAGGGGCAAACTCATGTTAGTTAGCTGGGTGACACCAGGACCCAGGCAATGTCAAAAAGACAAGACAGTAGGGGTAAAAGACCTGTGAGTCCACGCCATCAGAGTCACACTTCCCTCGGGGCAGCAGAGCAGAAAGACTGGCTCCAGCAGGTGGATGGCAGAGCCTGCCCTAGAACTCAGGTCCCCACATCCCTGAGGGGTCACCTGGGGGCAGGAAAGGCACAGCAGACAGTGGGAGCTGAGGGGATGGCAGGCCTGGTGGGGCAGACATGCTGCTGGGAGGGAGCCCTCGAGGCTGCTGCAAGACCAAGGCCTGGCCTCCGTGGCCTCCCTCTCAGGCACCAGGCCAGGCAACCCTCCCCCCTGGAGAATTCCCGGAAGTGGGGCAGGAACAATGGGAGGAAATGCAGAGGGAAGTGCTGGTCCCACCCCTGCCAGCCCAGGCACCTCCGGAGGCAGGGAGACCTGGGCCAGGAGGGACCGCTTGTTATTTCCTCCCTTAATATCTTTCTGGACCTTGAAATGCTTCCACCTCCCACCCCTGTCATATGCTTTGGGACCAATCCTTTGGAGGAGCTGGGTAGCTTCACAAGCCCCGTCTCCTCTAAGAGGAGAGGCTGGAGACAGCACAGCAGGCTGCCTGTCCCCAAGCCTAAGGAGCAGGCTTCTCCAGAGTGGGCAGCACAGAACTGCTCTGGGAGGCCTGCCTGGGGAGGCCGGACCTCTTGGGGAGGTAAGCTGGGTCTGAGGCTTGATCATAGGAAACCCTTATGGCCACTCTTCCACAGAGATGGAGGAGAGGGGAAGGAGGGCCCAGACCCTCAAGGAGACCCACTACATCCAGAGATCAAGACTGAGGCACAGACTCTAGGGCCCAGAGGCCTACAAGAAACCAGCGATGCCCTGTGCTCAGTAGCAGTGGCACTGGCACTGATACCAACCAGTGGCCACTTGTGGCCGACAGGATTCAGTACGAGTCATATGAGGCAAGGAGGGGCCTGGGGGTCCTGCACCAGCTGCCTGGGAGCCAGCTCTGAGTGTGTGCAGAGCCTGGCAGATGGAAAGGAATACCCCCCTAAGCCCCCATCCCCCTACTCTCCCAACCCCCCTGGGCCTTGGCCCCGCCCCCTGCAGCCTACTTATAGAAACATGTCTGTTTTCCCAGCCTCCCCAGACCTAGCCATCCCTCTTGGCAGTGCTATCTATGCTCTGGAGCCACTGGAATGTGGGGGCAGGAGAAATGCGAGGGCTGAAATCGCTGCTGCCATCCCACAGACTGAAAGAGAAGTCAGGAATTGACATAGGGGAGGACAGAGAAGTCCAGGCAATTTACACATTGACAGGGCACACATTTTTCCTCCAAGGAAAAGGAACTAGTTCCCAGACTCATCACCCAGTGAAGTTACTGTCCTATCAGATATCAGAGAAGAACTATGGGGTAATAGCCTCCAAATCTGAGACCTAAGTGGGAGGCTATAAATTAAAGTAGCCAAGTAAGTTTATTTTAATGAAGCACAGAGAAATCTAAACAATTTCATTTGAAAACATTGGGCCTTTTTCTGTGGATGCTAAATTTAGGGACACATTTTGATGAGGCACAGGATATTTGCAGGGTCTTAACGTGTCTCTTAAAAGACTGTGAGGGGATGGTGCCTAGATGGTTTAGTCAGTTGAACTTCCAACTCTCTGAGACAGGGTGTGGGATCAAGCTCCATATTGAGATCATCGCTGAGGGTGGGACCTGCTTGAGATTCTCTCTCTCTCCCTCTCTCTCTACCCCTCTCCCCTGCTCACTCGTTCACTCTCTCTAAAATAAAATTTAAAAATTATTTTAAAAAATAAGACTTCAAAGAGGGGAAAAGAACAGTAAATATGCAATGGAAAAAATAAGACACCACCTTGACAGGTGATCAAATGAACATCACCAATGAGGGACATCTTGTGCTTCCAGAACCTGAGACAGACCCAACACACCCACAAAGTATTCTGGCCAGGAACTAGTCACAAATCTAATCATGAGAAAAACATGAGACAAACCTCAAATGAAGAACATTCAATTAACAAAAAACTGGTATATTATATTATTCAAAAATTTAAGTTGTAAAAGACGAAGGTTGTGGGAATGTTCCAGATTAAAGAAGGCTGTTGAAATACAACGACGAAATTCAATATGGGAGTCTAGACTGGATCCCATACTGAGAAAGAAGGGGAGGGGGACTTGCTATAAATGACATTATTTGGTCAATTGATAGGACAGAAGATGAACGGTGAATTAGATGAAGTATGGCAGCTGTGTTAGGTTTACTGAAGTTGATAACTACAGTGTGATTATGTAAAAGACTATCCCTAATCTTAATTCCTACTTTCAAATTCTTAAAAATATATCTTACATATTTCTTAGGAAATATACACTGAAGTATTCAGGGATAGAGGGCCATGATGAGTGTAACTTACCCTCAAATGAGAGAAAGACAAAGGAAGGAAGAAAATGGGAAGGAGGGAGAGAGAATATTGTAAAGCAAATGGGGTAAAATGTTAATCAGTGATTCTAAGTAAAGAGTATATGGATATTCTATGTTCTATTTTTTTAAGTGTATTTACTTATTTTGAGAGAGAGTGAGTGTGCACAAGCAGGGGAGGGACAGAGAGAGAGGGAGAGAGAGAATCCAAAGCAGGCTCCTCAATGTCAGCACGAGGCTGATATGGGGCTCAATCCCATGAACCATGCGATCATGACCTGAGCCAAAATCAAGAGTGGAACACTTAACTACTTAACCGACTGAGCCACCCAGGCGCCCCTTCTTTGTTCTATTTTTGCAACTTTTTCATAAGTTCAAAAGTATTCCTTAAAAAAGCTCCTGAAGTGTTTCCTGATATCAGTTTCTCATTCTTTATCTTTTAAACTAAGAAAAGAACATGTCAACTAAAATACGTACATTAAAACTCAACTCCATTCATCACTGATTCAGCTGCACCTTCCTCTCAACAGAGTCAATGAATCAGGCATGACAGGAAAGTTAGGGTCCCTGTTCTGGCAGGATGTGCGCGCGCGCACACACACACACTCAGGGGAGGTTTAAGCTCCCTGTGAGGAGACAGCCGTGATTTGTGCCCCCTCCAGCCGTCAGCCATTCGTGCCTGGCAGTGAAGAGCAGGAAACGAGGGACAGCCGGACGTTCCCACCCCCTGGCCGCTGGCAGCCTTCCCGCCAGTATCTGATTCCCCAGGGGCTGCCCAAAGGTGACTAAATAGTTTTCCACTTCAATCCACAGAAAGACAAAAGAAAAACTATTCTGAAACTCAGGGATGTCCTGGAGTCTATAGTTATAAAAATCCTTGGAAAATAAGGGTATGGTCAACACTTCCAAACATGCTGAAAACAAAGATGTGAACTGTAAATATTCCTGCCTCTCAAATATTCCAGAAAGGGGGGCCTGCAAACCAGCCTGCTGAAACCCAGAGACTGAACTTAGGCTTACTTTCCCCAACTTCTAGCAACAGCAAACCGCCACTCTGCCTTTTTAAATGTCTAAGTGCACACACACACATCTGGGTGAGTGTCTATTCCTATGTGGGAATGACATTTGTCAGCAGGGAGAAAATATCCTCCACACACAAAACATATGGAGAGTTAATATTCCTGATAAGATCCCAAACATACAAACTGCTATGAATTAGGCAATAAAACACATGAAAAGATGCCCAACTTCACAAGTAGTCAAGAAAATAGTTTAGGGGCACCTGGCTGGTTCAGTCAGTAGAGCATGTGACTCTTGATATAGCGGTTGTCAGTTCGAGCCCCACGTTGAGTGTAGAGGTTACTTAAAAATAAAATCTTAAAAAAAAAACACACACAGTTTATAAGATACTTTTTCCCCCTACCATGGCACTAAACGAAAATTAAAAGTTGACAGGCACCTTTTTTTACACTGTTGGTGGACATAAATTAGGACACATTTTTGAAAAGTTATTTGGCAGGATCTATGAAAATGCTATATGTTCATATCCTTTGATCCAATAATCCCACTTTTAAGGACCTATTTTAAAGAAAACAGTAGTGTAAGGACATAAAACAATTTGGATAAAGATATCCACTGAAGAGGCAGGAAAGAAATGAGAAAGAAACCGAATCCCAGTCAGTAAGGATACGGTGGGACAAATTATGGGGTGCCTACCCTATGAAATACCACACAACCATTTAAAATGGGGGTGATCAATACATACTAGGAAAGGGTCCATGATAGAAGTGATGAAAAGCAGGGTGTAGACTAGTATGTACGACATGATCTCATTTTTGTTTAAGTACATGCATACACTTGCATGTAAACAGATGTTTGCATAGGTTTAGAAAAAGCCGAGGAAGACATGAACCAAATTGTCAACGACGGACACACTAGAGGGAAGGGAAGCAGCAGATGGGGGAAGCGTGGGAAAACTTGCACCTCTTCCTTTATAGCTTTTGAAGAATGGAGGTTACTTTCGCTTATAAAAAATACTTAAAATTTTTATATTCCTGTGAGAGTTTTTGTAAATTAAAGAAGGTGTGTGCACATGTGTGTGTGGCGGGCTGGTGCACACTCTGTACAGCCATGTGTCCACATGGGGTGTGTGGGTATATGTTCACTGTTGGTGTGGTCTCTGTATGTGTGTCTGCATGGACCCAAAGGTCATTACATGCTTAACACCTTCCAGTGTGCCAAGCACCCAGTAGGGCATCTGATGCCCACACACTATCTCATTCAAGCATCACGACAACCATGCAATGTAGGTACTAGTATTGCCATTATCCTGATGAGGAAGCAGGTTTGGAGAAATCCAGGTGGCAAACAGTGTCAGGATGAGGCTCACTACTGACCGGGGGGGAGGGGGGGGGAGAGGGTCCTGAGAGAAGCCTTTGAGCCTCACTGTCATGCCACCACCCGTGCCCTGCTCAGCTCTGGGGATAGCTGCAGAACTGAGACCCCCTGCTCCCTTGGGGATGGAATCCCTCCACCACATCAACATGCTCCTTGTAGAGGCCATCTGGCCAGGCCCCCTCCCCCAGGAGCCGCGGCCATCGCCTGTGCATTCTTGTGCGGGGCTCCTCTTGTTAAGGACTAAGACTTGCTCAGCTTCTTCCCAGAAATGCCCACATTCCCCAATAAATTAAGCCCATTGTCCCAGGACACTTCCCCCCTCCACCCTGAGGGCACCAAGGCCTAGTCCAGGCTCAGAGACAGCCCTGCAAGCAATCGTCACAGAGGTCAGACCACCATTCCCAAAATATCTCCTCAAAGCCTATAGTGGCGCCTGCTGCTCACCATTAATTCCCTTGTTGGTCTAAATAGAGTTGGCAGGGGCGCCTGGGTGGCTCAGTCAGTTAAAGGGTCAGACTTTGGCTCAGGTCATGATCTCGAAGTTCACGAATTCAAGCCCGAGCCCCACATCGGCCTCTGTGCTGACAGCTCAGAGCCTGGAGCCTGCTTCAGATTCTGTGTCTCCCTCTCTCTCAGCCCCTCTCCCACTTGAGCTCTGTTTCTTTCTCTCTCTCTCTCTCTCAAAAATAAGTAAACATTAAAAAAAATTTTAAACAGAGTCTGGCATAGACAGCACCATACCCCAGGTTCCTAAGAGGGGCAAAACATTAAGCCACAGGCTGCCACCAACACTTCAGTATGAATTAGTCTTTTTTCAAACCATTGCTGGCTGAGAGCAGGCTTTGATGGGAAAGGGTTGAGCCAATGGGAATGGAAGGAACTGAGGGAGCAGGAGAGCAGCACAAGAAAGACATGGAAAAGAGGATGTGCCAAAAGGAACTGCCATAGCAGTTCCCTCAGATATGCTTGTGTGTTTGATTTAACTCCCCTCAAGGAGGAAGAAACAGAGAGGCTCAGGGAGCTTTTCTGAGACTAGGCTCCTGCTCTTCTTCTGGACCACCCTGTCAAATCCCCTGTAAGGGTGGGAAGAGGAACAACCAAAAGAGGAAGGAGAAGGAGCAGGCATTCAAGAAGGTTCCCAAATTGCCTCCTGGGTCCCCAGCTAGATGCAGACACCATCACTGATGACCCAGATCCTGGGCAGGGGAGGGAAGGGGAGACTGTATGGGGCTGAGAGACCCCTCAATGCCCCACTTTATGCCCCGGGTCCGTAAGAGGTTCCAAGTAGACCACACTACTCCATAGAAAATGCTATCCTAAACACCAAACAAAGGCTTTTTCAAAGGCAGTAAGTGCCTCCTAACTGGTCCTTGGTATAGAGTTAAGGGTCTTTCTATGCTGCTTGATGAAAGGGAGGCAGGGTGCTCAGTCACCCTGAGAAAGGGTTGCCAGATCAAATACAGGATTCCTGTTAAGCTGACATTTTAGATAAACAAGGAACATGTTTTTATTATAAGTAGGTCCCATGCAGGGTGCCTGGGTGGCTCAGTCGGTTAAGTGTCTGACTTGATTTCAGCTCAGGTCATGATCTCATTCATGGTCGTGGGATTGAGCCCCATATTGGCCTTGGTGCTGAGCATGGAGTCTGCTTAGGATGCTCTCTCTCCCTCCCTCTGCTTCTCTCTCTCTCTGTCTCTCTCAAATAAATAAATAAATATGTTCCCATGCAATATTTGGGACAAACTTAACTGGGTGTCCTGAATGTTTGTTGAGTCTGACCACCTATCCCAGGCCTGGCTAGGCCTGAAGCCAATGAATTACTGTGGTCCAAATGGAGAACATTTTGACCCTGGTATTTTTTTTTTTGACAGGCAGGTGTTTTGACCCCATGGAGATTTTGCTTCCATGTGTATGTTTACCAAATATTTACCTACATCAAAAATATACCTACATTAATTCATTTCCACTGAAAAGGCATTCTCTGGAACAAATTAAATTAAGCCCATCGAATTTGTTGATGTACTTTCTATACAGCACCATTAACTATTTCCTTTTTCTTCAATCTTCATTTTTATTTGACCGAAATTAGTGTCATTGGTAACCAAGTATTTTCTGTTTAAATTTCCCAACACAGATTTGGCTCAAAGATTTTTTTTTTCAATTCTTTGGTTCATATCAAGCTCTGTTGAATATACCTCCTTTCTATTTTGAGTTTTCTCTTACAGAATTACTTCTATTACATCCCATTTTCCCAGGTCAGTGCTTACAGTAACCAACAGGATTCTTCATTCCATTTTTCATTCCCTTCACAATTCTACCCATGTGTGGTCTTAGCTATAATTATTTTGTGGTGATCATTTCCACCAGTAATTACACACATACACTATTGCAAGAGTAACAGTTCCTATGTCTTCCCTAGCTAATCCAGGAAAATATTGAGAGTACTTCCTTACAGAAGTGCCAGCATTGCCCCAGCGCACTGGGTGTTCAACCTTGGGTGCGCATTGGCCTACACCAGGCAGTTAGAAGAAGCACTGAGGCCTGCACCCCATTCCAGAGTTTCTTGTTTCATCAGTTTGCTGTGGAGCCCAGACAGTGATCTCTTTTAAAGCTCCCACATCATGCTAATGTGCAACCAGGGCAGGAACACTTTTGTAAAACTCGAGAGCTACGCTGTCCAACACATTAGCCACTATGAGCCCCGCATCAAAGGCAGGCAGGGGGCTCTCTGCTGCAGCACAGACCCCGCTTTGGATCCTTGGTCTCCCTCTCTCTCTGCCCCTCCCCCACTCACACTCGCTCTTTCTCTCTCTCTCTCTCTCTCAAAAATAAATAAACAGGAGCATCTGAGTGGCTCAATCCATTAAACATCCGACTTTGGCTCAGGTCATGGTTTCACCGTTTGTGGGTTCGAGCCTCACATCGGGCTCTGTGCTGACAGCTCAGGGCCTGGAGCCTGCTTCTGATTCTGTGTCTCCCTCTCTCTCTGCTCCTCCCCTGCTTGTGCTCTCTCTGCCTCTCAAAAATGAATACATGTTAAAAAAATTTTAATAAATAAACATTAAATTTAAATTGGTTAAAACTAAATTAAATTTAAGATTCAGTTCCTCAGTTATACCAGCCAACACAGAACATTTCCATCATCTCACCAAGTTCTGTCAGGCAGCAGTGGTCTGGACTGAGATGAGTGGCTCTCACCCTGGGCTGCCCAGTAGAAATACCTAATACCTGAGACTTTGTAATGACACCCACAAGGCAAGGGTGTGTATAAAAGCTGTAGGTGATGCTATTGTGTTGCCCGGATTAGGAACCTCTAGGCTGAACATCCCAGTGGTCACAGCAGCCGGTCAGGGATCAGGGTCAACAACTCTGCAATATCCCTCTGAGAAGCCCACAGCAAACAGGAAGTTGTTCAGTGCAGCCTGAGACAGGAGTCCAGGACCTCCAGCTGGGCTTTCAAGAGTGTCTCCCATCTGTAGGAGTGGAGTTTCCCTTTCTGTGCATTTCAAACCTGGTTTTATCAGCACAAAGTTGGCCCAGCACCGCAGTTGGTTCTTCGGTCCCTCAGGCGGTGGGTAGGTGCTGAGCAGCCAAGAGGCTCCCAGCCTCTGCTCCTGTCCCGAGGCATGGAGGGCGCCGTGAGCTCCCACTCCAGGCCAGCAGGCCGGTCAAGGCCACCCCAAACTGCCAACGGTTATCAGGGGAAACACAGTAGCACCAGATCCCCCTCCAACAGCTTCACCCTCAGGCACCTCATGGTCCAACAAAGTGCTATGGAGGCTGCATACCCCACTGGCTGCCATAATGAAGCCAAAATGCCACTATTTCCGCACACGACAGTGTGGTTTGGACAACCTGTGAAATTCTTCAGATGTTTACATTTAAATTTAAAGTTTAAATTTAGCAGGTGCCTGGGTGGCTCAGTCGGTTAAGCGTCCGACTTCGGCTCAGGTCATGATCTCGCGGTTCGTGGGTTCGAGCCCAGCATCAGGCTCTGTGCTGCCAGCTAGCTCAGAGCCTGGAGCCTGCTTCAGATTCTATGTCTCCCTCTCTCTCTGACCCTCCCCTGCTCGTGCTGTCTCTCTCTCTCTCAAAAATAAATAAAAACATTTAAAAAAATTAAAGTTTAAATTTAGTTTAAACTTAAATTTAAGTTTAATTCAAATTTAATTTTTAATTGCCAGAAATACAAAGTAAAGACATGTTTGGAAAACTCAAAGCCTACACACAAGTATAAGAAGTCTCTAGTAAATTGGGAAGTTTTGAGAATTAGCAATTCTGCAAATTAATATTTGAGGAACTGATTTCTAGCACTGGTCCTGCAGTAAACTGGTGTTCAGGGCACCGGCTTCCCCCCAGGAGCTAGAGGACTCCCAGGGGGCCAACGAGAAGGCTCCAAGGTGCAGTACAGCCTGGCCCCCATGTGTGGCATTGGTCTGGTGTCACCAACCTGGCCCTGGAATTGATAAAAAATATCTTCACATCCCCTGCTCTCAGGTCTCCTTCATGATCTCAGAAATCTCCCCGCAGGGCCTGTAAAATGCTAAATATGATCATGAAAATGAAACATGAATTTCCTCCTACATGTCTTGCAATAACCAGACTGTCCCACCTTTGCCTCACTAGGCCCCTCTCAACACCAGCGTCATGAAGGAATGGAACTCTCCAGAAGAGTCCAGCACCAGCTGGGGCCTTCTAGGAGCCTCTGAGAGGCACAGGGACTCAGTGATTACAAGTATGCTGCACACCTGCCTTCAAGAATAGCTCTGCCAGGGACGCCTGGGTGGCTCAGTCAGTTGAGCGTCAACTTCAGCTCAGACTGTGATCTTGCAGTTTGTGAGTTTGAGCCCTGTGTCAGGCTCACGCTGTCAGCATGGAGCCCACTTCAGATCCTCTGTCCCCCGCTTTCTCTGTCCCTCCCCGAATCGTGTGCTCTCTCTCTCTCAAAAATAAACATTTTTTTAAATTTAAAAAAAGAATAGTTCTGCCATCAATAGCCTCTGAGAAAAGCACCCCGCCTCTCAAAGCCACAGTCTCCCCCTGTAATGACTATAATTATAACAGTAGTACCCAACTGATTAAAAAAGATCTTGTATTATAAAGACTCAGCACAGGGCCAGACACTCAGCTAAGGCCTTGGTAAACATCAGCTGTTGTGGTTTTGCTATTATTATCCTCAGCCTGGTATCTGAGAATTCCTCCCAATTGGGTCCCACGGCTCCCTCCTCACTGGGCTGCATGTGTCATGTGACTGAGTCCCACCTATAAGGCCTTAGCCTGACTGGCTGCCATACCCAAATGCTGGAATGCCCTTCCTCCCTCACCCCCCAAAGCCTTAGAGCCAGTCTGTGTGGGCCTCCTCCAGAAAGCCTTCCAGGACTGTACAGTGCTCAGCATTACTCCCTCCTGCACCTGCAGGTCCACATTCACACTTAGTAAAGGCTACCTTTTCTCCACAAAATGTCTGTGTTGGGGTACATGAGTGTGAACTGATTCCAGCTCCTGCCCCCCCTGCAGATGGAGCAGAGGTCCCAATGAAAGTGCGCCCACCCTCCCCGCACATACCATGCCCTGCACCCATGACCAGCAGAGCCACAGAGAGACCGTGGAAGCTGGATTTTCTTCCAAGCTTTTTAAGAGTTCAAACTTTCCAGGTGTTTTGCAGCCTGAGACCCTTGTTGGCCTTCCTCGGCCTCTGAATCCTCCCTCCTTCCCTCCCTTTCCTCTCCTACCCCAGGGTAACACAACCAGGCCTCCCGGGCCTCAGACACTGGCTGACCCAGTTCCCAGACAAAGGCACCCCTGTGAGGAGATCACAGAACAGCAAGCCCCTGCTTCGGTAAATGGCACCAAGAGCAGGAACCCACCCCTGTCAGCACCTAACACAGCCGTACCCTGCCATGCCCAGCAGGGATGCTGAACCCTACTCTCACTGTCAAGGCTAGGGGGCCTCACTCTCAGACCACCTGAGGTCTCTGCATCTCTCGGACCACCTGACCCTACAGTGAGCAGGGCCATCGGTCTGCAAGCTCGGTTGGTCTTACCCACCCCCCTACACTACCACCAGCATATATAAGGCCTGGAGCTCAAGAACAGGAGAAAGGACCCACTGGCTGCCTATAAAGAGCCTGCTTGTGCCTCCACAGCTTTTGCTCCTCTACTGCCCCTGCCCAGAAACCTTCCATACCACATACATGAAACAAGAGAAAAGTCTGCCAAAGGGAGATATGCAGGCACTACAAACCTTTATTACCTTTTGACTTCTAAACTGCAAAGCTCACCTCACGTCCCTCCTCTTCCGTGAAGCCTTTCTTGAGAGCTCCCTGCTAGCTGCAGCTGCACTTTGCCAGCCCGCCTGCTGGAGTGTGTGCCAGTGTCCTCACCAGCCTGGACTGGGCGGGGACAGGTGATTGCACCCAGGCACCCCTGGGCCAGAGCAGGACACTGGGAGCCTTTTCCTCCCTGCTCCCTGGGGCACAGGCTCTCTGTGCAAAGGCGTACACACCTGATTCAAACCCATCTCCCTTCCCCAGAGCCTGCACAGCTCTCAGATTTACCCCCGGCTGAGTTCTGGAGACTACAGCAGACCCCTCGCCAACATCTACCATGAGCCCAAGCCCACAAGAGGCAGATCTTCCATGAATGCTAAATTGAAACACTAGCTCTCCAGGGCGAGATTCTGGAGTCTGTGTCCACCACGAACCTACCTGTACCTTCAGGACACAGAGTCACCCTTGCCCACCTCACCTGTTCCTTCCCATTGTCTCATGGTCTTTGACCACCACATGAAGCTCAGAGCTCTGGTCCAAAGGGATGCCCTTGAGGTCCCACTCAAAGCCCTGAAAAAAAAAAAAGAGAAAAACCATCTTAACTGGTGGCCCCCTACGAGAAGAAACTGTGTCTGGTTCACCCTGGTAACCCCATGACACTGAGCGGCCATCCATGAAAAATGCTGGTGGGTGGGTGGATGAATTAGTAAATGAATGAATGAATACATGAATAGTAGGGTTCCAGAGCTTCAAAAGACACAGTGAAAGCCAAAGGCAGCAGAAAGAGAAGGAAGTCAGGCTCCCACGGCCCCTTTCCCCCAACTCAATTCCATCAATCACCAGGAAGCCAGGCCAGGAGCACAGCTGAGGAAAATGCAAGTGACGCTGCAGGGTCCTCTGGGACCAAGATCAATGTGCTCACGTGGAAACCAGGCTGCTGGTGAGCAGCATGAATTAGTGCCACACTGACAACACCCATCCAGAGGACCTGGGACTCTCTTCAGAGCAAAGGTACCCATGTGCATCCCAACCGCATCCACAGAGGGCATCCAGAGCTTTCAGAGGACCACCAGGGGGCCGTGTGCAGGGAAATGGTTGAGGACCTGGTTTATCAGGGAGGACGAGGGCTTTGGGCAGGAAGAACAGCCTGCATAAGAGAGACAAGGCAGGCCAGAGAGGCCCTGAACTACCCGGCTGGTAGTTCTATGTGGATGGCTAGAGCTGGGAGGAATAGAAACAAAAGACATCGCACTCCTCCCCGTGCCACACCCACATCAGAGGACATGGTTCTATCTCCCTGGAAGGCCACGCCACCAACCCCCCTCCCAGGAAGCAGGCACATTTCGTTGACACGCTGGACCAGCAGCCCCTCCCCTCCTTGACAATACCACTGAGAAAGTCACCTCCTCCTGCACAAGCCCCTGGCTTCTCACTGCAGATATGGTGGCAGTGGAGCAAAAAAGAAGGAGAATGGAAACCTTACATACCTCATTCCATACGGGGTTCACGCTGTTCTTGATGACTTTGGTTCTCTTCTTCACCCCTATGAGACACACAAAGGGAGAGTGGAGAGATGTATCCCACCCCTGCACCTCTCACTGAGTTAGGGTCAGCTTCTGAGACCCACACTGTGGCTCATCTGCCACAGGAAACCTTGCCAAACCAAGGGATTCCTGAGAATCCCACCAGTCTGAAAGGAGTGGCCAATGCCAGTCACATGACTTCTCTCTCTCAGCTCAGGGACTGAGAAACAGCAGCCCCATCAGAAGGATGTTTTTAAAGGAAAATACCCAGCCTGTCTATTCTTAACGAGTTTGTTACTGTTATGACAATATGTTATTAGATAGCATAACACATTCTACTGTTAGAAAGTTATGACTTTCTAAATAAAGTTTTTTAGGGATGCCTGGGTGACTCAGTCAGTTAGGCATATGACTTCGGCTCAGGTCATGATCTCAAGGTTCATGGGTTCGAGCCCCATGTTGGGCTCTGTGCTGACAACTAAGAGCCTAGAGCCTGCTTCGGATTCTGTGTCTCCCTCTCTTTCTGCTGCTCCTCCCCTGCTCATGTTCTGTTTCTCTCTGTCTCTCAAAAATGAATAAACGTTAAAAAATTTTTAATTAAATAAAGTTTTTTAACTGTAAATTTTCTGACTCTAAGAATGAATGATCTTTGGGGCACCTGGGTGGCTCAGTCAGTTAAGCCTCTGACTTTGGCTCAAGTCATGATCTCACGTTTGTGGGTTTGAGCCCCGCATCGGGGCTCTGTGCTGACAGCTCAGAGCCTGGAGCCTGCTTCAGATTCTGTGTCTCCCTCTCTCTCTGCCCCTCCCCCTCTCGTGCTCTGTCTCTCTCTGTATCAAAAATAAATAAAACAGGGGCACCTGGGTGGCTCAGTCGGTTAAGCGTCCGACTTCAGCTCAGGTCATGATCTTGCATTGGTGAGTTCGAGCCCCGCATCAGGCTCTGTGCTGAGAGCCCAGAGCCTGGAGACTGCTTCAGATTCTGTGTCTCCTTCTCTCTCTGTGCCTCCCCTGCTCACACTCTGTCTCTCTCTCTCTCTCTCTCTCTCTCTCTCTCAAAAATAAAAAAAAAAACGTTTAAAAAAATTTAAAGAAAAAAATTAATAAAACATTAAAAAATTTAAAAATTTAAAAAAGTAATGAATGATCTTCATGGAAAATATTTTTCTTTTTAAAAACATCTACCTGCACATATTGTATGACTCCATTTATATGAAGCATCCAGAATAGGCAAATCCAGAGACAGGAAACAGATTAGTAGTTTCCAGGGGCTGGGGGAAGATGAGAATGGGGAATGAATGCTTCATGGAGGTTTCTTTTTAAGGTGATGAAATGCTCTGGAAAAAGATGAAGATGATTGCACAGCCTTGTGAATATACTAAAAACCATCTATACTGTGCACTTCTAAGAGGTTAAAATGATGAATTAAAGGGTATGTGAATTTTAGCTCAATTAAAAAACAATCCCCCTCCCCTTGACTTGAGAGGGTCTGTCTGAAACAGGTTGTCCTAAGGCAGTTCTCTTGGCTCACAAGGGCTGGGCCAATGGCGTGCAGAGTGGTTGGGGGTAGACAAGAACTGACAGTGTCACGGCTGAGACCAGTGCCCCGGACAGTAGCCAGGCAGAGCACCATCTCTGGAGCCTCAGCCACGGAAAAGGCTAAACACGTCCAACCCTCTAGTAAGCAGCAGAACATAAATGGGTCAGTGTCCAATGGATGATTGAAAGTGGTCAGCCAGACACAGAACTTACATTTGGATTGGATCCTAAAGATCATCTGGCTCTACACCACCTGTGCAAGGCTCTCTAGCGAGAAGCCTTTGGTTTAACCTGGATCAGCTTTTTGTTTTGAGAGAGAGACTGACAGAGAATGCATGCATTCGAGAGTGAGCGAGCAGAGGAGGGGCAGGGAGAGAGGAAGGGAGAGAGAATCCCAAGTAGGCTCAGTGCTGTAAGTGTAGAAAAAGACACAAGACTTGATCTCATGGACCGTGAGATCATGACCTGAGCCGAAATAAAGAGTCGGAAGCTTAACCAACTGAACCACCCAGGCATGCCTGGACTAGTCAACTTTTACAGAGTCTGAACCAGGAAATCCCCAGAGCCTCTGGAAACATCTCCCAGGACCCCCGAGGCCTCCTCCAAAGCTGGGCATTGCCAGTGACCTCCTGTGGGCTCAGGCCTCTCTGGCCAGCTTCAGAGCAAAAGAAAAGTAGAGTGGGGTCAAGAATGCAAGGAGGGTTTGAGGGAAGATTTGGAGGAAAGAAACAACAGAGAAAGAGAAAGCAAAGGAAAATCATGGAGAAAGAGACATCTGAGGGAGAGAGGCAGAGCAGGGCTTGGTAGACTCTAAGGCCATTATGTGAAAATGGTTGCTCTGTGTCCAGGGAGTCCCTTCAGAGATTTTGATCAAACTCCCCCACATGGGACAGGGTGAACTCCCACCCCCCTCTCATGGCCAGTTGCAAATCATTGATGTAGGAAAAGAATGTGGGCTTTAGAATGACACAGGCCACCACAAAATACTTATTCCATGAAACCTTAGGGCAAGGTTCTCAAACTTTTTCTGTTCTTTTTTAAAAATTTTTTAAAATGTTTATGTATTTTTGAGACAGAGAGAGACAGAACATGAGCAGGAGAGGAGAAGAGAGAGAGGGAGACACAGAATCAGAGGCAGGTTCCAGGCTCTCAGCTGTCAGCACAGAGCCCAATGTGGGGCTCAAACCCACGAACTGTGGGATCATGACCTGAGCCAAAATCGGACGCTTAACTGACTGAACCACCCAGGCGTCCCAAGGTTCTCAAACTTTTTGATCACAGGACATAACTCTTAAAATTTACAAAGGAACTCAAAAAGCTTTTATTTAGGTGGCTTGTATCTATTGACTTTTATCATCCTAGAAATAACAACTGAGGCATTTAAAAATACTTATTTAGTAATCAGTTTTAAGTTAACAGTAATCAACCCAATCCATGTTAACATAAGTGGCATATTTTTCTGAAAAAAAAAAACTATAACTTCTGAAACAAAGGAAAAAGAAAAGCAACACTGTTTAGATTTTACAAATCTTTTTCATGCCTGGCTGGATTATCATGTCTACTTCTACATTCAGTCTGTTGAGATGTCTTGTTTTGGTTGACATCTAGGAAGAAAATCCAACCAGATATATAGTTGGAAAAGGAGGTATATTTTAATAAATTTTCAGATCATTATGGATATCCTTCTTTGATACTACACCAAAAACTCAACAAGCAGTATTTCTTGAAACAAGCTCAATGAACATTTTGTACTCTGTTACATTAAAATCCATTGTTTGGTCTTGTACTTTGAATGAATATCTTACCCATACATGATTCTTTAATATTTTGGCTTGGTTATTTGAAAGTTTCTGATCATTGAGTTATGTAGACCTTTCAAATATTGACAAATTTTATTACATAATACCATAAAAATCACACTCATTAATATTACCATCAATCTCATCAGAAAAGTCATTAAAATACTGAAAAACTGAAAGATACATGTTTCCTAAGATTCTAATTCTGGTTTGAAAGCTCAAATTTTATGATTGGCAACGAATAATAAATGTCTGCTTGAAGTGGAAAACTTGCTCATTCATTTTCTTTTTTTTTATTTTTTTAACATTTATTTATTTTTGAGAGACACAGAGAGACAGAGCATGAGTGGGGGAGGGGCAGAGTGAGAGGGAGACAGAATGAGAAGCAGGCTCCAGGCTCTGAGCTGTCAGCACAGAGCCAAACATGGGGCTAGAATTCACGAACCTCAAGATCATGACCTCAGCCGAAGTCAGACACTTAACCAACTGAGCCACCCAGGAGTCCCTTGCTCATTCATTTTTAAGAAAATGTCTGTCAAATGTGCAAGTCTGAATAATCACAGTTTGCCAGTCTAGGCTCAGGTCATGATCCAACAGTTGGTGAGTTCAAGCCCCACCATCAGAGCAGAGGCTGCTTATGATTCTGTCTCTCCTTCCCTCTGCCCCTTACTTGCTTGTGCTTTCTCTCTGTCTCTCAAAATAAATAAACAGAAGAAGAAGAAGGCGGCTCCCTTCATAGGGTTTTGAGGAGATAAGAGATTCTATCTAAGTGTCTATTTCCCTTCCCCTATCAACTCCCTATGACCTGCAAGAGTAACATGGAAAAATCCCATCTTCAGTCACTCTTGACTCGTCGACTTGGAAACATTTCCTGGTGCTCCTGGTGGGTATTAATGGAACAGTGTCTCTGTGCTAAGCCTTGTGCAAAGTGTCTTTCAAACATTTCCTACTTCCTGGCTTCCCTAAAGATGAGGTGAACAAAAGCTCGCAGTGAAATTTCATTAAGTCTGGTTACAAGGACCAACTCTAACACTCTGAGTGACATTAAGGGAGGGTCACTGAAGGGCGCTACAGCCACTAAGAGGTGCAGGAAAGAAGAAACATTAAGCCAGTACAATCGCATGACTTACAGATCCCAAGGAAAGGGAAGGCATGCTGCTAATTAAGAAACAATTAAGAAAACAGTTCCTTCCTAACATAGATTTAGACCTGTCCCGTCCTTGATAATTAATTTTGGCCTTGAGAGATCTGGCTCTATGTGTGTAATTTAACAGATTCAATAGTAAATAAACAGGAGAGTTCACAGGTCATGCTAGGGTTGGGGACAGGGGACTAGGTCCTCTCCCCGGATTGGCCTACAGAATTGGGGCCAGGAGGCCTCTAAGAGAATCATGCCGTAGCCCCAGGGTATTCCTCTAGGCTGAATGACTCAGCGAGGAAAAATGAATATACCATGGGAGGACTCTTCTGTCCCCCATGCAAATTCTTCAGTTGTTTCCTCAGGCCTATCTATCCCAACTTTTACCCAGACCAGCATCTCCCATTGCCATAGGATAGAGTTTTTCAAACTGCTCACTGGGACCCATTAGTAGGCTATGACATCAACTGAGTGTGTTGACCATTATGTCTTTTTAATGACAGAATAGACTAGAGAAGAAAATATTAGAGTACATCTTTCACTGGATTATATATTCACATACATATTTATATGTGTGTATTATGCTTTTCTTAAATGTTTATTTATTTTCGAGACAGAGAGAGAGAGCTCATATGAGCAAGGGAGGGACAGAGAGAGAGGGAGACACAGAATCCGAAGCAGGCTCCAGGCTCTGAGTTGTTAGCACAGAGCCCAACGAGTGGCTCAAACCCACAAAATGTGAAATCATGATCTGACCCAACTGAGCCTCCCAGGCACCCCTGTTTTGATATAAAATATATTTCTTGTTGTGCATAGCAATCCAAAAAGTTTGAAAATAATGCCTTAAATGAAGGTTGTCGGAGGATAACTGAAGAACAAAGAAATCATCATCTTGGCTCTTGAATGTCAAGAGCCAAGGTGTGTGACAGGAATGAGGTAGCACACCATCCTGGTCCTGGTCCCCCACTGGGGCCAACTCTGGTAAAGACCATGGCTGTGGGAGGGAAGCTGAGGAGGGGTCTCAGAGACAAAAGCAGAGCAGAGGTAAGAAAACAGCCCATTCTGCCCCATCCAGCACCTGGGGCTGCCTGGCTAAGCAGTGTCCCCTGGTGGGAGCCCCAAACATTCCTGACAGCCAAGCATCAGACATAGCCATGGCCTCACATGAGAAGCCACATCGCTACTCTTCTGCTTACCATCTGGTGAGGCCTACCTGTCAGTGGCCAGGGCGCTGTCTATCCAGCAGTTGGGGCCCCAGGCCTCACTCATACCTCCAGGCCCATCTTGTGGGGACAAGCTCCTTTCTGTGGCCAGGATGCTTGTTAGCCCAGGGCCTTGAACACCCACAGGGATTACGGTGTGGAAAAGCGCACCCTGACCTCTGGCAGAACCAGCTGGCTATCTCCCAGTAGCCCCACCTCCTCCACAGCACAGCTGTAAAGTCAGGGCACATTTGGGAAGCAGAGAGAATGCTTGTTTTCGTGACACTGATGACAATGGAATCTTTGGGACTGGTGGAATCAAGAGAAGACAAACTCTAAAGCAGGGGTTTTCACTGAGGGTGCACTCAGCCTGTAATGTGGGAGGTTTTTATGCCTGTTGAAGGAGGGTTTAAAGAAGAGCTGAGAGATACTGACCCGTTTCCCAACGCACCTCAAAGACATCAAGGCCCACATGTCCATCAATAGATGAATGGATAAACAAAATGTGAGATATACAAATAATGGAATATGATCCAGCCTTAAAAAAGAAGGAAATTCTGACACATGCTACAACAGAAATGAATCTTGAAAACAAGAATGAAACAAGGCAGACACAAAAGGAAAATATTAATATGATACCACTTATATGAGGTACATAGAATAGCCAAATTCATAGAGAGAGAAAGGAAAATAGGGGTTACCAGATGCTGAGGGGAGGAGAAATGGGCAGTTATTGTTTAATGAGTATGGAACTTCAGTTTGGGATGATGAAAAATGGAAATGAATAGTGGTGTTGGTTGCACAACGGGGTGAACGTGCTTAATGCCACTGAACTATACACTTAAAATGGTTTAAATGGTAAATGTGATGTTATGTATATTTTACCATAATAAGAAAAACAATTCTTTAAGCACAACCAAGTGAAACATCTCAACACTAAGAGTCAGCAGCTGTCCCTAATACGTGGAGGACATGGACTTCCATGTAGGGGAATGATGGAAACAATGGTGTATTGATATCTACTGACACGTGCCTGGCACAGTGCTGAGGACAGGATTAATTAAAGGGGCTGCAGATGCCACAGCCACACTGTTGTCACGACCAAATGGAGAAAGAAGTGATCCCTGCTTCCTGGAGCTGAAAATGTAGGGAAGATGGTCTGGTATGGAAGTCTCCAAAGACGGCCCCAATGAACCAGCTTCCTGGCATTCACATCCTTGTATGGTGCCCCTCCACACTGAGCTGGCCCTGTGGCTCAAAATAGATCCAGCAGTTTCTGTTTTCATAGCTTTGGGAGCCCAGAGCGGCCATGTAAGAAGCCCAGCTACATAAGAAGCCCAGGAGGGATCATACTAGAGGCCTTGTGGAGGAGAAAGGTCCTGAGGCCACATGGAGAGAAAGAGAAGCCCAAGAGTCCCAGCATCCCAGCTGGAGAGTAGTAGGAGTAAAGACAGTGACAGTCACAAGCTATCATAAAAGTTCAAGGGGGTCCCCAAGAGATATTTGTACACCCATGTTCATATCAGCATTACTTACAGTAGCTAAAATGAATAAGCAACCCAAGTGTCCACTGACAGATGAAGAGATAAGCAACATGTGGGATACACATACAATGGAATAGAATTAAGCCTTAAAAAAGAAGGAAATTTGGGGGAATGCTTTCGAACTGTTGGCGGGAATGGAAACTGATGCAGCCGCTCTGGAAAACAGTATGGAGGTTCCTCAAAAACTTAAAAATAGAACTGTTCTACAACCCAGGAGTTGCACTACTAAGTATTTACCCAAAGGATACAGGACTGCTCATTAGAAGAGGCACATGCACCCCAATGTTTATAGCAGCACTATTGACAATAGCCAAAGTATGGAAAGATACCAAATGTCCATCCATTGATGAATGGATAAAGCAATACAATGGAATATTACCCAGCAATCAAAAAGAATGAAATCTTGCCATTTGCAACAATGTGGCTGGAACCAGAATGTATTATGCTAAGTGAAACAAGTAAGTCAGAGAAACACAAATATCATATGATCTCACTCATATGTGGAATTTAAGATACAAAACAGACGAACAGAAGGGAAGGGAAGCAAAAATAATATAAAAACAGGAGAGGGAGACAAACCATAAGAGACAAGAACAAACTGAGGGTTGCTGGAGGGATGGCGGGTGGGGGGATGGGCTAAATGGGCAAGGGGCACTACAGAGGACACTTGCCGGCATGAGCACTGGGTGTTAATGTAAGTGATAAATCACTAAATTCTATTCCTGAAATCATTATTACACTATACATTAATGAACTAGCATTTAAGTTTTTTTTTTTTAAAAAGGAAGGAAATTCTGATAACACTACCACATGGATGAACTGCAAGGACACTATACTAAGTGAGAGCAACCAGTTAACAAGAACGTGAGGAGTTCTTACTTAATGGGTTGAGGACCATTAAAGAGTTCTGGGGATAGATACTTAAATAGGATAAAAACCTTATGATACTGTCAATAGATGCAGAAAAAGCATTTGACAAAATACAGCATCCTTTCTTAATGAAAACCCTCGAGAAAGTCGGGATAGAAGAAACATACCTTAACATCATAAAAGGCATATTATGAAAGGCCCACAGCTAATATCATCCTCAATGGGAAAAAACTGAGAGCTTTCCCCCTGAGATCAACAACACCACAGGGATGTCCACTCTCACCACTGTTGTTCAACATAGTGTTGGAAGTCCTAGCCTCAGTAATCAGACAACAAACAAAATAAAAGGCATCCAAATTGGCAAAGAAGAAGTCAAACTTTCACTCTTCATGGATGACATGATACTCTATGTGGAAAACCCAAAAGACTCCACCAAAAATTGCTAGAGTTGATACATGAATTCAGTAAAGCCATAGGATATAAAATCAATGTACAGAAATCAGTTGCATTTCTATACATCGAATAATGAAGCAACAGAAAGAGATAAAGGAATTGATCCCATTTACAATTGCACAAAAAAAACATCAAATACCTAGGAATAAACCTAACCAAAGAAGTGAAAGATCTGTATGCTGGAAACTACAGAAAGCTTATGAATGAAACTAAAGAATACATTTAAAAAAATGGAAAATCATTCCATGCTTATGGATTGGAAAACAAATATTGTTAAAATGTTGATACTACCCAAAGCAATCTATACATTCAATGCAATCCCTATAAAAATAGAACAAGCATTCTTCACAAGGCTAGAGCAAACAATCCTAAAATTTGTATGGAACCACAAAAGATCCCAAATAGCCAAAGTAATGTTGAAAAAGAAAACCAAACCTGAGGCATCACAATCCCAGACTTTAACCTGTGTTACAAAGCTATAATCATCAAGACAATATGGTATTGGCACAAAAACAGACACATATGTCAATGGAATAGAATCAAGAACCTAGAAATGGACCCACAAATGTATGGCCAACTAATCTTTGACAAAGCAGGAAAGAGTATCCAATGGAAAAAAAAAACATCTCTTTAGCAAATGGTGCTGGGAGAACTGGACAGCGACATGCAGAAGAATGAACCTGGACCACTTTCTTACACCACACACAAAAATAAATTCAAAATGGATGAAAGACCTAAATGTGAGACAGGAAACCATCAAAATCCTAGAGGAGAAAACAGGCAGCAACTGCTGTGACCTCGGCTGCAGCAACTTCGTACTTGACATGTCTCCTGAGGCAAGGGAAATAAAGCAAGATTGAACTATTGGGACCCCATTAAGATAAAAAAAAAAAACTTCTGCACAGCAAAGGAAACAATCAACAAAACTAAAAGGTAACCAATGGGGGCCACCTGAGTGGCTTAGTCTGCTGGGCAGCCGACTTCAGCTCAGGTCATGATCTCACAGCTCGTGAATTTGTGCCCTGCATCGGGCTCTGTGCTGACAGCTTAGAGCTTGGATCCTGCTTCGGATTCTGTGTCTCCCTCTCTCTCTGCTCCTTCCTCTCTCTCCCTCTCTCTCTCTCTCTCTCTCTCTCACACACACACACACACAATCTCTCAATCTCTCTCTCTCTCAAAAATAAATAAACATTAAAAAATTAAATAAATAAATAAAGGCAACCAATGGAATGGGAGAAGATATTTGCAAATGATGTATCTGATAAAGGGTTAGTATCCAAAATCTATAAAGAACTTACAAACTCAACACCCAAAAAACAAATAATCCAGTGAAGAAATGGGCAGAAGACATAAATAGACACTTTTCCAAAGAAGCATCTAGATGGCAAACATACACATGAAGAGATGTTCAACTCGCTCATAATCAGGGAAATACAAATCAAAACCACAATGAGATACCACCTCACACCAGTCAGAATGGCTAAAATTAATGACTCATGAAACAACAGATGCTGGTGAGGATGTGGAGAAAAGGGAACCCTGTTGAACTGTTGGTGAGTGCAAACTGGTACAGCCGCTCTGGAAAACAGTGTGGAGGTTCCTCAAAAAATTAAAAATAGAACTACCCTATGGCCCAGCAATTGCACTACCAGGAATTTATCCAAACGATACAAAAATGCTGATTCAAAGGGGCACATGCACCCCAATGTTTAAAGCAGTGCTTTCAACAATAGCCAAATTACGGAAAGAGCCCAAATGTCCATCAACCGATGAATGGATTAAGAAGATGTGATATAGGGGCACCTGGGTGGCTCAGTTGATTAAGCATCTGACTTCAGCTCAGGTCATGATCTTGCAGTTCATGGGTTCGATTCCCACATCAGGGTCTGTGCTGATAGCTCAGAGCCTGAAGCCTGCTTCAGATTCTGTGTCTCCCTCTCTCTCTGCCCTTCCCCTGCTCACACTCTGTCTCTCTCTCTCTCTCTCTCTCTCTCTCTCAAAAATAAATAAACATTAAACAAAGTAAGAGGGGAAAATGTGGTATATAAATATGTGGTATATAAATATATAATATTCCATATACAATGGAATATTACTCGGCGATCAAACAGAATGAAATCTTGCCATTTGCAACAACATGGATGGAACTGGAGGGTATTATGCTAAGCAAAATAAGTGAGTCAGAGAAAGACAGATATCATATGATTTCACTCATATGTGGAATTTGAGAAACTTAACAGATGAACATAGGGGAAGGGAAGGAAAAATAATATAAAAACAGAGAGGGAGGCAAGCCAAAAGAGACTCTTAAATACAGAGAACTGAGGGTTGATAGGTGTGGGAAGGGGATTAAATAGGTGACAGGCATTAGGAGGGCATTTTTGGGATGAGCACTGGGTGTCATATGTAAGACATGAATCACTGGGTTCTGCTCCTGAAGCCAAGACTACCTGTATGTTAACTAACTTGAGAATAAAAAAATAAAAATAAATTTAAAAATGTTTAAAAAAGAGAGGGAGCAGAGAAGAGAGGAGATGGGGTGTTCTAGACTCCCAGAGAGAGAGACAGGCTGTCTCTGCCCGTGAGTCGGGTGGCAAGACTTACTGTAAGAAGCTGCAGGGCAGCTAAAGATTGTGCAGACAGCCCTGATTATTCAACAAGTATGTACTGAGAACTTGTTCTGTTTTGGGCATTCTGCTGACACTTCATTAGAATATCCATCAGACAAAGAACATGATAAAAGTTCAAAGTATCAGGACAAAACCAGAAGGCAATGGCAACCGAAAGAAGAAAAGATAGCCCTGGCTTCTGCTGAAGGAAGTCTGTTTTACTGCCAGCACAGATACCCTCTTACAAAAAGGAGAGGTAGACTCTGACAACCCTTATACTTGCCCACCATCTGTGCCCCAACCTAAGCCTATACACCTCAGGAACTGGGCAGCTGTCACTGCCTCCCATTTCTAGAAGAGCCCTGCTCTTCTCACTCTCAAGAACCCACCCTAATATCCATCTTTCTAAATCCTCACTGAAACCACACTTTCCAGGAAACAGCTAGCCAGGAAAGGGTGGTGGTCGGTAGATATACTGGCTGTGATAGAATGTACTCTGAGAGGGGCAGTCTTTAAACTCAAAAGGCCAATTAGAACCGGGGAAGATATCTGAAATATCTATGACAAAATGTTAACATCCTTAATATATAAAAAGCACTTGCAACTAATTAGAAAAAAGGCAACCCCCACCAAAAAAAATGGGGCATGTTAAAAAGAAATTCAGTAAGAGGGGCGCCTGGGTGGCTCAGTCAGTTAAGCAGCTGACTCTTGATTTTGGCTCAGATCATGATCTCATGGTTCATGGGATCGAGCCCTGAGTCGGGCTCTGTGCTGACATCGCAGAGCCTGTTGAGATTCTCTCCCTCTCCCTCTCTCTCTGTCTCTCTCCCCCTCCCCTGCTTTCTATCTCTCTCTCTCTCTCTCAAAAATAAACTTAAACTATATAAACTTTTTAAAAGAGCAATTCAGTAAGAAATAAATGCAAGTAGGTAATAGGTAATAACATTGAAATATCACAAATACTATTTGAACTTAAGAAACGGTTAAAGGGGCACCTGGGTGGCTCAGTCGGTTGAGTGTCCGACTTCTGCTCAAGTCATGATCTCGCAGTTCGTGGGTTCGAGCCCCGCATCAGGCTCTGTGCTGACAGCTCAGAGCCTGGAGCCTGCTTCGGATTCTGTGTCTCCCTCTCTCTCTGACCCTCCCCTGCTCACGCTGTCTCTCTCTCTCTCTCTCTCAAAAATAAATAAAAAACATTAAAAAAAAAAAGAAGAAACTGTTAAAGATGATTGTTAAGGGGCGCCTGGGTGGCTCAGTTGGTAAAGCGTCTGACTTCGGCTCAGGTCTGATCTCACCGTTTGTGAGTTCGCATAAGGCTCTGTGCTGACAGCTCGGAGGCTGGAGACTGCTTCAGATTCTGTCTCCCTTTCTCTGCCCTTCCCCCACTTGCTCTCTGTCTCTCTCTCACTCAAAAATAAATAAAAATTTTAAAAAAAGATGATTCTTAAAGCATGATAATGTTTTGTGTTAGCAGGATTATAGGAAAATAAAGTTTCAAACTCAGCTAATGAGAGGGTAAAGCTGGTACAGATTTTCAGGAAAGCAATTTGGGAAATGCAGCAATACCTTACATTCATCTCTAACCTCTGACACAGCAATGCCACTTCCAGTGTTTGCCCAAAGGGAATAATTAAATATGTGGATAGAGATTTAAGCAATAGGGGCACCTGGGTGGCTCAGTTGGTTAAGCAACTGACTTTGGCTTAGGTCATGATCTCATGGTTCGTGGGTTCAAGCCCTACATCGGGCTCTCTGCTGTCAGTGCAGAGCCTGCTTCCGATTCTCTGTCTCCCTCTCTCTCTCTCTGCCTCTCCCTGTGCTCTCTCTCTCTCAACAATAAATAAACATTAAAAATTTTTTTAATAAAATAAAATTGAGCTTTGTTAAAGCATTAGCACAGCCATTTAAAAAAAGATTTCATCACTAGGATACTTCTCACAGTGACAATATAACCTAAGCACTGGATATAAATATAAAAAATTTGATATAACCTAAATATACATCAAGAGAGGGTTGATGAACTGAATTAGAGTGCATCCATGTAATAAATACTATGCAGACATTTTTAAAAGATGTGTAAAGGAATATTTACTGGCAGAAAGATGCCCCTGGTTCGTTGTCAAGTGAAAATGTAAATATTCAAACATTTGAAAAAAGATATCTGGGATGGGACTATCTCTAGAGAGGAAGGCAAGGGATCTGGGACTTCTGATGGAAGAGGGGTGAGACTGGTAAGGTTCTATTCCTTTTTTAAAAAAATTTTTAATGTTTATTTTTTATTGTGACAGAGAGAAACAGAGCATGAGTGGGGAAGGGACAGAGAGAGAGGGAGACACAGAATCCGAGGCAGACAACAGGCTCTGAGCTGTCAGCGCAGAACCCGACACGGGGCTCGAACCCACGAACCATGGGATCATGACCTGAGCCGAAGTTGGATGCTTAACCAACTGAGCCACCCAGGCGCCCCTAAGGTTCTATTCCTTATCCTGGGTAATATACATGGATAGTCCTTTCTCCATTTACTCATTAAAGCTGGGTGTCTCAACCTTGGCACTATTAACATTTGAGGATATTTAGTAGCGTCTCTGGCCCCTTCCCATTAGATGCCAGTAGGACTCCAACCCCCCTCCCCCCAACTCGGTGGTAACAACCCAAAATGTCTCCAGACCTTGCCAAATGTCTCCTGAAGAACAAAATCACCCCCAGCTGAGAACCAGTACATTAAAGCATACATTTATATTGTATATTCTTTACGTGGGTGTTAAATTTCACACCAAAATTGCTTTTTTGAAAAAGAGGAAAAAAGAATCTTAAATTTTTTTAATGTTTATTTATTTTTGAGAGAGAGAGAGACAGAGTGCAAGCTGGAGAGGGGCAGAGAGACATAGACATAGACATGTCTCCCTAGACATAGAATCCAAAGCAGGCTCCAGGCTCTGAGCGCTCAGCACAGAGCCTGATGGGGGGCTTGAACTCACAGACCAGAGATCCTGACCTGAGCCAAAATCGGACACTTAACCGACTGAGCCACCCAGGTGCCCCAGAGGAAAAAAGAATCTTAGAGAAAATATATCTAACTGATAACAGGTTAATTCAAACTACCTGGATTTGGGGCCATTCTTTACTTTTGCCTCACATCTTTCTGCAATATATCCTTTTTTAAAATTTCTTTAAAATTTATTTTATTTATTTTGAGATAGAGAGTGTGCGCTCGAGTGGTGGAGGGGCAGAAAGAGAGGAGAGACAGAAAACCCCAAGCAGGCTCCACACTGTCAGCACAGAGCCCAATGAGGGGCTTGATCTCACCAACCTGGAGATCATGACCTGAGCCGAAATCAAGAGTCAGACACTTAACTGACTGAGCCACCCAGGAGCCCCTATAATATATCCTTTTTTTTTTACACTGAGTTCATATTATGTTCACAAAAAGAAAACAGAAGATTATTTCAATGCTTTCAAGTCACTTTATAATGTTTAAAAAGGCAGATTCAGAGTCCAGTGCCCTGCAGCCCACATTCCCTATACAGGTGAGGCACACTAGCCCCTAAGGAGTGTTTCCACCTTCAGAGGGTTCTTTTTTTTTTTTTTTTTTTTTCACCTTCAGAGGGTTCTATAAGCTCCCCCAGGCTCCGGCCCAGAGCCTAGAGACCAGCCCCTACCTCTTCATCTCCCCACCCCTGCAGGAGACAGAAGAGTGGGAAGGAGGAGAAAGGGAGAGGGGCCAACTAGAGAGACATGGGGAGGAAGAGAGGTCCTGACAGAATGAGGGAAAGGGAAGAACAGTAATGACTCAAGTTTCTGGCTGGTAAGCCTGGGTGAAGCAGGGTAGAAATTCACCAAGCCAGGTCACAGGAGAGCACACCCTCAAGGAAATAACATGTCTGAGCTCTAAGGGAAGAGGGATCTGGTTTTGCTCTTGGATGTGTCCCTAGCGCCTTGATCAGCACCAGCACATACTAGGTGCTCAATAAATATTTGTTCGGTGAACTAAGCGCATGAATGGAGAGACATAAATATCACATTTGCTGGTGGAAAAGGGGCAGAGCAGAAGAGAGGTACAGATCATCAAATGCTGTAGGAAATGAAGCTGCTCATTCACACAGGTAATTGGTCAAACCTATCTGCCACAGCCCAGGTAGCCATGGTAGTTTTAGTTAACTAATTAGTTAATTAGTACCGAACAAAGGAATGATAAGCATTCCTTAATAGCCTCTACCCTGAACCCATGTGAGAGAGAAACCAGAAAGTGGCCTCAGAGTCCAGTCTCCCAGAGCTCATGGTCTATTTCGGGAGGTAGGTCCTGAAATTACATCCGAGCCTGGAATGCCCTGGGAACAACTGTGGGGAAAGTGGGGCCGGCAGGCCTATGCATGTGGGGCTGTAAGTGGGAGCCAAGCACCCAGTGCAGGCTGGTTTCTCTGCAAGCAGGCCATAGTGCCCTCTGTGCCACCAGGGGATCAGCCTCAAGGCTTCTTACCCCACTGCCTGCACATCTGAACCATTGGAGAAGTTTTAGAAAGACCTATATCTGGGCCCCTCCTCCAGAGATTCAAGAGAAGAAGGGATAAGGAGGTTGGTAGTGGTCTTTTTTAAAGCTCTCCACGTGTTCTGTTGTGCAGCCGGGGTTGAGCACCCCAGCCTAAAGGATCTGTTAATTCTGGGTCTGATTCTAATGGCCTCTCTCCCTAAGCGTCAACTCAGCCACAAACTGCAGCATGAATAGCCTCTGGGGTGGGAGTGGGGCAGGGAATGACATTAATTTCACATTTCACCACATCTCACATCAATTCCTCTCAAAGCATGGTTCCAAAATGTTCTGCATCAAAATGTTAAGCCCTGAGTCTCAGGTCTCTTAGTCCTTGCTGGATCAGGACACAGGAATCTGGCTCCAGAGGATTCTCAGGCACAGGCAAGTAGGAGGACCATTGCCCCAGACTGCATGAGGCTTCAGTCACATCGGAAGGATGGCCAGAGCCAGGGCCAGAAAGCACACAAACACAACAGAGCACCCCTTTGTGCTCAGCACTGGGCATCCTGATGAATAGGACAGGCTGCTGCTCTCAAGGAGTCACAGCACCCTCAGTGTGGATCTAAGCACCGAGCACAGGCTGGCTGGGGTGAGTGCTCCGGCAGACCTAGCAAGACGTTGTACACACAGAGAGAAGAGACTTGTGAATGCCAGGGGAATCCTGGGTGCCTTCATGGAGAAGGTGGCATTGCACCAGGGCTTTGAAAAACAAGAGACTTTGAACAGTTGGAGATGTTACATTCTATTATATTTCCATTTTGCTAGGAGCTTAGCAATGCAAACAAACAGTAAAGCATCATAAGGGGTGTGGAGTGTAAATACTGAGAGGACAGCGCTGCATGGGGTACCGAGACCAGTGCAACAGCCAACAGGGGCCTCAACAGATGTGGTCCCCTTCCTGACCCAAGGGCACTGCCCACTCCAAGCACTCCCTGCCATGACCATGGACCTGGACACATGGCTTCCCCAGGTTTCCATTTCCTTCTCCGCAGAATGGAGAAATTGGGTGCTACCACAAGACTGTTCCAGAACCAGGGAAAAAGAGCTGTGAACAGATCCCAAAGCATCCAGGAGATCTGCTTTAGGCCTCTGGTCTCAAGATCCTTACAGAACTTCTTTTCCAGCCAGAGGTGGACCCACAATTTCTATAAGGGAATAGCTTAGGCAGATGAGGTAGCTACCTTGTCGTCAAGTTGCATTTCATGGTAGACATCCAGGAAAGTCACCAGCTCATGAAAAGAGCAAAGCTTTCGAAAACGTGTTTACTCACATTTTTTCAAAAGAGGGATAAAATGTAAATTGTCCCATAACAAAAAAATAAATGTATTTCCCACTTTGCCAAATTGTGTCTACCCTCTATGGTCATTATTATTTTAAGGAGCTTGGAGTCCGGATGGAGATCACGGGTCAGAGCTAAAGAGCCCCCTGGTGCCCTCACTGTTTTCATATCTCATGAAAACACAGCCACTTTTTCCCTTTACTTTTGGTAAAAGAGAAACCCTCTCTCCTCTCCTTATTTATCTTTCTTTGCAGAACTGGGGTCCTGACTCACAGCCATTGTTCCTTCCCCTCATTTTAACATATCCTTCCTTTTCCCTTTCCCCCTCTTGAGACACCTCCTCCCATGGGAATGTCTACCTTAAAGAGATGGGTTAAGGGTGCATGATGAGAAGAGGGGTTAGAAGTCCTTTGTTGCTCCAGAGAGAGGCCCTGTCTTGTCCAAGCACCTCATGTAGATGCTTAGGCTCTTTGAATTCTGAAAAATATCCTTGACACAGCTCAAAATGTCTGGGTCAAGGCCATATCGCTCCTATTCTGTTCCTTTTCCTCCCAATTGAGGCATGGCGTATTCAATATGGCCAGTGTTCAATAAAGATGGACGAATGAATGAATGAATGAAATAAAGACACAACTTCAAAAGCACATCATCTACACTCCCAGTTTGTAAGTGATACTGATTCCTCTCTCTATTCTGCACCCATCTTTCTTTTCTCACCCTTATCCCCACTGCCCGGCAAGGGCTCGCACATCATACCTCGGAGTGGAGCTTGTCTCTCCACCTCTGGGTATGGGTCTTAGAAAAGTAGTAACTGTTGACATACTGTAGCACTTTCCGTTTTCCAAAACTGCAGAGCACTATGGTATTTATTATGCTCTGTTTCATCCTCCTCGCCCCCCCTGCAAGGCTAAGATTTCTGTCCCTGTGCCCTGGGCTAGGGTTAGTGCCGGAGCCGTGGCCGCCGCCGCGGCCGTGAGCGCCGAGGGTCGGGTGGCGCGGAAGCGGCAGCCAAGGGGCTCTCACCTCGGAAAGTCAGGCTGGCGACCGGGTCGCTGCGCCGGTCCTTCTTCACACTGGGGAGGTTGCTGGCCCTCACCAGCAGGCAGCACAGCATGGTTGGGCCGCCCGGGGCGCGCAGAGGCACGCGGGCAGGACGCAAGCGGGAGCGGGAGCGGGAGCAGGGGGCCCGGGCACCAACGAGCGAGAGCAGGGCTCCGCGGGACCCGCGCCACAGGGGAGCTGTCGCCTTCGCTGCGCTTTCGCGAAGAAGTCCGCGCGCCGGGCTGAGGCCGCGGGGTGGACACCGGACACCCACTGGGCGGACCCTCCCACCCCCGCCCGGCCCTAAAGCCCCAGCCCCCGCCCAGATCCGCCCTGCGGGTGGGGCCGCTAGTCCCCCTCGGCCGATACCCGCCCGGGGCTGGGAACGGAAGCGCCGCTGACGCGGGGCGCACAGCTGGGCCAGGCGGCGGCGACTCGGAGCCCGACGCTCTGCTTGCCGGAGCCCGGGACGCACCCGTGCCGACCTCGCCTGCGGCCGCGGCTCTGCACCCCGCTGCGCCCAGCCGGGGTCCGCACGCCCGGGGCGCTGGGAGACGGGCGAAGTAGGAATGAACGAAGGCGGGAGGAGGGGACATCCGGCCGCAGGAACGCGAGAGTCTGCGGAAAACTACCAGTTGCAGCGTGTGTGGAGGAGTGTGCGGAGCGGCGGAGCGACACGCTCCACCCCGAGTCCCCGGCCTCGCGCCGCCCGCCCCATTACCCGCCCTTGGTGCCCAGGCGGCCGTTCTGGAAAGACTCCCGGGCCAGCCCGAGCCCTCGCGAACCCGCCCCTCTGCTTCTCCAAGCAATCTGGGGTCGCTCGTGTCCGCACGCGGAGGTCTCTAAATTATATTGCGTTCTCCGGAGCACACAGATCCACCCGCTGCCCACTCGGTCCCCCGCCACCGCCTCGACCGCAACCTCCAGGCCCCCTCGCCCCTACAGGGGGAGGAATTGAGTGTAGCGTGAGCCGTGAGGGGCGATAGTGCTGAGCACGTTTTCCGTGTTTTGTCAGGCTCCTTTGCAGCTGATGAACTCTGGACCACAGGAGCCCTGGCTTCTCATCTCTATACGTACCTTACACTGCAGCACCTAGCACCAGGTAGGGCACTGTCCCTCTTCCACCTCCTCACTGGTCCTTAGACTAAATTCAGTGACTAGTCATCATTCTCCTGAATAATCTCTCACCTCACTTTCCACTCTCTTATTTAGGGGCTCTAGCATTTTTCATGTGGCTAAACCATAACCTGGTGAAATCCAACTCTGCTTATTCCCCCATGCACCAAACTACTCATGATGTTGGAGAATCACGGAGCTAACCTGCCCCCACCACTTGATATCCTTGACTCCTGTGTCAGGTGCACCCTGCCTGCTGCCCAGCAAACCATCTTTACACAGTCTCTTCAGAGAGGACTGTGTCATACTTCTCTGTCCCCAAACCTACAACACGCCCTGCCACCCTCACTCTGATTGCTTCCTATTTGCTGAGTACAGAACTTCCCCAGGCTCCCAGCCTAACCCCCATCAACATCTGTGCCCAAATCCTTTGCCTTCTCTCCCATTTTTAATTTATTTTGAGAGAGAGAGAGAGAGAGAGAGAGAGAGAGAGAGAGAGAGAATCCCAAGCAGGCTCCATGCTCAGCGTAGAGCCCCATGTGGAGCTCAAACTCACCAACCATGAGATCATGACCTGAGCTGAAATCAAGAGTCGGAAGCTCAATAACTGAACCACCCAGATGCCCCAACCTTCTCTCCCATTTATATGAATGAAAACATCTGTACTCCTAAGACCGGCTGGATTCTTAGGCACTGGATCCCACCCCTCTTATCCTTTCAATGACAAGTCTGAGGCTGTCTTCTCCCCAGCCTTAAAGGTTGCACCTTTTCTAGCTGGCTGGGGACTTCCTCCTGACTCTCCCACTCTCCCTGGGTGACCCCACCACCCTCATAATGAGGTGGACAGTTGCTTCCTCTCCAACATTCAGACCTCCTTCATCCCTCTTAGCAGAACCCAGCTGTTCAGGTATGACTCCCAGTCCCAGCTCCAGGTAGATCCTGACCTATCTGAGCCCATCTCCTGGCAATAGCTTCTGCTTTAGCGTCGGACATATGTCCTGAGTTATTCTCCAGGAGGGATGGGCTTTTACTCCATAAAAGGACAAGCCCAACTCCCTCTCCTGATTCTTAAGAATAAGGAAGCATGTGGATCCAACTGGCCTACCATCTCTAGGATGCAGCAGACACCAGTGACAGGACACCAGAGAAAAATGGTCTGCCTGGGTCCCGGGTGACTCTGGAGCTGTACACTGTATATGTACAGAACCCACCATGTCTCTGGATCATACTGGGGCCTAGTACTCATGGGAGTTCCTTACAAGGGGGCATGTATTGCTAGTGAAGTTCACGCTAAGACTTAATCATTAAAGTCTACTTGAGGCAAGATTTCACTTACTTGAAGCCTAAATCTTTCTTGCCGACACCCATGACTTTGGTAGCATCTATGTGCCCACAGCATCCATATGCCTCCACTGAGGCATTTTCTCTACTACCCTCTCCTGCCTGGGCCACTGTAGGGGCCACCCAGCTGGTCACATCTAGTCCATTATCTATACTGTGGCAGGGTAATCTTAAGACAAATATGATCAGGCCTCAAAGGCCTCCCTTGCTCTTGGGATGAAGACCCCTCACCTCCACCTACTGAGAAAGGCTACTCCACCCCTCGCTCTCTGAGTCCCAGCTCCTATGGCCTCTCAGGTTTTGGAACATGCTGAGCTCTCTTCCAACTTGGAGCTCTGCTGTCCCCTTTACTTGAAAATACCTCCCCCTCTCTCTTTACAGGACAACCCTCATTTATCCTCAGGCCTCAGCTTACATATTGTCTCCCTGGGGAAGCCGTCTCTGACACCCCGCCCTAGGATGGGTCCCTCTGGGAAACAACTGGACAGCCGCACTGTTATTCTTGGCACTCATTGCAATTATAAGGAATAACTATCTGTGTAATTACCTGCTCAAGGTCTAGCTGGATAGTGGGGTCAATGAGGGGAGAGACCAACGGTGTCTCAGTTGGCCAGGTATTCCCAGTGCACAGCAAGGGCCGGCCTGGGGTCGGCATAGTGGACAGTGAACTTGGTTCCCCAGTGTCCTTTCTGCCCCATGAGGAGATGAAGCCAGTGTTCTCAAAGAGGGCAGTACTGCCCCCTGGCGGAGTTTTGGATATGATGATCTGGGATATTTTTTACCATCCCAGTGATTCCAGGCTGTGTTCTTTCCCCCAGCTCTCCACACCCTGCCACCTCCTCCTGCTTTAATCCATCAGAGGCAGCACAGGAAATTTGTAGGGGGCATATCTGATATTTCCAGAGGAATATCCAAAGGATTCATACAAACATTTGGCTTGTGTCCCAGGAACAGGGGCTCCACACCACTGTTCTGTAAACCAGAAAAGCAGCAGCTGGTGGCCTGAGCCCTGGACACTTCCTGAGGCCCTTTCCCATCCCAACCTCCAGCTTCCCAGCCTGGCTGCTGTTCACTGCTTCCTGATGAGATAGATGACTGTTCATTTGGAGACATCCTAGTGCAGCCTCATCCCAAAGGGGGCTTCCTCCCAAAGGGACTTGTATCAGGAATGCAGTTCTCATGGACAGCGAGCTGGGCCCTCAACTTCTTGCCCTCCTATATGTTCTCCCCTTCTTCTATAGATATGTTGCACAGTTTTACCTGGACACATGGCCACCCAAATAGAAAGACTACATTTCCTAGCCTCCCTCACAACTAGATATGGCCACGTGATGACCAGCAGGATATGAGCAGAAGGGATGCACATAACTGGCTAGTTGTATCCTTATAGGGAAGGGACACACCTGCCTGTGTTGTGGTACAGGTTATCATGATGAGCTGTCACCAACCATGTTGTCAAGGGGACTCCTGGGGATAGCAGAGCAACAAGACAGGAGGATCTGGTCCTAGACAGCCCTGTGGGTCAGAACCTTACTAGCCAGAACTGCCTAAACATCAACTAGTATGTAAGTGAGAGAGACTATCGTGTTCACACCACTACTAGTTAGCTCACTTATAGCCAGGTCTGCATCCTACCTGAAGCTCAGATACAGGGCAGCTCAGCTCCTCAGCACCCCAGACTACCCTGGTACCTCTGTGAAGGTGGTAGGGCCAGCTTAGGAGCCACTGGGAGGTAGCAAGGGGATGAGGGGACCTGTTTTGAAGCTGAGTCTGCATAGCAAGCCTGGTCTTTACTTAAGATGTCATGTTAACTGCAACAACACTTCAGGGATGATAGAAGTGAGGGGGCGGGGACTAGAGCTCTCCCCTATTTGCCCCATCACTCCATCGGTGGAGTCACATATAGGTGCTGACTGATAATCCCAAGAGAGAGGAGACTGGCTGTCTGTTGTCCCAAGAGCCCAGGACTAAGGTCTCCAAGATTGAATGAAACACCGTGCTTCAGACGCTGTCATTGGTGACCCCTGGGGATGCATCCAGCCTACATACCTACTGTCTTTGAGCAACACAATGTTTTATAACAAAATAATACCTTAATTAAAGGTTGGGAGATTTCTCCCACAAATCTGAATTTATAGTTTCTTTTGAAAAATCAGAGAAGCTGGCACATGGGCCCAAATTCTCTGCCTGACAGTGATTATCTGGCACCTGTGGACTAGGCCATGCACTCTCAGCTCACCCCATTTGCCACCACTTATCCAACATGCATGTGCTTTTCCTTCTGACCTCATCTTAGTTACACCACCTCCCAGGCTCCCCTAGGCATGTGAGTTTTTGATCCCTCCCCTCTTCTGTCACCTATTAGGGGTCCTACCTCCCTGTCAGTCAAAGAAGAGGTACTTCTGAGACTCTTCATGTTGCTAGAGTTGGGCCAATCAGTCTTCTCTGGCTCAGGTCTCTGTTTATACCAAGGCCTGACATGGAATGACCAAGAAGCAAACACACCATGCACCTCTGCTCAGTGATACCAACCTTGAGATGAAGACTCAGCCTGTGAGTTTACAGGATTCCTTCAGAGCACATTTGTCAAAGTCCAAAACCTTTCAAGAGTATGGATGGTCCAAGGCATCCTTCTGCCCTCTCCCCTCACATTTACTGAAGAATACGTGTTCCATTGATATCCCATTCCACAGCTGGGACTGAAAGGGCACCCGCGTGTCCACCAAGGGTGTAGAATGCACAAGCAGCAGTGACTCTGGCCACGGCCATGATCATGTGACTGCCTGGAAAGGACCATCCTGTAGTGGGAACAATCAGACAGTCCTGGGCTTCCATCCCAGTCCACCCTTTTCTGGCTGTGCGACCTGAGGCATGTGACTTGACCTTTCAAAGTCTGCTTCCACTTCTGTGAAATCAAGAGAATGGTAACTTCACAGAGCTGTTGAGAGGATTCAAACTGAATGATAGCCCTTTTGGCACAGTGGCTGGTGCACAGTAGGTGTACAGTAGTTGTTAGCATTCTACTGGCTAACATTTCATTCTAATGAAGCAATTTGGAAAGAGATCAGCATACAGGTAGCTGAGATTGAGCATAACTTTGGCCTAGGGAGAGGCATTGAGAAGGTCTGTAGGCTTGAAGAGTCACCAGAGAAATATTTGTTCCAAGAAAGACCGATCACCACAGTGATGGCCATGGTGGGACATCAGGCAGGTGGACAAATGCCTTCAGCCCAGAAAAGGCTGCTCCAGAGTGGGCAGCCAGAGGAGATAGGACCAGGGTCCCTTGAGGCAGAGGGAATGGCCACTCACCACTAAGCCTCCTGTGCCCAGGGGGACGGTAGCTGGACAAACAGCTGATGATAGGAATGACCAGGCAAAAAAGATAGTGACAGTCTTCTTGGATGCGTGAAGTGGTTTCTTAGTATATGTACAATACATGTTAGCTATAATAATTATTATAATAAATATGTGTACAATCATATATAATATTAGTAATACTAGCTAGTATTATTGAGTGTGAAGCAGTATTCAAAGAGACTGGGCTCCAGGGTGTGAGTAGACTTGCATTCAAATCTTGCCCCTCCACCTTTTACTGCTTATCTCTTGAAAATCAAAGGTAAGACCCAAAGGAAATTGTGAAGCAGTGAAAGATGGAGCTCTGGAGCCAGATCACATGAGCTTGATTCCCAATTCCACTACTCTCCAGTGTATAACGTAACCTCTTTGTGCCACAGTTGTCTCATCTATAAAATGGGGATGGTAATAGTTGCTATTGTATATGGTTGGTAGGAGGGTTAAGTATTTACATAGAAGTGCCTGGTACAAATTATAGCTGGAACATGATGTAGCTCATAGGTAATGAGTTCTATTTAGAACAGTGCCGAGCACCTACTAAGCTCAGTATCAGTTAAATATGTCTCTTTCAAAGATTTTTTTTTTTTTTTTAGAGTAACAGAGCACAAGCAGGGGAAAGAGAAAGAGAGAGACAAAGGATCTGAAGCAAGCTCTGTGCTGACAGCAGAGAGCTCAATGCCGGGTTTGAACTCAAGAACCAAGATCATGATCTGAGCCAAAGTCAAATGCTTTGACTGAGTCAAAAGCTGAGCCACTCAGGCATCCCTAAATATGTCTCTTTCAAAGGATTGTTATGGGGTTTTAAAGAAACAGCATCTGAAAATGGTACATTGTTTGTGCTTAAATGAATGCCCATTTTTTCTCCTTGTGATGAATGTACATTTTCATAACCAGAATCCTCCATCTATTGGCCATTTGTCTTATATTGTGCTCCCTGCAGCCTTGCACTGCCCCCTATTTTGATTCAGCCCCATGCCGGGTACCCCAAGCACTACCCCCATCCCCCCACCCTACCCTCGCTGGCTCAGGCCCAAGGTGCCTGGTTGTGGGCAGCACATGGTATGCTTATTCATGAGCCATGGATGCTGAGAACAACAGAGGTCGGTGAAGAGGGGGGTGGGGGTGAGGACGGGAGGTGCTTTGGCCCCCTGTGTGACCTTGGCCAGGCCCTTGCACTTCTCTAAAGTGGGCCTATTTGCTCCATCTCTAAAGGGGAATAATATCCCCGCCTTTTGGCCTCACAAAGTTGCTGTGAGTGTGACATGAATTTACGTGTGCACAGAGGAGGTGTCATTATGGGATATTATAATCGGGTAGCCAAAGGAGCTTTATGGCCCCAACACCTAAAGGGTCTGGCTAGCTGGTGAGGGACTACTTCCCAGAAGGGTGTTTGCCTCTGAGTAGTGATAGTGTGTCCCTGAGACTGGGGCCTTCTGTGTAATCATTCACTGACTTGGCCCTGGCTGGGGGAAGGAGGGTGAACAGGCCTGAATGCTGCAGGGAGGCCAAATTTGGACTTGGGTTAAGAGCATGGCCAGTGCAGGAGATGGAATGTGTCCAGGGCTGGGGGAGGGAGAGACTGCATTCCTGGTGACTGGGTGTGTGGGCTCACCAGCCCCCTCTGGGGGCATTCGCTGTCAGCGCAGACAGCCTACTTCCTTTCTCTCCAGGGAAGGGGAGCCCACCCAGGGGAGCCAGGCAGCAGGCAAAGGGCAAGGCTGCAGTCTGATCAAGCAGATGGGGGAAGGGCTGAGTCAAGGACACCAAGGGAGGATTGGGGGTGGAGGATGGGGAAGACAGCCCTACAGACAGCCCTTGGGATTGAAATAACAAAGACAGGAGGGGAGCCACACCAGCAGTACTCCTGTGGGCAAAGCACTTCAGGGGTTAGAAAGTGCTTCCCCATACATTATTCATTCTTTCCTTTCTCCTACTAGGGTTCAGGGCCTGGCCTGGGTAAGGGGACCATGAATTATGAGGCAAGTGTGTATGTACGTGTGTGTGTGTGTGTGTGTGTGTGTGTGTCAGGGGTGGGGGAGGGTGGGAGAGGTTGTGATCAGGGAAAGAAAATCTGCTTCAGCCTGAATGGACACCAGAGGAGACAAGACCCCTGAGAACACAGGCAGGGCTTCATGGTGGCCTCCCTTGAGGTTCTTTATGCACTGGACAGCTCTAGAGGGTGCCATTCACAAAGCCTGCTCGGCCCTTGCGCTAGGGCGCTGTGATAGGGGAGGGGTACTGGAGCAAGAGGCACTATTCAAGACACAGGGTTTCCCCCCTCCCTCCAAGGTGACAGTACCCTCCTTGCCCTCAGCCAGCGGGATATTCACAGTGGGAATGATGCTCCCTGCAGTTGAGGAACTAGGAGCCCTGGGCCCTTCATGAGGCTGCTGGCCTGGCCTGCCCAGTGCTAAGGATGCAGAGGAAGTGTGGAGGCCCCCCATTCATGCCTTTATCTTCCCCCTGGAAACACCTGGATAAAGTTCATTTCCAGAGGCAACTGTAGGAAACTGGTGGAGAACAGGTCAAAGCAGCATGTTAGCAAAAAACCACAGCTGGAGTGTCACCTCCCACTCCCCTTCTATCCCTCCTCTTGGCCCGGGCTGCTTCCCAGGCCAGAGGCCCATTCAGTGACTCTTCCTTGAGAAGCCCCAAATTTCACAACCAGGAGTGTATGTGCACATGTGCCTGTTCTGACACACCTGTGTATGCTGTGGTGGACACATGCCTTCGCTCTCTGAACCTCTACCGCTTGGAACATTGCAGATGTCACATGCACTCCTGGGTGTACATGTGTCTGGGAGCACACGTATACATGGCCATCAGGTGTCTGGGAACAAAGAGGTATAGATCCAGGAGCTCACGAAACTGAAAAGGGAGGTCTGTTGGATGTTATGGTTTCTGGGGGCCTGAGATGAAGCCAGGACTCTGAAGAGAAGGGAAGTGACAAGTAATAGAGACTGAGAACAAACCCACCGGGTTGGGGGTGGGGGCTGGACTCTCATACTCTTGACTCTGGTCTTCCTAGCCCCCTGTATGGCTCCAAACCCAAAGACCCAGAGGGGTAGACCACAGCTCTGGCTTGACTGTGAGGGTGTTCTAGGGAAGCAGATAGGGCCTGGCCATCACTTCCTGGAGGAAAAGTCCAGTCATGACCATGAGAAGACTTTACTGTGGGAGGTCACAATCTGATAGGGGAGTAGACTCCTCTGTTCAAGAATGATTAAGATTCCACTCCTAGATACCACTCCCCAACATGCTCCAGTCTGGTGGGCGGGGAGGGAGAAGGGAGAAAGTTCCTAGAGGCTGGTGCTGGTGTCAGCCCTGCCAGCTGTTAAATTCTCCCAACCTGTGCAGAAAGCAAGAGTAGGATCCCTGGACAGGTGAGCGGTGCCTCTGCCCCCAGTGGCCGCCTGCCTGCTAGCCCAGCCTTTGATAGAGAGCTGAGAGGCCTAGGAGGGCAGCCAGGCCCAGGCCCGGGAAGAGAGCTGGGCTATAAATAGGCTTGGGACCCAACCTTCGGTGGAGAGGAGGAGATCTCCGCAGTACAGTGCAGGAAGACCTCTTCTAAGAGACCCAGAAGAGTGAGAGAAGAGGTGCTGGCCCCAACATCCAGGCCCACCTTAGCCCCAACCTGGGCTCTGCTTCCAGGCCCCAGAGGAGCGCTGCTCAGTCACCTCACTCATTGCCTCAGTTTCCCTCTGGGTCGCCCCTTCCTGAGGATATGTGTCTTTCCAACAAAGTCAGTCTGGCTGGGGTGTGGAGTCTCTTCTCTCCCATCCCCATGCCCTCTGGGTGGAGGTCTGAGGGGTCCCCTCTCCGACCCCCCTGCACCCCGCCCGGCCAGGATGCAGGCCCCTCCTACCTGCAAACACCGCGGAGCAGTAGGCATCGCTGATATCGGTGTCTGGGGTGTGGACGTTCTCAGCATAGAGGATGAAGACTCTCAGCATGACTGGCTCGAGAAAGGGCCCCGTGCGCCCAGGGCGCGGAGAGGGTGGAGAAGGTCGGGGAGGATCTAGGTGCAGTTCGTGGGTCTCCTCACTGGAGACGGCTGGAGGAGGGAGGCCAGTTGGGATCGCTGGCTGCCGGCTCAGATCTTCTGCTCTTAAAGAGGAACAGGCCAGCCCCGGGCTGCTCCAGTGGGCTACACTCGGTCCTCGCACCGGCTGCGCTTACTTCGCTTGTCAGCGGGCGCTCCGAGAACTGGGGCTTCTGCTCATCTTCCACCCCCGCCGCCCTAACCGGATCGGCTGAGCTGTAACTCAATGCTCCGACCGCAGACTATACCAATGACAAGGCATTTTGCACCTGGCTGGGGAAGAGCGGACTGGGCGGCGGCCGCGATGGCGGAGGGTTGGCCCAGGGCTCCGGACGCCCAGCGCAGTCTAGATCTCGCTCCAAATGGGAGAAAGGCTCTGCCCCTCCCCCGACCTTCCACCCCCCCCCCCGACCTTCC
>CM053576.1:82814169-82925102 GCA_028646485.1 Cryptoprocta ferox | reverse complement strand
CCCCGCCTCGCCAAGCCTGTCGCGTCAGCCCGCAGCTCTGAGGACCAGTTGGGGAGCAGGCGCAGGGACCACGCTTTCCCAAGAAGCCCGGAGCTGAGGAATTTCATTGACCAGCCAGGTCTGGCTGCCTTAAAACTCTTGCTCCCCGCGCCCCATTTCTGGCTGTAAAAGCAACATTTGCTACTTTTAACACAAAAGCATGAAAGAAAGAAATCTCTGAGTCTGAAAAAAATAGTATTAACATTTGGATATTTACCAATCCAGGCTTTTCCCTCTGAGTGTGTGTGCGCGCGCGTGCGTCCGCATGTATGTGTGTGTGTAAATTACAGTATTTATTATATTTCTGAGGTCAATGTATATGCAGTTCTGTGTGCTGCTTTTTCAGGTAACATTTTCTTGCATCATTATACATTTTTCATAGACAATTTTTTTCAATAGCTACGGAATTTTGTATCATATGAATGGACTAGATTTACAAAGCTTTTTCCCATTGTTACACATCACTATCATAACAGTGAGAAATACTTTTTATATATATATAAAAACTGGGAATATAAACCCAACTTGAGCCCCTTCTGCTAGTTCCTTAGATTGGATTCTCAGCCTTAGAATTATAGGGTTGCAGGACATACTTTTTTTTAGGTCCTAGTACCTATTGCTAAACTGCTTTCTGGGAGCTGTGTAGATCCACATTCCCAGCAGTTGGGTGACTCACCATCTAAAGAGGGCCACTTGATGGGTGTGCACCTGTCAGCAAAACTTCTCTCTCAGCAACCCATGGGAGTAGCACACACACCCAGGGCAGGAACCGTTGCTGGGTCCTTTTGCCCTACAGGCAGTACTAGTGGGAGCAACACTCCCTGAAAGTCCTGTAATTTTAGATCAGGATGGCAAACATTTCCTGCAGCAACCTGAGCCTTTCTTTTCTTTGCCTCTAGCACACTATGTGGTTGGGGAGAAAAGGGAAATGGGGATGGGGGGAGGTTGAAATTCAATCATTCATTTAACAGGCATGTATCAAGTCTTACAACATGCCAAGACTGTTCTGGGTGATGGGGACACAATGATGAGCAGAAGTGGCATGATTCCTGTTATGAGCTGATTTGTTGCCCACCCCTTCCCCCCGCCAAATCCATATGTTGAAAAACTATATGTTAATCCATATGCCCTAACCCCCCAGTTAGGAATGTGACCATTTGGAGATAGGACCTTTACAGAGGTGATTAAAACAAGTCTGTGGGCTCTAATCAAATCCAATAAGTGTTTTTTTTTTTAATGTTTATTTTTGAGAGAGCTAGAGAGAGAATATGAGCAGGGGAGGGGCAGAGAAGGAAACTCAGAATCTGAAGCAGGCTTCAGGTTCTGAGCTGTCAGCACAGAGCCCAACGCGGGGCATGAACTCAAGAACCACGCGATCATGACCTGAGCCGAAATTGGACACTTAAATGACTGAACCACCCAGGTGTTCCCAACAAATGTTCTTATAAGAAGAAATTTGGACATGGAGACACCAGGGATGCATGCACACAGAGAAAAGACCACGTGAGGATACAGTGAGAAGGTGGCTCTCAAAGCCAAGCAGAAAGACCTCAGAAGAAACCAAATTTGCCAACCAATAACTTGATCTTGGATTTCTAGCTTCCACAACTGTGAGAAAATAAATTGCTATTAAGTCACCCAGTCTGCAGTATATTGTTATGGTAGTTTGAGAAAACTACTATAGTCCCTGATTTCAAGAAGTGTCCACTTCAGTGGAGGTAACTGACACTTAATGAAATAATCAAGCCAATCATATACCAGTGCAAATCTGTAAATGCAAAAAAGGACAGAAAACGGGGGCCTTCATGTATCTTAGGGACAATGAGAGGTATCTGAGATGAGATCTCAAGGCCAATTAGGAATTCATTGGGCAAGACTGAGGTCGGGGCAGAGAAAAAGGGTGTTCTAGAGAGCAGTAAGGGAATGCTCTGGGTCAAGGCTCTGTAGAGAGTTGGGGGAGAAAGAGCACTGTGACTGGAGAGCAGCCTGGGGGGTCGGGGTGTGAAGGGGTGGAGGAAGTAAGTGAGGCTAAGAGAACCACATAGGATCTGAGGAAGTCCAGAGGAATGATAGGATCTAATTACCTTTCAAATGCTCCCTCTGGTTGCTTTTTGAAGAATGAAGTGCAAGGCGCCAGACTAAAGGCAAAGAGATCAGTTAGAAGCTGCAGAGGAGGGTCAAGGTGAGAGATGATGGTGACCCAAGGTACTGAGAGTGGGTTGGAAAGAAGTAAGGCAAAGCTGGGAGGAAGTAGGAGGGACATTCTGCAGAGCAAGTGGAGTAGATCAGGTTTCTTGCTGCTAACCTTGGCCATTATATGTTGCTGGACAAAAAAACTTAGGCTTGGATGAAGTAATTGACTTCAACATTTAGCCAACATTATTTAGCCAACATTCATAGAGTGCCTTGTATGTGGCAGGAATTTGCCAGATTCAAGTGTTAGAAAAGGATACCAAGTAGGGAGTAAACTTTAATTTCATCGGGAAGAAGGGCAAGAGACACTGTTGATATAAGGGAAGCCCAAATTAGGATCTGTTTTTAAAGAAGTACAGTTTGGCTCTGTTCAGAGAGCCAAAGTAAAAGTATAAAGTAACACGAACCTGCTCCAAGGCAGAGCTAAAATTGGATCTCAGAAGCACCTAGCTGCTTGCAAATATGGTGTGACTAAAGTGATTTGACCAGAACCAGTTTTCTTTATAGGTTAAACACCCACCCCCTTGCAACTTCTCTACATTATTTATTCATGCAGCAGGTTCTCTTCAAACTTTTTAAGTAAACTCTCCCCACAACGTGGGGCTCAAACTCATGACCCAGAAATCAAGAGTTGCATGCTCTACTAACTGAGCCAGCCAGGCGCTCTCTCTTCAAACTTGTTATGCACAGGACACTCTGTACAGAAATAAATGGTTAGTAAGAATGCACCTCAACTTTATTCCTCAATGTGAAGGACATGTTTGGGGTGTTTCCTGTATTTCAAAGAACTACATTCTTTGAGACCACCCCCCTGGCAAAGGGAAAGAGACCTGATTCAACGTTCAACTAATCTGATGCTCTCTTCCCAAGAATTTGGAATTGAGACTGAGAGATGCTAGCCTCTATGTGTGGTTGGGACTGAGCTGAATAAAACTAGAGGCTCAGAGGAACCACATGCGTGGAAAAGTGGAGAAACTTGGAAAATAAAGAGACACCCTGATCTTGGACTTCTGGCCTCCAGAACTGTGAAAGAATAAATTTGTTGTTGTAATTACCGCAGTTGTGACAATTGGTAAGAGCAGCCACAGGAAACTAATACACTGAGCCTCTGACAATGTAATCAGACCATTGTTGAAAAGGGCAGGCATTCAGAACATTTTTACTGCTTACTGTTTTGGGGCAGAAAAGGAAGGTCAACTTCCCAACCTCACTGTGAAACCAAGGAGCAAGTTTGATATTATTTCCCAGTAGAAAAAAGAAAGAAAAATAAAAAACAAAACAGCTGCAGATTTTTAATGAAAGAGGTAATTTGGAAAATGTACATGATTTCTATGTTCTCTGCCATACAGATCTTTGCAAAGCTTCCTGAGAACCACAAACCTTGGTAATACTTTGGTCATCTTATGTTTCCCCTGAGAAGAAAAACTCATGGTAGTTTCAGAGGGCTTCACTCTCCCATGAAAGGGACCTTCCTAAGAATCTACCATAATATACACTTAGTAAACACTCGATAAACTATTATTATCTATTCAGGCATGGCTGCTGGTACAGGGGAAAGGAGTCTGTTCAGAATGGATGGTCGGGTCAGATTCCTGTGGTCTGAAATTCCTCCCTGAAAGCCCTCCCTTTGAGCAGGAGGGGAGAGCAGCTGGTCTACTGAAGCGCACAGAACACAGCTCTGGGCCCATGTAAGTGGGTCCACTGGTGTGCACAGCCCTCCTTTTGAATTTATTTCAGAGGGTGAGGAGTCTCTAGATTGGATGAAAGAAAGCATAAACACACACACACACACACACACACACACACACAGGCATGCATGCATTGGGAGAGAAGGAGGGAGGAAAGGATTGAAATGGAGGGTAAGGCAGAGACAGAGTTTCTGAGGAAAAAGATGGGGTGTGGGACAGAATAGGAATTAAACTTTTTTTAAAGGTTTTAATTGTTATTATTTTTTTGTTTATTTATTTATTGAGAGAGAGAGAGTGAGCAAGCCTAAGTGGGGGAGGGGCAGAGAGAGAGGGACAGAGAGAGAATCCTGTGCTGATACAATGCCCCGAGATCATGACCTGTGCTGAAACCGAGTGGACTAGTAACCAACTGAGCCACCCAGGTGCCCCTAAACTTTTTCTAAAGTGAGATAGTCTCATCTTGTAGAAGAGGCCACAAAGTCCCAGGGTGTACCAATCTTAGCAAATGTGAAAAAACCTATTACAGGCCCCCGTAGGGGATAGACTCAGGTGCTGGTGATAGACGGTTCCCTGCTAAGATGCAGAATGAGGGCACAAGCAAAGGTGATGCAGATGAAGGGGAGCAAGTGTGAGGGGTCCCTGTTGTGTGTCTCAGGGCAGAGATTGGCCATGGAGCTTTCTGAAGCTCCATACCCAAAAATTCCTGTTAAATCAAGGCAAGATATCACAAGGCCTAAAGAACATTTCCAGGACTTAAGAGGGCAACAAACTGGTAGCATTTTCAGTGTTTCGTCCTTGGCTGAAGGCTGGGACTTTGGGGAAAGAAAGGATACCATGGGGAGTGAATATCTGACGTGTCAGTGTTTCAAGTGTGGTCAATCTGAAGGTCCCCTGTATCAGAATCTTCTTGTAAAAAGTGGACACCTGGTTCCCTCTGTACTCCTAGATCTATTGAGTCAAAATCTCTGCAAATGGCCTAGGATTCTGGCTTTTAAAAGTTCCCCAATTATCCTTTTGCAGACTAAAGACCAGGAACCACTGACCTGGGTCGTATCAAAGAAAAGTCTTTGGCTTTTCGATCACAACCTAATATGCCAGATGAATGCACTCTTGAATCCAGATGGAGTACGTTTCACAAGTACTGAAAAGACTGTGTTTGGAGATTGGCTTTAATTGGAAAAAAGGGATCATTGGGAAGAAGGAGAAGGTGAGGGAGATAATATTTAGCTAAAAACCGTAAAACCAGTAGGACAGGAAAAGAACAATGGCAGCAGTGCAAAAGGATGATTCTGGAGTCAGACTACCTGGATTTGAATCTTAGCTCCCTTTATGTACTAGTTGATGGGTCTTAGGAAAGTTACTTTACTTCCTGGGCCTTGGTTTCCTTATCTATAACATGGGAGCTATAAAAATATCTGCCTCAATGAATAAATGCTTGTGATGGTTAATTTTATGTGACAGCTTGACTGGGATGAGGGATACCAAGATAGCTGGTAAAACATTATTTCTAGGTGTGTCTGTTGAGGCTGTTTCCATAAGAAATTAGCATTTGAATCAGTAGACTGAGTAAAGATCATCCCCACCATCTTGGGGGGACATTATCCAATTCTTTGAGGGACTGAATAGACTGAATAGAAAAATTGGCAAAGAAAGTGCAAATTTGCTCTCTGCTTGGGCTGAGACATTCATCTTCTCTTGTCCTCAGGCATTGCCTTCCGGGTTCTCCTGCCTTCAGACTTGGTCTCGGGCTTACACCATTGGCTTCTTTAGTTCTTAGGCCTTTGGATTGGGACCATTACTATACCATGGGCTTTTCTGAGCCTCCAGCTTACAGACAGTAGATGATGGGACTTCTCAGCCTCCACAATCAGAAAAGCCAATCCCTCATAATAAATCCTTTTATATATTAATATATAAAGTTTCTTTATATATTAATTTATAGTCTCTCTATATATTAATAAAGTTTATATATTAATATATAGTCTCTCTATATATTAATATATAAAGTCTCTCTATATATTAATATATAAAGTCTCTCTATATTAATATATAAAGTCTCTTTATATATATATATATATATATATATATATATATATATAACTGGCTGTTTCTCTGGAGAATTCTAACACAGTGCTTTGCATATATTATATGTGCCTGGTGCATAGTGAGCATTCAATAAATATTCGTTGTTGCTATTATTGGAATCTGTAACTAGTATTTCATAGGATTAAAACTTTAGAAATGTGGGCCACCTGGCTGACTCAGTCAACAGAGCACATGACTTAATTTCAGGGTTGTAAATTTGAACCCCATGTTGGGTGTAGAGATTGCTTAGAAATTAACTCTTTAAAAATATAATAAAACTTTAGATATGAAGCCACAATAATATTTATGGTCTCTGACATCTATAAAAATGTAAGCTGTCTTATTCAGGCTGCTATAACAAAATACTATAAACTGGATGGTTTATAAACAACAGAAATTTCTTTCTCACAGCCCTGGAGGCTGGAAGTAGAGATGAGGGTGGCAGAGTACTCTCTTCCAGGTTGCAGACTTCTCATTGGATCTTCACATGGAGGAAGAGGACTAGGAATCTCCCTGGGGCCTCTTTTTTAGGCACTAATCCCATTCACAAGGGTTTCACACCCATGATCTAACTACCTCCTAAAGGCCCCACCTACTAATCCCTATTACCTTTAGGGGTTAGGGGAACACAAACATTCAGACCATAGCAGAAGCATTTGAAGTTTTTACATAAACCCAACAAAGTGATGTAAGATACTTTGTTCAAAGACACATAAATACCAGAAGGGGAGAGAGAGTCCTGCAGGTCGAGAAGATGTACCCCTGCATGGAAATCCTCGGCAAGACACATGCAAGAAAGGCTCTAGATGGAATTAGAGAGGGGAGATTAATGGAGAGGATGATTCTTGTATAGGGAGAAGCTCAGGTGGTAAAGAGAGATTTTCACTCTGAACATTTAGGGAAGTTACACTAACTCAAAGATATGATAATGTAATGTCCTCACTTCTCTTAGGGACAATCCCATCTCCCAGATGAACTGAGAAAGAAGGGACCTGCTACACAGAACCTAATCCTGACCAACAAGGAAATAACTGGTTGGGGAAGCAGGTGCAGAAGGTATGCTTGGGGATGGATGCTGGCCAGGGCGATGACCGGTTTTCAAGGCCCAAACCCTGTCATTTCTGTAGGGCTCTGCCTTTTTACATGTTGTATTAACCAAGCTCCTCCAAACCCAGAGCACCCACTTAATTCTTTGACACTGGCAAATACTCACCATTACTAAAAGCTTCCTTTTTATAGAGTCAGCTGAGGAAGACCTCGAGGTTTTTCACATATTTGGCTTGAGAAAAACAGATCTGAGCGAAAGGTCCTGCTGAGACAATAGGACAAAGCATGCTATGGTATTTCCTACCCAGTCACAATACTTCATAGCTGCTCTTCTCTCCTGCCTATTGTCTAGTGACTGGTCCAGAATCAGATCCTACTGATACCCCTAACATTTGAGAACACTATCGATTCCAAGGTGATCCCCTTCAAGCCAAGGCTCTGAGGTCAATCTTTACTCATATTCAAGCCTCCTAGTGATTTTAGAATTGGGTATTTGTCAGAGCATCCTAAGTTTGTTACACCCAGCATATAAGATAATGGTGGGAAAATAGATTTGAAAAAAAAATCATATAACATGGTTGCTATAGTCTCCACCTTTGTATTGGATAACAAGGCCTATGTCGATAATCACAGTTGAGTGTTTCCACTACTCATTCAATTTTCCTCTTAACCTCTGAAGGCTGGTCAGATTTGAGTCCTTCCTGGTCTTATCATTATCAGATTGCTACAGTTTTCCTTTGACCAGGATTATTGGGCCATGAATCTGCTAGGTTCCAAAGTCCTTCTTGCTCTCACTGTGTAACAGCAACTCAATTTCCCTCTGGTAAACAAGACCAATCATTCTATCAGGTACAACAAACTCTTTCCCTTCCCATGGTCTAGTGGCATGAGTAAACCCAAATGGTGAAAGGGTGGTCTTCACTTCCAATTCATTAGAATCATGCCCTATGTCTTGTGTATGCATTCTTCTTTTGGATATCTGGGACTTCCAAAAAGATTGAGGCCAAGGTCATAGAGAAATAACAATCTTGGATTTTACTGGTAGGTGGAAATCCTTCAAGTGGGTTACTAGGTTTAATAGGGGGAGCAGCCCCACCTCTACTTGGTTCCCAAACCCATACATTTCAACCATGGGCGAGATGGTTCCACATACTGGCCTCTGCCTCAGGTATATAAAGCATTTGTAGTATAACACCCACACTTCCCAAGATGTTGTCTCCAATTTGTGTCATGAGTCTTAGGTCATTCTAACTATCAAGCCAGCTGCTTCTGGGTGGTAGAGCACATGGCAAAACTTGTGAAGTCTGTGGGCATGAGCCCATGGTCCACATGTTCATCTACCAAAAAGTGTATCTCCTTGGGTGTTATTCCATGATGATACAGTCAACCCTTAAGTCCACAAATCGTGGTACTGTTAGAAGCCCTGAGTTCAGGGAAGGCAAATCCATACCTGAAACGTGTATATTCCTAGTGAGGACAAAGCACTGTACCCTCCATGAAGGGAGGAGTTGAATATAGCCAATGAGCTACCATGTGGCTAGCAGGTACCCAAGGGCGAAGTGTCATATCAGGGGCTCCTTGCCCTTACCTGCCCTGTGACACCAGATGAGGAACTCCTTCAAAGCTGTCTTAGAGGCTTTCTGGTTCTAATCACATGTTCATAACTTTCTTTTTCCCTAAATATGCTCCCTGGGGCCATAAGAACCAAGTGACTACAGTCTTTATAAATCACTACTGTTGTCACTTAAATGTTACAGATACTTGGTCTTCCAATGCCTGCCCTCTACCTGCACTTTGTACTTTCCTTGATGCTACTGACAATAATTTGAATAATTGTGGTGACACTGCACACCATAGATCACTATGTCCTATTCACCCATGGCAAAGAGGTTATCCATATACTCCTTGAATATATGATCAATGCAACCCCAGAATCCAATTTTTAAAACTATTGATTTTGAAACAGTTATAGATCCACAGGAAGTTGCAAAGAATCTACAGGGAAGTCCTGTGTACCTTTCCCCTAATTCTCCCATGTTAATAAACAACTAGAGACCTATACTAAAATCAACAAATGGCATTGGTACAACCCATAAAGCTTTTTAAGTTTCACCAGTTATAATTGTATTTATGTATGTATACACACTACAGTTTTGTTATGTATAGCCTTGCATAAACACCACGATTAAGATACTCAATTGTGTTATCACGAGATTCCATCCTTGTTAATAACCCCTTTATAGTTACACCCATCTTCTCTCCCATTCTCAATCTGTCAATAACTAATCTGTTCTCCATCTTTGCAATTGTTATTTCATGAATGTTACATAAATGGAATCATGTGGTGTGCGTATCTTTTTGAGACTGGCTTTTTTCATTTAGCATAATTTCTTCAAGGTTCATCCAAGTTACTGTATCAATAGTTTACTGTTGAGTAGTATTTCATAGTATGGATGTGCCACAGTTTAACTATTCACCCACTGAAGGAAATTTGGGCAGTTTCCAGTTTGGGACTATTATAAAGTTGCTATGAATATTCACATACAAGCTCTTGTGTAAAAATAAGTCTTCATTTCTCTGGGATAAATGCCCAAGAATGCAAGTGCTGGGTCATATGGTAAATCCATTTTTAGTTTTGAAAGAATCTGTCAGTTTACCAGAGTTGCTGTGTTTTACATTCCCATCAGCAACGTGTGGGTAATTCCATTTCTTTGAACTCTTGCCAGCATTTGGTATTATCACTATTTTTCATTTTAGCCATCTGATCATTGTGTTAATAATAGATATCACATTGTGATTTTAATTTACATTTCTCCAACAGCTAATGATGTTAATCATCTTTTCATGTGTTTGTGATCTGTAAGTCCTCTTTGGTATAACGTCGTCTTCTGCTTTTCTAACCGGACTTTTAAAGTTCTTGAGACTTCTTTATATATTCTAGGTATAAGGCCTTTTTTGGATATGTGATTTGTAAATATTTCCTGCTAGTCTAGAATTCCATCCTTTTAAAGTAGGTCTTTTGCAGAGCAAGTTTTCACTTTGCATTTTATCCATCTTTTCCTCTTGGGGATTGTACTTTTGGTGTCAAGCCCAAGAACTTTTGCCAAGTGCTAGATTTTAAAGATTGTTCCTTATGCTCTTTTCTGAAAGTTTTATTTTACATTTCATCTAAGTTTTACATTTAAATCCATGATCCCTTTTGAGTTTTTAAAATAAGGTATGAAGTTTAAGTTGAGGGTCATTTTTTTCTGATGAATGTACTGATGGTGCTCTGAACAGGCTACTTCTGTTCCATTGAATTGCCTTTGCTTCTTTGTAAACAATTAATTGAGTGTATTTGTGTGGACCTATTTCCAGGTTTGTTCCACTCATCTATGTGTCTTCCTCCCTGCTAGTACCGTACTTTCTTGATCACTATACCTATGCAGCAAGCCCTAATGTTGGAAACTGATTCCTCTCACTTCATTCTTCTGTTTGGCTATTCTAGGCCTTTTTCTTTCCAATATAAACTTTAGAAAAAGCGTGTCTAGGTCTCTAAAAATATTGCTGAAATTTTGACAGAACTGCATAAAATGTATAGAACAATTTAGTGGAGAATTAATATCTTTTTTAATTAAAAAAATTTTTTGAGAGAAAGAGTGAGTGTGAGCAGAGGAAGGGCACAGGGAGAGGGGGAGAGAAAATCTTAGGCAGGCTCCATGCCCAGCCCAGAGCCCGGAACCCAATGCAGGGCTTGATCTCATGACTGGTGAGTAGGAAATCAAGAGTTGGACGTTAACCAACTGAGCCACCCAGGCATCCCAGAGAATCAGCATCTTTACTATGTTGGGTTTTTCATTCTATGAGCATACAAATCCACTTATTTAGGTCTCACTTCCTCTGTTCAACCTCCTGCTCTGCTTCTCCATTGTTCAGATCCAGTCAGAAGTGAGGAGGATGGGGTCTGCATGGGTTAGCCTCTTGGGGCAGAGAGCAGGATGGAAGAATAGAGAGTGAATCTGGTTTGGCCAACAGAAAATCTCTAACAGTTTCTAACCTATTAGGACTCTGAGTTGATAACTTTTCTCTTGGATTACACCTCTGGGTTTTTAAGACCTGAATTTTAGGGAGAGAACTATAATAACTAAAACTATTTAAAAATGGAACTGGCCATAGTAGGGACACCCAGGACCTGAAAATACTCCTTCAGTGGATAGCCAGTAGTGGGAATGTCATGAAGAAACTACAAGCATTTAAGGATTGGCCTTGGGAACCTATGAAGGTCCCCTCAGCACCAAGCTTCTGCTGCTGAGAAAGCCACAACAAAACAGACTAAAAACCCTAGTCAGTGTGGAAGCCCTAAGAAATCAGGTGGGAGTACAGAGGAAACAAATTAGGGCTGTCCCTGGGGCACGACAGAAGGACTGTGTGAGAATGTTTGGGGCATGGCTGGGAAGATGAACAAGGGCACGAGCCTAATGGACACTGGCCACAAATGAATAAGAAAAGCAGCAATATTGCATTATATAAATAATGGAAATTAAACCAATTCTGTTCCATCAGCACTGAAGTAGATGGCATGTATAAATGTGACTTTAAACAGGGGATTTCATCTCAAAAACCTCTGCAAATTTTCTGACCATGGATTAAAATTAAAATTCCCTAACTCAACACAAAAAGTCATATAAATTCAAGAAAAACCCTGACAAAATGACTTAAAAACATTAAGGAAACAGATTAGCTCTCAGGACAGGAAATCTCAATGTGGGGTGGCTTCTGTGTTCACTGATCCAATACTGTAAGGAGGTCATTCTGGGCCCAGGTATGTCCTGTGTCTCTGCTTCACTGGCCGTGGCATATGTATCTCTCCCAAAGCCTGGAGACCCCTATGGTGGCAGGATGGCAGCCAGTGCTCAGGGCTACCAAAACTTAGAAACAGGGCTTCTGTGTTTCTACAAAGGAGGACTCTTCCTTTCTCAAGAGTGCTGGGCAAATTTCTCCTGGGTCAAATCAGAAAATCACCCTGGAAGGTAGATCGAATTATTCTTGAGAGAAAAACCTGGCTGGGTCTCACCAATAAGACCCAACAGCTCAGAGCAAAATATGGGGCCATTTCTGTAACTGTACCTCAGTGCCAAAGTTAGAACCTCAACTTTGCAACCTCCCTGAAGTCTCTTGATCCTATCCTTCCTTGGCTGGGGCAGCTCAACATGATGGGTTACCTCAAGGAGGTGGTAGCCAATAGGTCTAGAAGAGTTGGAGGACTGAAAATGAGGAAGTCCCAGACTCCAGGGCCATCACAGGGCAGGTAACACTTGAGTGCAGCTTCCAGCCAGTCCCTGTAGGTAACTGTATAAGACTAGGCATCATTTCTCTGATCCTTAATACAGACCAAGATCAACTCACGGGCTTACACAAACCATGGGGCCACGGGGCCTCGCTCACTGCCTCGTGAGAGGTAGTGCCTTAGTTACATTTCCACCCAAGCCTCTGGCCAGTCTTTACAAAAAGGCACAAGCAAACCCCAAGTGCCCTTCGTGATCACCTGGGTAAGTCAGGATAGGCTCAGAAGTCTCCAGCTGCTGTACAGGGCTGTACTAAAGGCAGGTCAATATATAGTCTATTCCTTACAAGCAAATTAGGGATGCAGTCTGTAGAGAACTTAAAAAATAGCAGAACTGACTACATCTTCTTTTATCATTGCCATTTGCTATGGACAATTCTAAATAGTATTAGTGATAAAATACACCACCCCACTGGAGACTGGAGAGCACTTCTACCAGTGACCTACCAGAGTTTTCTTACCTTGTCCATTAATGCTTTTGTAGGTAACTGAAACAAAGTATTCCACACTCATTCAAGGAAAGCCATCTTTCCTCCCTCTCTGATCCCTAGTCCTGCCAATTCAGCTACATTGTTATGTTTATCTATGAACTTCTCTTCCCTGTGACCCCAAGAGTCCCTCCCTGCCGCCAAAATGACCAGAACGCTGCGGTGGGGATGGGGCGGGGGTGGTGGTGGTGGTGGAAGGTAGAATGAGCATGGGTCTGGGGTAAGATTCACTGGTTTCTAGTTCCAGTGCTATCACTTACTAGTTATGTGACGCTGACCAAGTGACCATCAATTTAAGCTTGCTGCCTCATAAATAAAATGGAAATTTTATTTATAAAATAGCATCTATTTCCTAGAATTATTTTGAGGATTAAATGAGGATAATACAAAAACATGAAGGACACTGTCTGGCACATAAATAGGATTCGTATTTTCACCTTCTACTAGGTAATAAGAATTAAAAAGCTACAGCACACTGCACTGTGTACTTTTTTTCAACCCTGACTCCAGTTCCAATGTCTAGTTTGAGAAATGAACTCACCTTATGTAAGTGAAAATTCTTTACTACACAGAAATTTTTTATGTATCTACAGTAACTGGAGTTGTTTCCTCACAGGTTATATATATAACTTTTTTGATAAGAAACCTCAGTTTAAGAAAAGTAAATCCTTCATCTCCAAGGTTGAGGGCCCAAGTAGAATGCAAAGATGCTGGCTGAGAGAGGATGTGCTAACCAATTAACTCCAAGTTCATGCCTAAAGTACCCAACACTTCAATTTAATTGGAATGTATAGTCTACTGACACTTAATAAATTTACTGATATGGTTGGGCACAAGTTTCCTATTTGTCTCTTCAATTCTTTATTCTCCCTTTCTTCCGTCTTAGCTCCTCTCTTGACTTTTTAAACCTATCAATTTTCATTAAAAAAAATGTTTTTAAGTAGTCTCCACACCCAGTATGGGGCTTGAACTCACCACCTGGAGACCAAGAGTTGCATGTTCCACCAACTAAGCCAGCCAGGCACTCCTCAATTTGCGTTTTTTAAATGGTAGAGATCCTTAACTAATTACAGTCTATCTTGAGTTATTATACCACTTTAGAAATAATGTAAACTTACACCAGTGTAATTCTTAGTCTCTAATCCCCTCCTTTAATTGGTGTCATTTATTTTACTTCTCCATATGTTAACTCCTGAGATCTATACCACTAAGTATTTAGCATAGGTAATATTGTCAAGTTACTTTTTATGTTCATGTTCTCATGTAAGCCTTGAACAAGAACATGGCTTATATACATATATACACACATATATACACTTAAGTTCACCACCTACCTCATAAGCCTGTAATGTGTTGCTGATGAAGATTTATCAGATGTCAGAGTAGAATAAAGCAGTAGGGAGTCAATCATAGCACCTTACTCCTTTTTATGAACTCTGTGGCATAGAAGATGTTACCCTTTTCCCCACCTTTCTTTTTAAATCTTTAGAGGTCTTCTTATAAAAACTACCCCTTATAAAAAAAGATCCTGAAGTTTCATCAGAAGGTACACTTCCCTTCAGCTCATGGAACTTACTGTAATTTATGTCCATCAAGTTTTGTGACCTATAGTTCAGCATCTGGCAAATTTCCTTCTCCTAGGTTTACAAAGGATTCAGTATTTCCTGGCTCTCCTCTCCCTTCAACCTCTATTGTTGTGGTCATTGGTTCTCCTTAGAGATCAACAATCATAAAGACATAGTTATTAAAAACATTATCCCATAGATATGAATCTGCTTACATATATAAAAAACATATTGAAAAATTTACAGCAGGGAAAAGTTATGTATATTAGGGAGGAAGGCAATAGGATACAATGAGAAAAGCTACCCTTTTTGAATATACCTTGTTTTAGAAGTGTGATGTTAGGGGCGCTTGGGTGGCTCAACTGGTTGAGTGCCCGACTCTTGATTTCAGCTCAGGTCATGATCTCAAGGTTTGTGGGATCAAGCCCTGCATCAGGCTCTGTTTGGGGTTCTTCCCTCCCTTGCTTGTTCTTTATTAAAAAAAAAAAAAAAAAGTGTGACTTCAGAACCATGAAATGCTTTATGTAACATAAAATTAAAAATGCAACCCCTAAAAATAAAAAATAAAAATAAGAAATGAACCTCAAAGGTAATCTATAAAGTAGAGGAACCACTAAAGAACTATTATAAGTGACTGGAAAGCTCTGTAATTTAAATATATATCCTTCCTAGGATATACCCTAAGTACAAAAACAAAAGCAAAACTGAGAAAGTATTTCAAACTTTTTAATAATCACATTGTTTGGTTGTGGTCTCAGTACTGTTTTTCTGATGAATAATACAGATAAGCAATTTTGACAGTTTAATTCAATCAATCTGAGGTCCTTGAGAATTACAATACCTTACATTAAGACAAATAAATCTAGATTTAAGATAGAAGAGATGAGGCACCTGGGTGGTTCAGTCAGTTGAGCATCCAACTCTTGATTTTGGTTCAGGTCATGATCCCAGGGCTATGGGCTCAAGTCCTGCATCAGGCTCTGCACTGAGCATGAAGCCTGCTTAAGATTCTCTCCCTCCTCCTTGCCCTACTGCCCCTCTCCCTCGCTTGCTCTCTCTCTAAAAAAAAAAAAAAGAAGAAGAAGAAAGAAGACGCATTTTATCACTCCCACAGGGGAAAGAATCACTGCAGTCAGGGTGTTAGATGACTTTGAGTTTTTTCCCCTACTATTCACCCATCCATCCATCCAGCGCTATCCAGCCAGCCAGCCAGCCAGCCTTGCTTCAGGCTCTGCGCTGGGCATGGATGCCTGCTTAAGATTCTCTTTCCCTCTGCCCCTCCCCTGCTTATGTGTATGCTCTCAAAAAAAAAAAAAAAAAAAAAAGATAAATAGAAACCTGAAAGTCCTGAATTTGAGCCAGAAGAGTATGATATGTTAAAATTCAGGAGCTCAATACTTAAATAAAATAATTTACCATAGTTGGTGGGTGCCAGCAACTCACTTTGAAAAAATGATTATGGAAAACCATCAAATATTTATCATGCTTGAAATCATAACCCTGAGATCATGACCTGAGCTGAGATCAAGAGTTGGACACGTAACCGACTGAGCCACCCAGGCACCCCTGTCATGCCTTTCCTTTTCTTATTTTGAGAGGGAGAGAGAGAGCAAGAGCAGAGGAGGGGCAGAGAGAGACAGAGAGAGAGGGAAAGAATCCCAAACTGACATGGGGCTCGAACTTATGAGCCGTGAGATTATGACCTGAGCCAAAATCAAGAGTCAGAGGCTTATTACCAGAATGAGCCACCTAGGCACCCCCGTTCCTGATCATGCCTTTCTTAAACAAACTACACCACTAAGTAACTAAAAAGCAGATGAGAGGAGTTTCTCTTTTCAGGAGTATTCCAGATTATACAAGAAGGAGTACACAATTAAAATATCACCATTTAGCAACCCCCAATGAATAAAATATATAAACTTTAAGCATCAACTGCTACTAAAATCCCAAAGAAAACAGATACTTTGTGCCTTCTGATCAGGAGACTACATCACCACCAAAAGCAGTCTTGACAAAAAGAAAAAGAACCAAATTCTGATGTTTCCATATTCAACAACAAATTCAAAAGACATCATAAGACAGAGGGAAGGACTAAAATTACACTACAGGGTTGTAATCAACAAAATCTAAACAGTGAGGAACACTTCAGCAGGGTTTCTCAAACTATGTGATAAATCAGCTTATTTTTTCTTTCCTTCCTGCCCCCACCCCCAATTTCCAATCCATCAAGATTATTATTTTATAAAATATAAATAAATAGAAATTTAAAAATGCAGAAACTTACAAAATCCATCTTAAAATTATTAGGGGTACCCAAGTGCTCATTCGGTTCAGCATCTGACTTTGGCTCATGATCTCACAGTTCCTGAGTTCAAGCCCTGCTTCAGGCTCTATGCTGACAGCTGGGATCCTGGAGCCTGCTTCAGATTCTGTGTCTCCCTCCCTCTCTCTCTCCTATCCTCTCTCTCTGTACCCCTCCTCCGCTTGTGTTCGCTCTCTCTCAAAAATAAACATACATACATTAAAGAAAAAAGACCTATCAAGCTAGTCACAAGGTATGGGCTTCATGCGGATCTTGATTCAAACACAGTATAACAAAATTAAAATCATTTATGAAACATTAAAAAATTTGAACTGGATTTAAATAAGGGATATCGTTAATGATGTTATTGGTTACATGAAAATTAATCCTTATCTTTTAAGAAACACATAATGAAATATGTATGGGTAAAATGACATGCTGAGGTTTACTTTAAAATACAAGAGGTAAGAGTGGAGATACATATATTTAGCTTTTAAAGTTCATAATTGTTGAAACTACATAATTAGTATGTAAGGGTAAATTATCCTATTATCTTCAATTTGCTTGGTATTTTCCACAACCAAATAATATTCAAATAAAAATTTTAAGTTTTAAAAACTTGGCTCTCATTGTTTTCTTAAAATAATTCAAAAGGAACAGTTTGGGAGAGGCAGAAAACTTCCACAGCATTCTGTGCCAGAAAGGGTAATAATACGTAAAAGTTTTTATTAGAGGTGGTGGAATACAATCTTTTATTGCTTTGGTGTCTAGATGATGAAATGATAGATATATTAAAAGGTACACTGCTGGCGTGCCTGAGTTGCTCAGTTGGTTAAGCATCTGACTTTGGCTCAGGTCATGATCTCACGGTTCATGAGTTCGAGCCCCGTATCGGGTTCTGTGTTGATGTGTCAGAGCCTGGAGCCCACTTCAGATTCTGTGTCTCCTTCTGTCTGCTCTTCCCCTGCTTGCACTCTGTCTCTTGCTCAGGCTCAGAAATAAATAACATTAAAAAAAATAATAAAAATAAAAGTAATTAAAAAGTACACTGCAATCAATTATATGCACCAACCAACTAGTAAGCAGAAATTGCTATGTATATGATATAGTGTAGTGTGAATAAAGGAGGGAGGTATTTCAAGGTTTTCTGAAAAAAGTGTAGAACAATTCCAAAATTATAAGCAAAGAGTCTTTATTTTTAGAAAAACACAAAAATCGTTTGTATTTGGAGCCCTATGATTAAATTTCCTAGTCTTAATTACAATAAGCAGCAGATAGGAACATGATTTACAAAGTATAGCTAACCATCAAGACCTGTCACTAGGATGAAACAAAAATCACTCCTACCACTTTTATGTTTTAGCAGTTTCTTTTATTCTGATTTAGAATCCCAATTTCCATATAACTAATTTGAAAGAAGGAAGAGTTCACACTTAAATTTTTAAGATTAAATTCCAAATCTGAGGGGTGCCTGGGTGGCTCAGCTGGTTAAGCGTCTGAACTTCAGCTCAGGTCACAGGTTTCCATGACGTCGAGCCCCGAGTCAGGCTCTGTGCTGACAGCTCAGAGCCTGCTTCCGAGTCTGTTTTTCATCCTCTCTCTGCCTCTCCCTTGCTCATGCTCGGTCTTTCTCTCTCAAAAAATAAATAAAAACGTTAAAAAAAATTTTTTTTTTAAATTCCAAAGTTGACTCAGACAAGATTAAAGGTCATACTGTCTCTGGTTTCAAAAGCTTCACAAACGGCCTAAGAAAAAGATTAAGACTTTTATTTAGTCTAACTATGCTGTTTTAGCTCACTGGCATCTTATTCTCCAACCTTTTAATAGCTCTTCTCTCTCTTACTACCTCACTCACTGATCAGGTTTAATTTACAATAGATAGACAGCATTCATAAACTATCCCTCTCCCCTCCCCCATTCATTAGTCTATGGCACGTAATAACGGTTTATCATCATGCTCAAGCTATGCCTAAGCCTGAATTGAGTATGCAATGAATTTCATGGGCAACAAAAGTTGCTGCTTTTTGTTCTTCACTCTTGCTCACTGTGGGGTAATGTAATGTGATGGGAGTTAGAGATCCAAAAAAAGTAGTAGTTTTGGGGCACACCTGGGTGGCTCAGTCAGTTGAGCGTCTGCTCAGTCAGTTGAGCGTCTGACTCTTGATTTCAGCTCAGGTCATGATCACAGGGTCTTGGGATTGAGCCTGCACTGGGCTCTGCGCTGAGCGTGGAGCCTGCTTAAGATCCAGTCTGTCTCTCTCTCTGTCTCTCTCGCTCCCTCACCTGCTTATGCTCTTTCAAATAAAAATAAATAAATAAAACCAAATATGTAGTAGTTTTTCATTTCCTTCCATTCATTCTCTCTTATTAACTGGTGTACTCTAATCTTGGAAGAGCTGCCAAATCTGATATTAAAGCAATTCAAAGTCAGCAGGCCTATGTCAGAAGCATGCCTAATCTATAAGTTTACAGTACAGGGCTATGTCTGGCACCTAACAATCCACCGAATTATTTTTTTGCACCCTTACAAATATTAAATACAAATTCAAATGGTTTAAAAAGCAACTGTATTATAGTCCACAGAAATACAGGCTGCTTTGTCTTTGTAGTTTCAAGCTAATACTAACTTGCTGGAAGCTACCTTAAATAGGTCCTGGCAGAAACAGATGTTACTACAAGAAGAAAAAAGGATCTTCCTAAAACATTAAAATCTGCAATTTTACTTAAACTTACCTGGGTCAAACTTACTGTAACCTAATTTTATCCAGAAAAAATGGGAGTTTTAAGAAATCTTTGACCTGTATATGAATGGTTGAAGCAAAGCGAAACCCTGCTATGCTATAACTTCCAGTAATACATGAAGACTCCCCAAACATCCTAAGTCACAGCGGTCTTCTGTCTGAAATCAGAGGCAAGCAAGTCTTCAATAAATGAGCCACAAACACAAGATGGTATTTTAAATATACAGTAGGAACATTTATTTTAACACTTCTAAAAGATATTTCTCCATGCCTGATGATTTGATATAAAAATCAAACCCATCATACTTTCCCCATCAGTCTCTCCACATCAAGGGCAATCAGAAATTTGTACAACATGAATATTTGCTTCTGAAACAAAAATTACAAATTAATGATAACAAAAATACACAAATCAACTGGACCCTAAACGAATTTCTAATCAAGTCCTTCCCCTTTCCCCCAATCACCTAGAGCTTCTTTCTTCAGCCTCATTCTGCTCCTTTTCCTTTCTTTGCTTGGCCATGAACCTCTGTTAAAAGCAATTTGCAATATAAAATGTTTATTAGATGTAGCTTTGCTCTGTGTGCAAACATATCTAATATACTTCACTTAATTTACAATTTAAAAGAGCCTGATCCTACAAAATAAAGATTAGAAACACAGTGCCTTACATTAACATTCTTTCCTTCCATTCACCAGTCATCTGATATTTATGATATACCAGGCATTATGCTTGGTGCTTGGGGATTCAGTGGTCAACAAGATAGGTAAGGCCCTTTATTTCATGGAGCTTACATTCTAGTGGGGGAAGAGAAATAATAAAAGAATAAATAAACAAGACAAATTCTGGGTGCTGGTAAGCACTATAAAGGAAAGAAATACAATAAGGTAAGTGACTGAGGTTGACCCTTTTGAAGTGGGAGAGGGTTCTCTACTTTATCTACAGATATCTTTGCTTAAGAAAGACCTTTCTGGGAAGCTGATATCTGAGTTCAGACTTAGCTAAATGATAGGGAAGAGACGGCTATACAAGTGGCATTGGGAGACGGCAAAGGAACAGCGATACACAGGTACAAAGGCAGCAAAGGGGCCTTTCATGTATGAAAAGGAAAGCCAAAAGAGCTAGAAAAACTGAAACATAGTGAGCAGTAACAAACAGTGAGGTCAGAGAAACAGAAAGGAATCAATCTTTATAGCCCTACAAGAAGTAGTCTGGATATTATTCCAAATATAATACAAAGCCAGTGGAAATTTTAAATGGAAAAATGACATGATAAAGTTAAGAGCACAGGTAGTATAGCATAACAGTTGAGGGTGTGAGGCCAGAATAGAACAGAGCTAGGTTCAAATCCTAGGTCTGCCATTAACTAGCTCTGTGAACTTGGAATTAGATACTTGGGTTTAGATACTCCTTAAGCCTATTTTCCTCTTCAAAACCGGAATGATAAAAAAAAATTTTTTTTAATTAAAAAGTAAATTTGGAATGACACCATCTACCTCATAAAGTTGACAAGGGGAGTAAATATGCTTCCAGCAAATAACAACTTGATAAATGTTAGAGTGTCGATGCCACAGTGTCAATGTAGAGGATATATAAAACAACTCTCAAAGGTTCAGAAGGAATCAGAACCACTGCTTCAACTACGGCTAACGTTAATTCTCTAAAGCAGCACTTCCTAAAGATGAGTACAATTTAAACAGGGAGTGAGGGGTTGTGATTAAATCAGTTTAGGGAATGGGTTAAAGTTAAGCAGATTCTGACTAGACAATTCACAAAATATAATATGCTACGTGTCCGTGATTCTGCAAAAGGCCACCAGAATACACAGTTTCCCACACTTTAATGGAATGTCACATGGGATTAATGACCTGCACCATTGGGGAATGCTGCCAGGGGAAACGGAATAAAGACTAGGAGTTCCTGGCAAGGTACAATGAAGACTGTACTTTTGAACTGAAGAGGAATAAACAGGTACAAACCTTCAAAAGTTCTCTCGAAGGGCAAGAATGTACATTTTGGGTGGACACTTAAGTAGTCTGATTATAATACCACCACCTGAGTAAGTTCATGAGGTATTAAGAAAACAAAAATTTACCTCTGTATTTTGCTTATGACGTGTACTCTTGCAGTGATTTGTCATTGCTTTTTCACCTGAATAGAAGAGGGAACAAATTGGACAGAAGAATCCAGCCTTCGGTACAAGAAAGTCTAAATCTAGAGGACAGAAGAAAGAGGGGGGAAGAGAAAGGAGGAAAATTAATAACTTATCTACAGCTGTGTTAATTTATCTAAACACAACAATAGTACTAATCACAGTATATATTTATATACAAACATTACATATACTGCTATGTATCTATGGATCAAGAGCAATTAAGCTTTTAATCACAAAACCGATGTCTTTATCTTTGAATGGATTCTATAATATTCCAAAGCCTCCAGGATACCATGAAATTCCTTCAGAATAACAATTTATTGGAAAGTAATCTAAAAGCCTTTGAAATAAACCTTTTTGGAATTGTATTAAAATAAATCAAGAAAAAGAGAGGTAGAAAGATGGGCAACTCTTTGCCTGAGGAATATGCTGGGTAAACAAATACCGTGCTCCTTAGCTCATTTTAGCTGGCCACGAAACAGTTTGCTAGCCAACCTTTTCAGCATGTTCTATTTAACTGAAATTTCTGCCTCGGCAAATATAACTCAATTCTTTCCATAGCAGCAAATAAAGTATAGGAATACAAGAAGAGACATTTCCCAGAATGGGGGGGGGGGGGGGAATCCTTGCTAGGCCTAATAAACTGTCTTCAGAAATGCCAATGTGAATTTCTACTCTAAATAATCTCTTCTAATTTCTTCTCTAAAATGATCATCTAAGCAAGGTTACTGCATTAGTCATCTAAACAACAGAACACTTACTTTGGTACTGAACTTTTATTTCATATCGAGAAGGAAAAATGTCATGTTTACTTTACCTTCAAGGACATCAGGTGCCACTGATTTCCCTAAAGGGTCCTCAATCTTCTTACGTTTTCGTTCTGGTTCTGAATCCTTTAATCCAGATTCTTCATCAACTAAAATCATTAAATTTACAAGGAAAAAAAGTTATTCAAAATAGACTTACAGCCTATAAACCTAATCAGATAGTCCTTGCCTTCAAAGATTAATTTATGGCTCATCTCTCTAAGTACACCTTCGTTGGTTAATCCCACTTGGCCACTCTTCCAAGATTCTTCAATGTTAGGAATAAATGGGCAAGAGCTAATAGCATATTTTATTTATATATTGCTCTCAAAAGAACTTAAAGGGTAATGGAAGAAGCCCAAGTTCTATAATTACTGTCAAGAGTTAACTAGAGTATGTTAAAGGGCTGGGCTGGGAGTGTGGATTAAGGAGGAAAAGACATGGGCAGAAAATAATTCTGATGCCCTGTACTGAGGCCCTCCCAACCAGGGAAAACGGATCCTAAACTGACAGACTTAAGACCCTTGTCTGACAGAATTAAAAGTGAAATTACAAATGTTAAAGCCCAGCAAAGCAAATAACATGTGAGAAACATTCAAGTTAGCAGACTCTGCATAATATGATCTTGGGGGAAGACAAAAATGGGAACTGGTTCCAAGCAATCCTGGTTACCCTCAGTAGCTGTAATACCTTACCGTTAAGTGGTAATTGACAAATCTCCTTCACATATACACCACTTATTTAGCATTTATCTTGTGTGAGATAAGCAGGTGAAATAATCATTATCCCTATTTCTTCACAGATGGAGAAAGCAAAACCAAGACACAAGGAACTATAGGTATGCCCAAGGTCGCAAGGCTTGGACAGAGGCTAGAACCAAAGCTTGTGACTTCTAGTTCAGTGTTCTCTCCATGCAACTGGGCCACACTCTTCAACAAATCTGAGGAGATGGACAGGAACTATGAAATCACTATTCTTTGTTTTACAAGTCATCAAGTCCTAAAGAGTCAATTAAAAAAGGCTATCTCCCTTTCCCTTGACTTGCTAAAATAGCCTATAGTCTCTTCCTATAAAAGTTTATTCCCTCAACAGAGTAATAAACTTTCTCAAACACATTTGCTCCTAATACTCCAAAGGTACGTTTATCTTGTAATAATACAAATACATATTCTATATAAATATAATAATTATATAAATATATTAGAATATTTTAGGTTTAAAATTGTCTAGAAAATTACTATTGCTTCTGCTAGGTTCTTTTGTCAAACGTATTGTCCATTAACAGAAATAAATTGTTATATAAACAGTATATAAGTCATCTTTATTCTTCAGCTGAGATGAGGCAGTTCTAGGCAAGCTGGTAGCTGCAAACAGAAATCCTGGGAGAAAAACACTCTAATGAAATCGTGCTAGGAGCTATTTGTCAGATTACCAAACTAGTAACTATAGTTTTGTATCAAGGAGAAGTTATGGAGAAGAACAGACAAAGAAGGAAGAGTACCCACTTGGCCATGGGAAAGAGCTTCAAGAAAGAAGACATGATCAATAGTATAAATAATTGCAGAAAGGAAGAAAAGAAAACTTAATAAATCAAGCTGGGGGTTTCTTTCTCAACATCAATTTCAGGAAGGTAGATTAGAAAGAAGCCAAAATACATTCAGTTTAATGAGAAGAAGTGAAAACAGGGGATTCCTTCCAGATACTTCACATTGAAAGCAAAGAGAAGGGAGCCAGAAGGATTCCCAAGTTAAGGGCACGGGATTTTTTTAATGGGAAAGACTTGACTGTATTTTATATGTGAGGTGCCAACGTAGGTTTAAATACAAGCTGGTAGAGAGGAGAGACCCTCTATTTGCTCTGGTAAATGGAAATGAAAGCAAGGTTATCCAGGGAGGAATGAGCTGGGTAATGCAGTAGGTGATACAGAGTGGGGAAACACTTATATTACATCTGGTTAGGAAATGGGGAAGAAAGAAGGCCTAGAACAGACTATGCAGCAGCACTGACGGCCCAGCTGAGATCAGATTCAATGAACTCGGACTAGATCACAGTTGGTAGTTTTTCCTTAAAGAAGATAGGACAGAAAAGCAAGAGGGCAAAGACGGTACATCAAAGAGAATGATATAAAGGATACTTTGTAGTGCTGTTTGAAGTCATCCTAGTAGTGGATTTTTTGCTTTAACTCTCTGAATCAGTCAACTTGAGATATGGAACTGTATGTTTTCTTACCCTTTTTATAATTTTGCTATGAATATAATAGACACAATGACAAATATTTGTTGAGTGACTAGAGTATCCACTCTCACTAGACACTGGTCCCTATTTGTTTCAAGACACATTTTATCAATGTTAAGACATCTTGTTTAATTCACTGGCTAGCTGCTTGGCAGCCTCCAGAAAGCAAGGGATCTGGGTCCACAAATAAGTATTAAGCAATGATTTCTACTTGATGCTGCAATATGGTCAGAATAACCTTTTGTGTATCATTTCCACAAATTTGTCATGTTCTATTGTCACATTCTATCACAAAAGGATTGCCTACTATTCTGTTATCCCATTCTGTTATATTCCATTATCTTTAAGTCACAAAGACAAAAACCTTTATCCAGATAAGGCTGCCTTCTCTTCCCCACCCCCACCCCCCACTCTATTTCACTGCTTTTATACTTTTCTTCTTAGATGGTAGACCGCTGGAAATTCAATGACCACCTTATGTTGTGTTACTCTCTACACTCCTCCCCGCTTCCATCAATCCTGCTTTACCTTCACTAATTTGGAAGGCCTCTTCACCTTTCACTGGTTCTGTCGCAACAGCTCTTTCCGGTGGTAGTGTTTTCCCAATTCTAACTCTCTTGGTTGACGTTTTAGCTTTAAAGAGAAAGTCTAATTTACTGCTATAGTAATAGCATGCCATTCTTAGTTCAGAAATTATTTTGATCTTCCAAAAGGGAGCTAAACCTATTACTCCATACCATCAAAACATTACATAAAAGTGAAATGGTACCTTTACAAATTTTTCTAAATCCTAAATCTAAGGAAAAACTAGGAGGCAGTCTGGTATAATAACATCTTTCTGCTCATCAAAGCTGTGTTTTCCAGTAACACAAATATACCTTTTTCATTCCAATTCTAATTTGGGCACTCTAGTTTGCTTTCCAGCTTTATCATCTTTTTTTGAGGTATGGTAACTTGGGACAAGGTCTGCTCTGTAACTAAAAGAAATCTGTGAACTTGTACACATTTCTTTGGATAATATCACTGGCCATATAACTACTTGTTGAATTCTTATATTAATACAGGGGAAATTATTAGTAATGCTGCAACATCTATTTTAAAAATTTTTAATGAAATACCCTCATAAAGCAGAAAAACTACCACTTTTAAGTATCTACCTGCTAAATGTCTTTCAATCATGGTTTTCAGATCTTCTTCCATAACATTCTCATTTATTGGACCAACGTGGGACAAGGCCTCAAGCTTCATCTTCTTTGTGTCCACAGCTCTCTTTTTTCGATCCCCTCTTTTATCTGTGGGATGGTCACTTTTGCTTTGAGCTAATTCAACTTTTAAATCATTGTCTCCATCTTCCTCCTCTCCAACTTCATCAACAGTAACAAAATTAAGCTCTTCTTTAAGGTTGTTAAAATCTGCCAGGGAGTCTTCATCCTCTTCAGTTACTTCATCCAAAGTCACTAAATGCAAATCACTGCTGTCATCCTGTATTTCATCTACAGTAACTAAGGTAGAAGGGTCTTCAGGCATCTGGGAAGAAATGAACCCAATGGGATCCCTTCCAGTATTTCCCTCATCTCCTTTAGTATTTAAAGAGGTAAAACTTAAGTCTGCCGATTCATCTAAAGGTAGCTCCTCAACTTCTCCAATTTCGTCCACAGTTACCAAGCGTTCCTGTTTGAGGAGATCTTGCTCTTCAGCCACTGACAGTACAGTAACATCTTTAGGTTCACTATGGGATATGCAATCATCTTGATCAATTAACTCATCTAATGTAAGAAGTGAATTTGAATTTTTTACCATTTCTTCCATATTTATTTCTTCTTCATCAATTACTTCATCCACAGTGACGAGAGCTTGTGCTAGATGTGTGGCTCCATCTTCCTCTTCCCCAATCTCATCCAATGTTACAAAAGATAATTCCCCCTCAACAACACGAGGAGAAGTTTTCCCTTTCTTCTTCTTTAAGTTAAGTTCAGAGGAAGGAGTATTTTTGAGAACTTCTTTTCTTTTTCCCTTTAGTGGGTTCTGCTTGACTTGAAAAGGATTTACTTCTTCTATAACCTCATCCACCGTGACAAATTCATCCAAATTAAATGGAAATGATGATTCCTGTTGGAAAGATTAAAAAACAAATCACAGAACTGTGAACAGAACCAGTTACCAATAACTGGTTAGGTTCCAAATAATCCCAAAATGTACATGAAGTATCATCTGGAGAATTTCAGGGCAAAGAAGTTTCCTATAGGCTGAGAGAAGCTAGTTTTTAAAGCCCCACAAATGAATGAGCTCTAATTCATAATAAACAATACCAAAGGTACAATCTTAACAATATCAACCTAATTCCACCTTTACTTAATTTCAATAAGATTACAATTATTTCCTAAGTGATATGAGTTTTGAAATACGAAGCACAAAAATACTACATTTAAGAGCACTTATCAAAAAATTAAAAACAGAGCTACCCTACGACCCAGCAATTGCACTACTAGGTATTTTTATCCAAGGGATACAGGTGTGCTGTTTCAAAGGGGCACATGCACTCCAATGTTTATAGCAGCACTATCAACAATAGCCAAAGTATGAGCACAAATGTCCATCGACAGATGAATGGATAAAGAAAATGTGGTATATGTATTATTCAGCAATCAAAAAGAATGAAATCTTACTATTTGCAACTACATAGATGGAACTAGAGGGTATCATGCTAAGCCAAATTAGTGTCAGAGAAAGACAAATATCATATGACTTCACTCATATGAGGTCTTTAAGATACAAAACAGATGAACATAAGGAAAGGGAAGCAAAGATAATATAAAAACAGGGAGGGGGACAAAAACATAAGAGACTCTTAAATATGGAGAACAAACAGAGGGTTACTGGAGGGGTTGTGGGGGGGGATGGGCTAAATGGGTAAGGGGCATTAACGAATCTACTCTTGAAATCATTGTTGCACTATATGCTAACTTAGATGTAAATTTAAAAAATTAATAAAAATAAATTATAAAAATAATAAAAGCACTTATCAATTACTATAATGTAAAGAATTTGCTGTTCCCTGTTAAATGTTATCTAAAAGTGTTCTGGGAGACTTAATAGACTATTAAAAGTACCTCAAATGTAGCTGGAAAGTAAATAGCTAAGTAGATTGTTCCATTAATGAATTAAGATATACAACATTAATATAAAGTTTATTCTTACTAAGTAAGACCTAATGCCAAATATAACTTCATTTGAGGGGAGGAAAAAAAAAAAAAAAGGAACAGTACGTGGGGCACCTGGGTTGTTCAGTTGGTTAGGTGTCCAACTCTTGATTTCAGCTCAAGTCATGATCTCATGACTGTGAGATTGAGCCCTGCGGTGGGCTCCACACTGAGCACAGAGCCTGCTTGGGATTCTGCCCCTCTCTCTCCCTCTGCCCCTCCCTCACTTGCATGTACTTTCTCCCTCTCTCTCAAAATTTAATTAATGAGAGAGAGAGAGAGAGAGAGAGAGAGAGAGAGAGAACACTATCTGTATTTTGAAAAATGGTGTTAATATTAAAAAAAAAATAATTCCCAGCAGGCCTCCTACAAATTTAGTATGCTATCAACAATCAATTACTAGTATATATAATGACATTAGGACATATACCCAGTAATAGGGGTGGGGGGAACATGTAAGCATTTGTAATATCCTCTTATTAAGACAATAGAAATAACTGTTATCCTTACTTCTGCTTCTTAAACTATTACCATTTCTCCTTGCCCTGAATAAAATAGGCCCCAATTCATCCCCTACCAGGGGAAAAAAATAAAATGACCGAAAAAATATTCTATGAATGGTAGAAACCTAAAATATCAAACAACAAAAAAAACTAATACATTTATTTGGCAGAACTTAGTATGAAGAAAGCAAATCTTAGAGCCCATCCAGCTGGGTTAAATTGAGCCACCTCAAAAGGAAGACCTGCTTGCAAGTTCCACAAAATGTCAAGGACTCCAATCAAACACCAGTCTCCTTTACACATGTGCTTTTATTCTGTGGTTATAACCTATTGCCATCAATATGAGATCGGAGGGATTTTCCTATTTTAATTTCCTTCCTACCCCTGTATAACTTTTTGCCCTGCACCATGAACACAAACCATTTAGCCTAGCTCAAGATCAAAAATCAAATTGGTGGTAGGGTAAAAAATAAGGTACCTCATTCCTGTCCCTTACTCTGTATCAAATTGATTACTATAGGAGAGACACAAGTTATACCACAGATGAACTCTTCTGTTGAAGGACAGAATAGAAGGCTTAATGTTAGTGACTTGTTTCTTACCTCTTTAGATTTGGAACTTCTACCAGTGGTGCTTTTAGGATTCTTAGTGTTTTGCCCAGCCAAAGTCTGAAACATTAAGTAAACAATATAGAAAAACAGAATTTACAATTATGTTATTAATGTCCTTTAAAAAAAAAAAAGAATCCAAACACCAAACAATATCCAAACATATTTAATTATGCAAATAGTTAACAGGTATACCACACTAAGTCAACAATCATTTAACAGCACAGGCTTCATCTCTGTAAGCTGTAGTTAAATTGTTTTACTCATCTTTTCTTCCCTATAGCCACAATGTCTAAGTTGGGCAATCAGTAAACTGATAAAGGAAGCTTCAATTTAAAAAAAGAAAACCGTTTCCCATTCAGAAGCAGAGTGCTAAGTCACCTCAGGACATTCGCTGCAGACTTTTTTTTAAACCACAGTTATAGTTCTGACCACATTTTATCCAAATAATGCTTTTCAAACCTGTTAGTGAATCACAAACAAGTTTATTTTTCTAAATGTCTATTGGCTTAAATCAATGGAATCATTAAGAGAAACTGGGAGTTTGGGGGTGGAGTGAGGAGATGAAAGTATAAAACAAGATTACATCTCCTGCTCCAAAGCTACCACAGCAGAGCTATTCATTTCAAAGACACACTGAGCCATTCTTCCTACCCTCCTCACCTTATTGTTGCTGTCATCCCGTTTCAAGACGGAAGGTCTAGCCTCTGTTTCCTGAGATTGTTTTGTAATATCCCTGTAATCCAGTTTAGAATCCTTGCCTTGCAGGGCTGATATCCTTCCACTGCCTCCTCTGGTAACACCGCAGTGAGTGGGTCTGAATTTATTGCTGTTTTCAGCCAAGCCTGACCTGGCACTTGGAGGTTTAAGGAGACCCATTTCCTTGGCTGAAAGTTTCTTTTCAGCATTTATTTGATCTCTGAGTACAGATTTTAGAAGACTTTTCTGGTTTTCAGATTTTGAAGCTATAGCTTTTGCCTTTGGAGAGGAGACCATACCAGCCTTGATGCTTGATTTAGTGCCAGATGTATTTGATACAGCCAACATACTAGTTTTACTAGTTTCATCAGGCTTATTGGCCTGACCCATTCCTTTATTTGAGTATGCCTTGGTCACAGCATTTTCTGCAGGCTTTTCTTTCACTGCCGCCACAATCTTTTCCAACTTCTCTGCAACCATCCTAGCATCATTCTTTTCAGCCTTTTCTGTTCCTATTTGCAGACCCATTCTGGTTTCTTTACTATTAATTTCATTCTCCTCCTTTTCATCCATGTTACTTTTCTCAGGAATTCCCTTTTTGTTCACTGCCTTCTCATCCCCGATGGAAATTCCAGGTACTAAGGCCACAACACAAGGAGATGGTACTAATTCTGAAACAGTTCCATGTTTGTCCACTTCAGCTACAGCTTCTATCATAGACTGTGTAATTCCAGAAAAGAAATCTGCTTCAGATGGAGGTTCTTCTAGAATTCCTTTAATGTTCCTTTCTTCTATAAATGCACTGTCAGATGTAGATAATTCTGTTTCAGGGTTAATAATTTCTGCCTCTTCCTTTTCAAAGTCACTGGTATATACCTGCTGATTTAAAACACACTCCTCCACATTTTCAGTGAATAATTCAATACTGATTGGAGTGGATGCTACAAGAGGAATCTCCACTTTGACCTCTTCTTGAGTTTCAACTTCCAATGTTTCAATAGCAAAGTCAGAGTCACACAGTGCTTTTTCGGGTTCTTCCACAAAAGGTTGTTCCAGCTGTACAGAAGTTTCTATTTCAATGTTGGGAACAGTTTCTTCTTCAACCTCACTAGGTTTAATAGAGGGACTATCAGCTGCTGTTTGCACCTCACTTTCATCAACTGGACTGTTTTTCAAGTCAGGGCTAAAAGTATTTAAAAACAAACAAACAAAAAAAAAGAACACAAACAAAAACACAAACAAAAATCAAACTATGATGAGAATTCAACCTTTATAAATAATCCTGTTGATGCCAATTGTTAAGACTTCCTGATGCATTAGTAATAAGCACTGGGAAATCCAGCCAATAGGCAATAAAATGGTTAAGATGTTTTGACATCAATATGTAAACAATATAAAATTTTTAAAAAGATCCTCCATTGCACTGAAGATTTGTTTTTAGTTCAAAGGAAATAATGACAAAACTATATTCACTGATATAATTCTTCTAACCAATTTTTTTCCTTCTGTGTCACGTCTGCACTAGACATGAGAAGTCTGAATGTGAGACATCTCAAATTATTAAGATCTTCCCAAAAGTGGTAACTGAAATAATAAAATTATGTGTACAGTTCTACAATGAAACTAATAATCCATGCATTGAAATTTAAAATTTTAAGTGAATCTTACCTAAAATGAACAGAAAAAGAAACTGGTAGGGAGAAAAGGCTATATACTATATCAACTTTTTTTTTTTTTTTATGTGAGACAGATTTGGTTTTTCCCAAGAACTGTATTTATTAATAATAATACCTAAAAGAGAACTTTCTTTGGAAAAATCTTTTAAATACTCTATTGGATTTAAAGTTAGAGGTAAAACTAATAGAATCACCTTAACATAAAGGATGTGCCTTTGGCTATTTGAGTGAAAAGGTATATATTAAAATAAATCTTTCCAGTTACAGAGAGTAATTCAGAATTCTAAAGTTTTAAGTAAAATTATTCAGAAGAAATGGAGAAAATACATGGCAAGTATATACAACTGATCTTATTTCATTGTGGTCTTCCTAAATCCAAAGTAAACAAAAGTGTATGTGATACCAACTTCTTTCATTGAGACAGAGACAGAGTAACTTTTTATATTAATGTTCCATAGATCAGAGATTATCTTGAAGAGTGACAAGGAAAATCTTAGCTTCCAAAACAATGTCCAGCACGCTATCAACACAAATCAAATTTAACAAAGACATCCACTTAATTACATTAGAAGCAGCACGTTAGAGGAAGACACCAGAATGCCATTTCAATTCCTCATAGTAAAGAATATTGTTTTCCTCCTAGTTTTCAAGGAAGGAGGGGATGAGACAACCCCTTGATACGATTCTCAGAGGATGGCTATATATCTTTTAGTTAATGCAAGATGAGGCGTAGCAGTGTCCTGAGATGTTAACATTTCAAAACTTTGGAAAAAGTGCTACCATATCAGGGTCTTATCATTTGAGACAATAAACTGGTCTTCCCCTCCAAAGATGTTTAAACTTCCAAAGGAAAAAATGTTCTAAAAGATCAGAGAAACACCTCTAGATGAAAAGCTATAAAGGCAGAGTTTGAGGTATTTAAGTTCAACAGTCAGTAACAACAGATCTTAATCAATATGTATTCTATTCATTTATATAACCTTCCTTTATATGGTGAAATGGCTCACAACTTTTTATTTGAAATAATTCATACCCCTTATATTCAAAAATAGGAATGGCTGATTTTAAGTGTTCCAAATCCTTTGAACTAGTCAAAATAAAACCTGTGGCCAAGTACAAATATGACAAAGATAAGAAAAAATAGTGACATTTAGTTGTAACAGTTATTTAAATATTATTTCTCAAAATAATAAGCTTTCATTTTTAAGTTTACAAGACTTTTTTTCAATAAAGAAGATTAAATTCAAACTCCTGCCTCATTATAGAACTGAACCATGAATACTAAATGCTTTAGGGCTATACAAAAACACCAAATCTACTGGGCAAAAGGAAAACAATGGAGATGTTGATTCCTGGCTTCAGGACACAGTAAGTCCTGCTTTACCATATTTAAGGTTTGTCAACAGAAAAAAGCTACTATCTTCTTTATAAATCACTATGCAGTTCCACACTTCAATCAGAGAGCATGGACCTACTTGGAAAAATGGCTTATTACCAAGTTTGTTCATATGTGTTTGTCTTTTTAAATTAGTGCTTTCTTCATAGATTTCATTTACCAAAAACTAACATCTAGTTTTCTGGCTAATATGGGAAAAAAACCTCCGTGTTCATCAGGTTAGCCTGGAAAGTAAATTTGAGATGTCAAATAAATGAATTACTAATACCGAAGTAAAAAAAAAAAAAAAAAAAAAAGTATTTTAAAGATCAAAGGAAAACACAGTCTTATTTTGGGAAATGGCACAAAAAAGAAACAGGGAAGGCATTCAGGATATAGGTATCTAATTTCCATCCCTGTCCCACTTCCATTTCCCCATAAATACCAGGGTTTCAAAACTCAAAAAAAAGCTGGACATGAGAACAAAGATTAATACCATACCCAACACTTTCCGAGAAATTTTAGACTACAACTGAACAATACTGGAGATTAGTATTTATATTTCAGAGAGCCACTGGGTACTTCCCAACATTATTAATGGGTTGGTGAAAATTGCACCTTGCAGCCTTAATTACATAGTAAGTAAATAGTGTTTACATGGGAGGGAATGAGAACAGGCAAAATGTAGAATATTATTAATACATCCATAGATTTCTTTTAAATAGGAAATATATCTAAATACACTGCACTAATTATAAACAAAAGAATCACATTCAAGATGAATCAGCACCTGAAAGCGCTTCAAAAACAAAAACAACACAAGCCACCAGTATTTTCCCAGGATCACTTTACTCTGATAAAGAAATGTGAAGTATTCAGGCCCCATCCCACATCTTTTTCTCTAATGTCACATAAGACAGAAAAAACTGCAAAATGGACATTAAGTTATTAGTACTAGAATTTTAAAAATGAATTTTATAAGATTAAACAACTATCTGTAAATTCATTAAGAAGTATCTTTGGGGTGCCTGGGTAGCTCAGTCGGTTAAGTGTCTGACTCTTGATTTCAGCTCAGGTTATGATCTCATCGTTGGTGGGTTTGAGCCTCATATCAGGCTGTACTGACAAAGAAGAGACCGCATGGGATTCTCTCTATCCTTCTCTCTCTGCCCCTCCCTGCTCATGCCAACACGAGCTCACTCTTTCTCTAAAAAATAAACAAACTTAAAAAAAAGAAAGGATCTCTGATTTTAAAAGGTTAAGTCAAAATAATAAGAGGAAAAAAAATGACCAGAACACAGATACTAGCTGTTCTTGCAGACCTGAAACTATGTCACATGAAATACATAAAATGAATTTTTGAAAGAGCCTACTCAGTCAGCCAGTTAATGTGGCCAAACTGTAGGTCTACCTATGTTACATGTGGCATTACCACTCATTAAGCCCTTCGTGGGCTTCTATATCCAACAGTGTTGTTGGTATTACTTCTTAGACATATGAACATAATTGGTATTGATGATGTACAATTTAAAAAAATTTATACTGACACATATAGCAGATCTAATTGCTTTAAGTTACCAACATATTTTGAAGTACTCTTAATTACCTTTATCATTTAAAAGCCGTATATAAGAATTACTACGAAAAACTGGAGCACCTAGGTGGCTCAGTCAGTTGAGCATCTGACTTCAGCTCAGGTCATGATCTCACAGTTCATGAGCTGGAGCCCAGCATCAGGCTCACTGCTGTCAGCACAGAGCCCACTTCGGATCCTTTGTCCACCTCTCTCTGCCCCTCCCCTGCTCATGCATACTCTATCTCTCAAAAATGAATAAACATAAATTACTAAGGAAAATCCATAAGACATCCTGCTTTTCAGACATCTTAAAATTAGTGCATTAAATAAAACAAACTTTCCATATTTAAACACTTTCAAAATGCTCTTTCAAACTGATAAGCTCTTACTACACTGACTCTAACAAGGGCGAATCATTTAGTATTAAAAAGGGAAAACAATTCTAAACCAGTGATTCCCAAAGAAAAGTAGTATAAAGAAGGTAATTAACTGGTTAGTGTAAAAGTGGTTATTAAGAATGAGAAAGTTACTAAGAAGAGGGTGTACTGTATAGTCTAAACAAACTATGAGGCACTAGTTTGTGTAGACACGTAAGAACAAGTTTTCACTTTTCATCCAAGTTTTCAAACATTATTTTGTTTTATAATAAATATCTTTTCCTTCACCCCAGTTGTTTACAAAAAGTATCAAAATACATACTGAATACTTTCTTTTTGGTTTTAAGTCAATGAAATTTTATTACTGTGTTTATTCAGCAATAGAAAATTCTAACAAGAATATAATATTGATAACAGAATCAAGTTGTTCAAGAGTCTTAGCGAAACATTTCATAAAGAAGTCATATTTATGTATTTAATTCAAACTGAGTTTACATATTCCGTTTTTCTAAAATATCAGTAAATACCTGAAAGAGACAAAAGAACAAAACGACGCTCCTTCAGTCAAAAAAAAAAAAAAAACAAAAACACAGACACGAACCACTGCCACACTTCATATATGTAACACAAAATGGACATGAAAGATACAAATTTTTTGCTACAAAACAATCTATATAGTGAAGTTACTATAAAAGGCAGAAACAAAATTCAGTAATTAAATACTATGCAAAAATGATGGCAAACTTAGAGCAACATACCTTTCTTTTCCTAGTTCTGGGTCTTTGTCAGCTTGAGCCTGTAACACAATTCCACATTTCATTAGAGGCTATTCTACCGGATTTTAAATATTTAACCCATCAGTGCAAGGTTTTCAATTCTTAAAATCTAAGCTAAGGAAACAAGACATCTTAAAAACATATCAAAATGGCTAGTTTTCAGTGCCCACATAACTTTCAGATTCCAGAAATTTTCTTCTCATTAAAGAACTCTAAGGTGTTATAGAGAATAAGCGACACACAGCAATTAATGACAGAAAGTCTCCTTAATGTTGATATAAACAAGAAACTTTTTTAACTTTAAAAGCTTACAATTACTGCCTTTTTAAAAAGAATAAAAACCATCAACCTGAAATACCAACATCTTCATTGTGCAATTATTTAAAAAGACTTCTACTTATAAGAAAGATTACTGAGGATGGCTGGAGGGGTGTTGGGTGGTAGGATGGGCTTAAAGGGCAATGGACATTAGGGAGGGGACTTGCTGGGATGCACACTGGGTTGTTCTAAGTAAGTGGTGAATCACTAAATTCTATTCCTGAAATCATTATTACACTATATGTTAACTAACTTGGATTTAAATAATAATAAAAAAAATCTAAAAACAAAAGTTTTCTACTCAAAACGTCTAGAAGTGCTGAGCAAAACTTAACAATAATCCTTTTAAACATATATCTATTTTTAAAAAAACTTTTTTAAATGTTTATTTATAATTGATAGAAACAGAGTACGAGTGGGGGGCGGGGCGCAGAGAGAGAGGGAGACACAGAATCTGAAACAGGCTGCAGGCTCTGAGCTGTCAGCACAGAGCCCGACACCGGGCTCGAACCCACAAACCATGAGAACATGACCTGAGCTGAAGTCGGACGCCTAACCGACTGAGCCACCCAAAGTAATGTCCCAGGGCCCAAAATGGAAGCGGTAATTAAAATTCAATGCGAATGGGGGCACGTGGGTGGCTCAGGTCATGATCTCTTGGTTTGTGAGTTTGAGCCCTGCATTGGGATCTCTGCTGTCTGGGCAGAGCCCGTTTCAGATCCCGTCCTCATCTCTCTCTGCCCCTCCCCTGCTCACACGCATGCACACACTCTCTAAAAATAAAGAAACTTTATAAACAAACAAACAAATAAATAAATAAAATACTCTGCCTATGTAACCAAACACTGGTCCAGGCACTGGGCACATCAGTGTACAAAACAGCAAAAACTTCTGTTCTTTAGAGCTTATACATACCAGCTATATGCTTTTTCTGTGGGAATCGTGTATTCTGAGTTGAGAATTATCTTTCTCCGTATTTTATCAGATTAAAAAGTGAAAATTATACTTTAAAGAAACTGAATTATGTGCCTAGAGAGGATTACTGGTGCGGGTGATGGGAGCCCCAGAGTTTAAAGGCCTTCTTTATGGGGTCATCTTGTTGGGTATTCAGTCTACAGTGTAATGATACATAACCAAAATTGAAGATGGCAGTTGATAAGCCCCACCCAAAGTATTTACAACTAATCTTCCCATTCACAGGAAAAGCTTAAGGGGGGTGGGGGTGGGGGCTGCGGGAGCTGTAGGATAGTAGAGGAAATCTATACCAGATACCTGTATTAGCTAACTTGCTTCTTTATTCATAAATGAGAAAAACAAATGTACAACAGAGAGCAAGGCAAGATAAGCATACAGAACAGACTAAAGGTATTTCAGAGAACTGAAATCAGTTCCAATTGAAATCTACAAAATCAGTTACAGGTGTTACTTCCAGAAAGATAGAACACTAAAATTTGGAAAGAGAAAATCATCAAAGATAAGAAGAGGAAGACTTCGCCAGGTGAAGAACACACCAATCTTTATAAACTCACTGAGTACTCTAAGCAGGATATATGAAGTAAGTCCCAAACCAAGATAAAACCTTCCCTGCGCTAGCCATACTGATCCTCTTTGGAGTTCCTGAATAAGGACTGTGGACTTAGCACTTGCTCTTCTTTTTGAAAAACCTCCCTTCCTTTTTATTTGTAGAGCTTGCTCTCTTACTTTGTTCAGGTCTCAAATAACTATTCCTCAGAGGGGCTATCCTTGACAACTCTAAAATATGCATTTGCCCCCATCTATTACTCTCTACCTTTTTATCTTGATTAGTCTAAATAGCACTTCATAGCATTTTTTACCACCTGACATGTGTGTGTAAAAGAAAAAGAGAGAGAGAGAGAGAGAGAGAGAGAGAGAGAGAGATTTATATTCTTCTCTACTAAAATATAAGCTCCTTGAGGACTTGGGACATCAACTCCTCTGTTTATCAATGTATTCCAACGTCTAAAACAATGCTGGCATATAGATAAGCACTTAGAAAACTATCTGCTTAATGAATTAATGCATAAATGCTGAAAGCTTTCAGAAGAAAAAAAAGAATACATGAGATATGATTAGAATCAGCCTTCTCCTTAAAAAATACAGGTTAAGGGGCACCTGGCTTGCTTAGTCAGTAGAGCATGCTACTCTTGATCTTGGGGTTGTGAGTTCAAGCCCATGCTAGTTGTAGAGAATACTTAAAAAATAAAATCTTAAAAAACAGTACAGGTTAGGAGCACAGAATTCTCCATCTAGGCAAACTATCAATGAAGTATGGAAAAGCAAAATAAAGTCAATTTCAAATACGCAGGGATTCAGAAATTTACTGTCCACACACACTTTCTGGGGAAAATTATTTGATGATGTAATCTAGCAAACAGAAAAGCAATCCAAGAGAGGAGGAGATATAGAATCCAAGAAATGATAGAAGTAACTCAGAAGAGCAATAAAAAGAAAATAAACATGTACAGTTGCTCTACAAAACAAATGGCCATAAATTTACAACAAAGAGAAGAATCGCTCTAAGGAGAGTAGATTCTATTCAACAAATAGTAATTAAGTTATATGACCTGAATAACAGTTATGAAGACAGTCATCCTTTTTCCTCTCAACAACCACCCCCACTCAAAACTTTACAGGAAATAATCCAAACACTGAAGAAAACAAAAACACAGCATCATTTTGAAAAATGAATGGGAATATAAGAAAGTCACCTCCAAGAGTACAAAATACTGTATTTCCCTCCTTGCAGACCCACTCTCACACTACTGCATTCTATAGTTAATATCTTCTTAATCAAGATATCAAAAATCCAGGGGCGCGTGGGTGGCTCAGTCGCTTAAGCGTCCGACTTCGGCTCAGGTCATGATCTTATGGTTCGTGGGTTCGAGCCCTGCATTGGGCTCTGTGCTGACAGCTCAGAGCCTGGAGCCTGCTTCAGATTCTGTCTCCCTCTCTCTCTGCCCCTCCCCTACTCATGCTGTTTCTCTCTGTCTCAATAATAAATAAACATAAAAAAAAAAGATATCAAAAATACAGATATTAGTTTTTAGTAGTCAGAATTAAGCCTTTATGCTTCACATGCAGGGTAACTATAGTTACATAACTAAAGGTTGTAATGGATACCTGTGTAAGTAACATTACAGGTAACAAAATTGAAAGCGGGGGTGTTGAAGAGGGTCATATAAGGATGTTAATTACTTAATTAGCTCATTATAAACATGGTAAATTTAAAACTGCCATTTTAAAAATTTTGGTACATGATTTATTTCCATTTCCTAGCCTAGCTTTTATTACTTCTCATATAGACTATTACAATACCTTGAAATTAGTCTACCTGCCTCAATCATCGATTTACCATTTTTTGTATCAGTGTAATGGATGCTATGTGATATGCTCAAGATTATGAGGCTACCTTATCTGTGGTACAGCTAAGTCTTTGTTCTTATGTTCTTCAATTTAATAAGCCATAACAATAAGGTTCTGAATAAAAGCTTGGCAAGTAAAGTATCAATTCAGGCAGAGGTTTTCAATATTTTCACTTGTTTCATTTTAAGTCTAAAGATTTGGGGCTGTATTTTTAGAAAAATAATTTCTGTATCATCAATGTTTACTATAATTCTGAACAATGTCCTAACTTGAAAATATCAAAAACACAAATTTTAAAAAATATAATGTTCTATTGAGAAAAAAATACTAAAAACTTTTAAAATCGTTTCTGAAATTATCAGGTTAAACAAGTCACTCATATTTATGCGGAAATCAGTACCTATCACACGATGCATTTACTTATAGATGCTCGATGTAATTTGGCTTTAGATGGTGGAATTATATTTTTCTTAAGCTAGCATATGATTTTTGGCACATTAATAAAAAAAAAACATACAGACACCAAATACAGGCCCTATTATTTACCTTCTATTATGGAGATACAATCAAACTGTTAGGAAAAACATCTGTTTGAACTTAATTCTTTCAAAGATGGTTTACTTATAGTTTTCATACATGTATTATTACTGTGTAAGCCAATAATCTGTTAACTCTTATGTCTTATACAAGAGTTTATAATAAATTAAAGAAAAGAAATAAATTTCTTCTATCAGTAAAAAGCCAAAATGGACTCAAAGTAGGCTCTGCATTCTGCAGATAATCACGATCATGTTACATACATGGAATCGTTCTACACATATGTCCATAGTAAGTATCAGAACGAAAATGCTACATTTTTCAAAATTACCTCACATGACTCTACTTTAGACCAATTTATACTGCACCATAAACCATGACAGTTGGAGTAGTGATTGCAACACAAATTTTTAAAAGAAAGAATGTCTAAACTCAGTATCAATTTGACTACTCTCCAAGAATAATTCTTAAAAAATTTCCTTCAGAGTACTTCTTCTAGTGTTGGAAGAATTACCTTTACAGTTTTTTTCTTTTTCTAAAAGCACAAAAGTTGATACAAAATAATCTTACCTCTGATGAGTCCATCTTTGGAGATAACGTGCAGGTCAATACATGGTCACCTATGTTCTGTGGATTTTGTTTCAGAAAGCTATACATTGACTGAGCAGATTCAGGACTATCTAACTGAAGAATTGCCTTTGAAGAAGATACCAAAAAAAATGTATTAGTATCTCTCCTTAAAAAAAAAATAAATAAATAAAGTAGAATTACCATATGATCCAGGAATCCTGGAATTCCACCCTAAAGAACCCTAAGCAAGGACTCTAACAAACATTTGTACACCCCTGTTCAGATCAGTGTTATTCACAATAGTCAAAGGGTGGAAGCAACCTAGTAATCAACGGATGAATGAATAAACAAAATGTGATGTATGCAATGGATTATTATTCAGCTTTATTTTTATTTATTAAAAAAAGGTTTTTTTGGATGTTTATTTTCGAGAGACAGAGAGACAGAATGCCAGCGGGGGGAGAGGGTCAGAGAGAGAGGGAGACACAGAATCCGAAGCAGGCTCCAGGCTTTGAGCTGTCAGTACAGAGCCCGATGCGAGGCTGGAACCCATGAACTGCAAGATCATGACCTGAGCCGAAGTCGGACGCTTAACCAACTGAGCCACCCAGGCGTCCCAATTTATTTATTTTGAGAGAGAAAGAGGCAGGGAGAGGGAAAGGGAAATTCCAAGCAGGTTCCGCACCATCAGCATGGAGCCAGATGCAGTGCTCAAACCCATAAAACTGTGAGATCATGACCTGAGCTGAAACCAAGGGAGTCGGACGCTTAACCAACCAAGCTATCCAGGTGCCCCTATTATTCAGCTTTAAAAGGGAAGGTAATTGTGACATATGTTACAATATACTCTGAAGACTTTAGACGAACTGAAATAAGCCAATCGCAAAAGATCAAATATTGTATGATTCTACTTATATGAGGCAGTTAGAATAGTCAAATTCATAGAGATAGAAAGCAAAATGGTAGGATGGTGGTTGTCAGGGGGTAGGAAGAGGGGGAAGGAGAAATAACTGTTTAATGGACAGAGGGTTTCAGTTTAGGAAGATAAAAAAGTTCTGGAGATGGATAATGATGATGGTTGTTTAACTAACAACATGAATATACTTAATGCCAGTGAATCAAACAGGGATAAAACAACAAGTTCAATTATATATATTTTAGCCCAACAAAAACATTTTTAAAATTTTTATAAAGAATGGATATATTTTTCTTCCAGACTTCAAATGTGATTTCAACGGTGAGGTTAATCTTCATTTCAAAGGAAAGAGAAAACAATCCTTAAAATGTATCAAAGTCAAGGCAAAATGGCAAAGTATGATAGGTATTTTTAAGAAATTCGGGGTGCCTGGGTGGCTCAGTCAGTTGAGCATCCAATTTCGCCTCAGGTCATTCATGATCTCTCAGCTCACGAGTTCAAGCCCTGCATCGGGCTCTGTTCAAGCCCTGCATCGGAGCCTGCTTTGGATTCTATGTCTCCATCTCTCTCTCTCCGCCCCTCCCCCACTCATGTTCTGTCTGTCTCTCTCTCAAAAATAAATAAATATTGAAAAAAATTTTTAAAAAAAGAACTTCAAAAAATACCTCCCAGAGAATTAAACTTTTATCAAAATTCCTTATGCCATCTGTCATCTCCCTTCCCTATGTCATACTATTTCTAAAGCAGCTAACAATCTAACATGCTCTATGTATCAGAAGCATGTCAAAATTAGTTACCTATTTTTGGTAAATTAGGTGCTTTTTCAAAAGCAAACACTGTCAACTTTGATATGAAATGCTACTTTTCTAGGTAATATATGCTTCATCAAAATCTAGTTTTAGGGGTACCTGCGTGGCTCAGTCAGTTGAGCGTCCAACTTCAGCTCAGGTCATGATCTCACGGTTCGAAAGCCTGAGTCCTGCATCGGGCTCTGCATTGACAGCTCTGAGCCTGGAGCCTGCTTCAGATTCTCTATCTCCCGCGCTCTCTCTGCCCCTCCCCCTCTTATAATCTCTCTTTCTCTCTTGCAAAAATAAACATTTTTTTAAAAAATCTAATTTTATTGAACAAGTATCTGAATATTAAACACAGAGTACAGCAAATGTAAAGAGGTTAATAATTTCTTTTAAGGAAGGAAGCCAAACCATGAAGTAAAAGACTGACCATTTTATACTTCTTTCCATATAAGTATGGAAACAAAGAGACCTAACAACTCTCTATGTGTTTTATTGCTGGAAGGGACTTTAGGAACTATCTGGTAACAATTTTTTTCATCTTACAAATAAGAACTGAAAGTGTAAGCCAACTCAGCCAAGGTCACAAAAGTAGTTAAGGTTAGATGAACTCAAATCTGAACTTTCCATTAAGATAATGTTCTACCATTAAGATAGTGCTGACATTTCAGAGCCTGGAGCCTGCTTCGGATTCTGTGTGTGTGCCTCTCTCTCTCTCAAAAATAAACAAACATTAAGAAACAAAAACAAAAACAAGAAACTAGGAGTTCTGAGAAAGGGATCATCTCTTGCTTCTTATCACAGCCCAGGAGAAAATATGCTGATCTACCATAATGCTAAGAAATTAAATGTTTATAGGTGCTTCAGTTCAGAAGATGAATTAAAAGTTGCAAACCCATGGGGCACATGGGTGGCTCAGTTGATTAAACATCTGACTCTTGATTTCAGCTTAGGTCATGATCTCACAGTTCATGAGACTGAGCCCTGTTTTGGGCTCTGCACTGATAGTGCAGAGCCTGCATGCTTAGAATTCTCTCTCCCCACTCTCTCTCTGCCCCTCCTCTGCTGATACTCCAAATCAATCTCAAAACAAACAAACAAACAAACAAACAAAAAGACACAAATCCTTAAGAGTACAGGTTTAGTCATATATTCTCTACAGAGCACATAGCTAAAACAGAAGGGACCTTCTTACCTTGTTTTTATTGCTCATGAATACATGGTGATCCACTTTTCCAAACTGAAGTCCAACACAAAGTACACACTGAAGTCCATCTTCTGGTAAGTTATCAAGATGTACAAATCGATTGTAAATTTTATCTACATTTGCCTGTAGTTTTTTAAGAAAGAACATAGAAAAAGAGAAACACAGCTGAAGTATCAAATTGTCAAACACAGATTAAGAGTAATTTAATTTTCCATAGGTCAGATGACATCCTCTCCCGAAGGTAAGAAAATGACTACGTGAGTGAAGACAGTGAGATCTTAGTTTTAGAAACAATTCACTGAAACTAGAAGTATAATCTTTCTTCTGTCAACATAATATTTACCCAACACTTAATATACCTAACCCACTTAACATGGCTCCAGGATCTGGAAAATACTTCACATTAGGGACTACCATGACACTTTATTTTTTTTATTTGAACTAAGAAAAAACCCATTCTACACTTCTATCACCTCAATTATTTTAAAATAAGTACTAAGGCTTTCTTTTATTTATAACAGGTGAATAACCAATGTTTCTACCAATTAAAGTGTACAAAGGTATTTAAAAGCAACACTTACCTCTGGGTCATTTTCTTTAATCAAGGTTGTAAATATAGCTTCCTAGAAATGGCAAATAGAGGGAAGTGTAAGTCTTCCTCATTCATACATTTACTTAGTCAAGTTTTATGATAAAATAACCTATATGAATAAGCATTAAGTCAGCAAAAGTTTTGTTCCTTCTTAAACTCTTTCCTTCTTCCTAATTATTCAAGTCCCACCTTAATACATTTTAATTCTTCCTCTTCCCTTAAGTACATTAAAGATTAATAAGGTGGTATCAGGGAGGACATTTAAATTCACATACAAGGAATAAGAGAATTAATTTAGCAGACAGAGAATTCAAATTATAAAGCGAAAGTGAGTAAGTAGGGGATAAGGAAGAATAAAAATGTAGGCTAGTAGGGGTGCCTGGGTGGCTCACTTGGTTGTGTTGGATTTTGGCTACGGTCATGAGTGTCAAGCCCCTCTTCTGGCTCCATGCTGGGCGTGAAACCTGCTTGGAATTTTCTCACCCTTTGCCCCTACCCCAAATACCAACTCACACACTTTCTCTCAAAAAGAAAGAATGCAAAAAAAAAAAAAAAAAAGCAAAGGAAAGCAAAGCAAAAAAAGAAATTTAGGCTAGTAAAAACAAACAGTAAAGAGTATTAAATGTACAGTTATTTAGTGCTATTGAATTATAAAGAAAGCTAACAGTGGTATAAGACAAAAATGTCAAAGCTGGGAAAGGCTAGCTAATGGAACTTTATCTTAGGAGACTCTGGTTCTTAACCTTTTTTCTTTTCAAAGGAATATGGACACACATAAAACAATACCACCAATTGTATCAGAGAAATTTTCAATGGAAGGCTTTCTCAAATTATACGCATTTCCACTTTCCTCCAGAGTTCTAATAACTCTAACTTGATGCCTCTTAGCAGTTGACAATAAATGTTTGTAGGCCACAGAGAAACAGTGAAGGGTCTCTACATCAGTTGAATTTGAACAGATTTGAATTTTATGTCAGTCTCATGACTTTGTGGAGAAAGATTTTAAGAGACACAAAACTAAAGTTAGAAGACAGAGAACTACTTTAGTTGTTTTTTTTTTTTTTTTTTTTTAAGTTTGTTTTTTTATCAAGAGACACAGAGAGGGAGGGAGGGAGGGAAGGAATCCTAAGCAGGCTCTGCACTGCTAACACAGAGCCCAACTCAGGGCTCAAACTCCCAAACCGTGAAATCATGACCTGGGCCAAAACCAAGAGTCAGTCGCCCAACCAACTGAGCCACTCGGGCACCCCTGGAGTTTTTTGTTTTTTGAATTTCCTTTTTAAGTTTATTTATTTATTTATTTTGAGCGAGAGCGCAAGTGGGGAGGGGCAGAGAGAGAGAGAGAGAGAGAGAGAATCCCAAGCAGGCTCCATGCTGTCAGCACAGAGCCTGATGTAGGGCTCGAACCCATGAACCGTGAGATCATGACCTGAGCTGCAACCAAGAGTCAGACACTCAACCAACTGAGCCACCAAGGTGCCCCTAGTTGGAGTTTTTAAGAAACAAAGCAATGATGGATAGGATGAAGAAAGAATAAACCACAGAAATATTTATGACTTAAAATATACAAGATTGATTGTGAGAAACCAGAGAAAACTCAAAAATAAATAGAATCTGGGATTCTAGTTTGGAGGGCAGATAACAGCAGTCACATGAGAACAAAGTGTGGTAGAGGCGCCTGGGTGGCTCTTGGTTGGGCATCCTGCTCTTGATTTCAGTTCAGGTCATGATCTCATGGTTCCTGAGATCAAGCTCCAAGTCAGGCTCTTCACTGGCAGCACAGAGCCTACTTAGGATTCTCTCCCCCTCTCTCTCTCTGCCCCTCCTCCACCGTGCACTCATGCTTGCTCTCTCTCTCATCATAAATAAACATTAAAAAAAGAATAGAGTGTTGTCTACAGATAGTAGTTTTCAATTTTTTTTCTGTTCTAAAATATATGAGGGGTTAAATTCCCTCAGTATGGAAGTAACTCTCAAACAATGGAATAGGAGACTATGAAGGAACAGGAAGCTTTCTCAATGGTTCAAAGAAAACAGTAACCTGAAGAAGCAAACCAGAAAACATTTAACAAACTATAATAAATTCAATTTAAAAATGTTATAATATTGTAGAAAAACAGATGGTAAGTCTATTATTTACCTCATCTTTTATATTCATGTTTTCAGGAACCATACTTATTGAGAGCTGATTTCCATCCATTGATATTGGGAAGCAGGTATAAAATTTTACCATAGAATCTGCACATTTTCTATTTATTTCCATAAATACCTTTTAAAATAAAAATTACAAGAACAAAAAATACATTTATTTAAGTTACTTTTTTTTGAAAAGATTTAATACCTAAGAGTCAAATAAACTGAATAACTTAGTAAATATTTTAAAGAAAAAAAAAAGGCATTTCTCAAAAGTGAGGCCAACAGACTTAAAATATTACAACCATAAGGAATGGATGATTGAACTTTTCAGGCAATTAATACTAAAGAGAGAAATAAGAGTGGACATTCTACTAAATGACATTAAGGAAAATCTTGTTTATCTTATTCATCATTGTATCCTTAGTACCTAGAGCAGTATCTGGCATATAGCAGACATTTAATAAGTATTTGTTAAGTAAATAAATTTAATGGTTGATAAAATATGAGAAATATGAGAATTGAAAGAACCAAAGAAATGTGTAATTATTAGCAAGTTATTTTTGATTTTGTTGTTTTCCTAATTGTGAAATAGGTAGTTTCGCAAATTTTGGTTTTAATTTTCATCCCTGGCTAAATAAATAGGTTGAACATTCTTCTACATGTGTCTGATAGTTAATGAGATAGAAATCTTCCATATATTTGTTCATAGCTGTAATTCTTTTTTTTAAAGAATTACCTCTTTGTGTCATTTGCCAATTTATCGAACTTTTAATATTTTACAGCATAATGTGGGCATGAATCTTTTTTTCCCATTACAATAATAATTAGAAGATTTTTAATTTACATCTTGCATTATGTTCATTTTAATCCACAAATGTTTAAAATGTTTTTATGATTGAACCTAGTATTTCTCCACGTAATACCTAGAAAAGTATTAAATCTCCCAATAGTTAATAATTTTAGTCAGCTCTAATCAAAATTGGGCAGATAATAGTCTAGATTTTCTGTATTTGATTTTATATTTAAAGTATCTACTCATACTTTGGTATATGATGCAAAGTGTGAATCTGAATTATTTATTTCCAGATTTCCACAACTTCCCCCTATTTTAATGTACTCACATAAAAAATTATTTTATTAAAAAGTCATTCTTGGGGCTCAGCCAGTTAAGCATCCAACTCTTGATTTTGGCTCAGGTCATGATCTCATGGATGTGAGATCCAGCCCTACACTGGGTGTGGAGCCTGCTTAAGATTCTCTCTCTTCCTGTCCCTCTCCCCCTTCCCTGTTCACACATGCTCTCTCTCGTGGGGGGGGGGGGGAGAACCCTTCCTTTTATTCTTTACTCTAAATAGAAAGTTTTACTGAAATATAATATATTATAAAGTTCACCTGTTTAAGTGTAGAATTCATTGGTTTTCAGTAATTTATAAAGGTGTACATTCAAATAATCTATTTTTAATATAATGTGAAATTGCATGTAACTTGCATTCACTCTTCTCTTCTAACTCTGTTTTCTTAGGCAAACTGCCTCCAACAACCATCAAACATATATATCCTACTTTCAAAGATTCTAGTGATCACCAACTCGTTTCTAATGTAAGAACACCACTTCTAATCACCTGAGTGGTGTTTCCGTTAAACTTTCCTGAAAACTCACCTCTTGTAAAATACATTCCACAAGCTGTTTATTATTAACAATAAACTTGGTTTTGTTTTGAAATTACAAAAACAGTATGTACTTATTCCTGGAAACTTGAAACACAAAGATAACCTAGGTTATTCTAAGTACTGATGACATCTTTGTCTGAGAATGGTTACTTCCCATTTGAGTACAATTGGTAAAATAGCAGGAATACTAGTAAAAAAGTGCTATACGAGTTTGTAAGTCATTATAAAACTCTGTATTAACATACTGATGATAAAGTATTTTCTTTAGACTAAAATTTTAAGCAAACTTTTGACACATTTATTAAGCCATCCTCCCCATCATTAAAACTAGGTCAGATTAGAATAACACTAAAATATGGAATATCTATTTTATATTTTAAAAATTCCTTAGGTTGAGATGGCTTAATTATTTTGAGGTGCTGCCTTAAACCCTTTTAATTTTGTGAACTTATTTTCAAAGTGTGCTTCAGACAATATTAACAGCTATTATCAACGCTTACCTTTTTATGAGATGATAAAATCAAAATATCCTTTAAACCACCAAATGGTTTTACTAGGTTGTAAACTTCTTCTATAGAATATCCTTTATTAGGCAAATTAGAAATAAGTACCACACACATTTCCTCTGTTTCCTTCAAAACAAATTTAAGAGTTGACATTCAAATTTCTTTAACTGCTTCTGTATTTACTTAAGTCTATGCTGCAGATCATTTGTTATGGTAGTATTTAAACTGACTACATTTAATACTCAATCTTATCAATTAAGAAGGATGGTCCAAACCTCAAAAACAAAACAAAATGCCAATGTCCTCTCTTCAAGTACATAGCATAATTTCACTCATACCATCTGTCATCCAGTCAAAGCCTTTAGTTCTCTTTCTCAACCACTGTTTAAAAATACAAGTTTAAGGGGAGCCTGGCTGGCTTAGTCAGTGGAGCATGCAACTCTTGATCTTGGAGTTTTAAGTTTGAGCCCCACACTGGGTATAAAGATTACTTTAAGAAAATTAAGTCTTGGGAGGTGCCTGAGTGGCTCAGTTGGTTGAGCATCTGACTCTTGGTTTTAGCTCAGGTCATGAGCTCATAATTCGTGGGTTTGCACCCCACATTGGGTTCCGCGCTGACAGTGTCAAGCCTGCTTTGGATTCTCTCTCCTTGCCCCACCCCTGCACACACTCTCTCAAAATAAACAAACTTTTAAAAATAAGTAAATAAACAAAATATTTATTAAAAAAACTAAAAATAATTAAAAAATAAAAATACAACTGGGGCACCTGGGTGGCTCAGTGGGTTGAGCATCTGACTTTGGCACAGGTTCGTGAGCTCCAGCCCACATCGGGCTTGCCGCTTTCAGTACACAGCCCACTTAGGACCCTTTGCCCTCCCCCTTCACTTCCCCTGCCTGCTCATGTGCTCTCTCTCAAAAATAAGCAAAAATTTAAAAAATAGTAACAAAAATAAAAATACAAGTTTAAAACACCAGTTTGTCTCTGACAACACCTCCATGCTCTGCTGCCACTCCTGTGCCATGTTTTGCTAACACCCCCAAGCTCTAAATCAGAGCATATCCTTGTATCTTCCTGAATAAAATGATCTTTTAGGCAATATTAAAAAGCTTCCCTAATCTCTTAGAAACTTTTCCCTATAACCCACTTCCCATTACAAAGTAAATAAATACTTTCATTGCTGCCTTCTCTTCTCTCGGATCTATTTTATTCTTCAAATGACTCTCATCAATGCCAATTTTTCCTTTAGTGAATGTTGGGAAGATCTCCAAAGGTGTATTATAGTAAGGTGACTTTTCTTTTGAAAAATAAAAAGGGGGGGGGGGGGTGTCAGGAAGTTATAATTTTTATAAATAAGTTGAAAATGATTTTTAACTAGCACATCAATTGTGTGCATAAATGTTCCTTTCAAAGTCTTTAAGTCAATCTATTTGTGGTTTAAAATATTCTTCCTGAAACATGGGGTGCCTGGGTGGCTCAGCTGGTTGAGCATCTGACTCTTGATTTTCCAGGGTCTTGGGATTGATCGTGTCCAGCTCTGCTCAGGATGCTCTCTCTCTCTGTCCCTCTCCCCCACCTTGTGTACCCTCTCAAAAAAAAAAAGGGGGGGGGGAGCTTCCTGAAACAATAGTAAGATACATACTACTTAGTTACTACTTGAAGAATGAATCTATCAGTCAAAAATAAACTTAATGCTCAGCACTTGAACGATCAAGACCTTAACCAGTAAAATCTAAATTAATATGATTTTAATACATTCAAAATGACAAATGTAACCACAGGAAAACAATAAAGCAAATATTATGCCCTCAAATAAAATTTGAAACTCCACTCACTATTCTAAAAACATATAGAACTGGTATTCTAAATAATAACTTATCTCCCATTTGCTTCTAAGAAAAACAGACTTCAAAAAATTCTACTGGTTCTAAAGAGACAACTGGTTTTTCTACTCAAAAGCACATTCTGGCCTAATCTCTTTTTCTCAGTGAAAGGTAAGCCTCAAAAACATGTACCTTTTTAATAATTTGCACCTAAATTTTTATGACTTATTTTGCAACTCAAACCCTATCTAAAAAGTCACAAATGACAGATTTTTACCATGCCAAATCCAGTGCACTTTTTACTGGGTTTACAATAAGAAAAATATAAAAACTGACCTTGTTGACTTGCTCATTTTCTGTGGCCTCCACAGCAGCTTCATAAGATACAAAATAAAGTAAGAATTCATGCAAATATATTTTATTTATCAAGATCTCACTTTTTCCACATTGGATTAAACAGTAGAGCTGCATGAAAGTGTACATAACTGACAAAATACTAGAAAATTTAAGAACGAAGTAGCTATAGAAGTAACACTGGTTTTTAAATTAATATGTTTCATCTTATTCCCTGTAAGAGGAAAACTTCAGAATAATCAAGAGACAAGGTGTAGATCTGAATCACAATATTTTAAATTTCACTTAGGTAATGAGCCTCATATTTAAAAAAAGTATTAACTATATCTGACACAAAATTAAATACCTATTTTCTTAAAATTTAATTTTCCATCTATAAACATAAGAAAACAAAATAAAATTTTTATTGACCTACCTGAAATAGTTTCTTTGGGACTATTTTCAGTGGCTTTGACTTCCATACTGGTCTTTATTTCAGAGTTTTCTGCATGAAATAGTCTGCTTTAATAGTCTAGAAAAGCACACTAATATAATTAAACTAATGAATCTAAACAGGAACTTAAAATTTATTTTGTCACTCAAAGTTCCCTTCAGCTGACCTGATTTAGGACAAAGCTCATATAGGTTTTTCTTTGAAAACAACAAAACAATCCCTTTGAAGATTTTAAAGCAATAATTTCAAAATACACTGCAAATGTACACCTAGAAGATGTGAAGAAAGCACTAAATGAAAGCATTTCAAGCTTACCTCGTACAATGACAGGTTTATTGGCGTCTTTGTTTTTGACAATGCCAGCCTTTTTGACTTCTAGAGACTTCTTTCCGCTAGATTTTGCTTTTAAAAGTAAAAGTGAACTGTTATTCTAAGGATCTATTCAATCACTTAGCATCTTTCATACTAACACACAGAAGTAATTTAGTCCAAAATTATTATAAAAGCAGTTCGTTTCCACGTAGTTATCATTCCCACTTATATGTTTACCATTAAGATTAAAAGCAAATTTAAAATGAGATACAGTTCTTGTTGATGGCCACTAATGATCCAAAGATTTATCCGCCAAGTGGCAGAAGCACATCATTATCACACACAAAAATCGTATTTTTAAATATCTACAAAGTTTCTTTAACATTAGTCTACATATAGGGGCACTGGGTGGCTCAGTCGGTTAAGTGTCCAACTTCAGCTCAGGTCATGATCTGGTGGTTCATGAGTTTGAGCTCCAAGTCGCTTTCTGTGCTGACAGCTCAGAGCCTGGAGCCTGCTTCGGATTCCGTCTCCCTCTCTCTCTCCCCCTTGCCTTCTCATACTCTGTCCCTCATTCTCTCTCTCTCTAAAATAAATATTAAAAAAAATTTTTTTAAATAAAATTAGTCTATATATTAATAAACAGATCATATTAGTTTCAACACGTTACATTCCTTTATGGAGAAAATACATTCTTTTTACAGGGTAAGAAAAATCTTCTCTGGAGTAACAGATAGGGAAGGTTAATATGAAGTGACAGCTCTAAAAAATGAGGAAAATAAAGATTAAACAATTTGTAGGGGGAGTGACAGAGCAGCCTGTAATCATACAGCTATTAAAAATGTTTTCTATACAGGGGCCGCTGGATGGTTCAGTCGGTTGAGTGTCAAACTCTTGGTTTTGGCTCAAGTCATGATCTCACAGTTTATGGGTTCAAGCCCTGCATTGGGCTCTGTGCTAATGGTGCAGAGCCTCCTTGGGTTTCTCTCTCTCCCCCTCTCTCTGCTCCTCCCATTGTTTGCTCTCTCTCTGTTTCTCTCTCTCAAAATAGATAGACAACTTAAAAAAAAAAGTTTCTTACACAAAAATGTATCTGCAATGGCACACACTGTCAAGGACCAATGTACCAAAAAGTCCCATTATATGTCAGGTTTTAAGTATTAAAGAAGTATCTACTGAACTTTTCAAGATGTTAGTAGATACTACAAATTATATGAATATAAAGCTTGCTTTTGATATTACGCTTATTATATTCCTTAAGGCAAGAAGAACTTAATAAAACCTCTCCTTCCCAATAGTCTTACCTGTTTTGATTGAAGCTTTATTACCTTTAGCAGCTACTGTTACCACAGATTTTACAGAACCAGCTGATTTCCCTAAATAACAAAAGTTATAGTCAAAACTGGTTTATTTAATTGGTATCAACGATCCCCAAAGAACCTCATAAAAAATATGAGTGACAAAACATTTTACCCAAAACACATAATGCTATCATCATTGGGGCACAGGTCATTTCCTAAATCTAGCAAGGATGATAATTTCTTCAGGGGAAAAAAAAGATCACTAAAATTAGAATTCATCTCCCCGGTGAGGTATTTAAAAGTAGCATTCAGGCAAGTTAAATAAATTTGTAAACGTGTGGATCAACTAAGAAGCAAAATTACTAACTGCATGGATATAAAAATAATCCCAAGTGCCTGGGTAGCTCAGTTGGTTAAGCGTTTGACTCTTGGTTTCAACTCAGGTCACGATCTCAAGATTCATGGGATACAGTCCTGCATTGGGGTCTGTGCTGACAGCAGGAAGGCTGTTTGGATTTCTCTCTCTCCCTCTCTCTCTCCTCTGTCTCTGCCTCCTCCCCGCCCCCAACCTTGCACCCACTCTCTCTTTCAAAATAAAAAAACATTAAAAAAAATCCTATAATGGTTTTAATGGTTACACAAGCAGTTATAATTAGGGTCTCCCAGCCCAAGCTTCCTTGGATTGCAGTTGATTGATAAGCACTTAAGAATACTTACAATCATGGCTAGGCCACATGAAGACTGCTACAACTCAGTCCTAGTGGGCCCTATGTGAACAGGACTATTTAAATTGTTCTGACCCTTCTTTGTACTACATACACATTATGGTTGCTTATTTTCAAGGATGATGTGGAAAGACTGTGATCACAAAGCGTCACTGAAAAGATCACCAGAGAATAAAATCCCTTTCAGAGAGCAACAGGAGGATTAGCTCTGAAAACAAGGATCCATTAACTACCAAGGATGCATTATGAGGAAAAAGCCCAGAATCACAAGTCAGTAGATTAAAGGGTGCCCACTTGGTTAAGCTTCCGACTTCAGGTCAGGTCATGATTTCACAGTTTGTGGGTTTGGGCCCCGCATCAGGCTCTGTGCTGACAGCTCAGAGCCTGGAACCTGCTTCGGATTCTGTGTCTCCCTTCCTCTCTGCCCCTCCCCCGCTCACGCTCTGTCGCCATCAAAAAATAAATAAACGTTAAAAAAAAAAAAAAGTCAGTAGATCAAGCTGAGTTCCAAATTAAATTGTTAAGTCTTGGGGGCTCAGTAGGATAAGCGTCTGACTTTTGGTTTTGGCTCAGCTCATGATCTCATGGTTCATGAGTTTGAGACCCATGACAGGCTCCAACTGCTGGTGTGGAGCCTGCTTGGGATTCTTTCTCTCTCTCTCTCTCTCTCTCTCTCTCTCTCTCCCCCTCCCTCCCTCCCTCTCTCTCTGACTCCCGCCAGATAAATAAATAAACTTAAAAAAATTGTTAAGTCTTGGGAAATGAATCAATTTCTGTGCACATCTGCCCATTTATAAACAAGGGTGGCAAAGGTCATGATTCCTTTACAGAACCCATGTGAGAACATGATCATACTTTTGAAAAGTTATCATACAAATAAAACAATTATAGATATGCACAAAAATCAAAGGAAATAGTTTACAAATTCACCCTTTATATCCAAATACAGACCCTAACCATTGCTCAAAAAGATTAATACCAATCCTTACAGAGTATCACCTAACTAGTCATTTCTTAGTCAACCTCAAATTCTGACACAATGAGCCCCAAAGAGCCCTTAAGTATTTCTTTCACTATCCCTATATTATAATAGGCCAATCCAGTTCATTACTTCTGGCTGGGTAATCTGAACTTAAGGGGAAAATATGTAGAATTAATTTCCAACAGTTAAGGGGTGGCTTATCAGCTTTAACACCCATTCCCCCAAATCTCCACCAAAACTTCCATAAACTTATTATCAAATCAATATTGAACTGTTTAGTAAAAAAAAATGCATCCTCAAAACAAGACTTCCAGCTTCCCTATCCACTCAGATTACTGCTTCGAAGAAACTACTCTATGAAAATTCTGGATCTGCCATGAACAATGGTATTTCCCAACTGAAACCTGCTTCCTTCCTACCATTATAGAGGAGATAATTTAATATACTGATCTCTATCCACTTAAAAGGATGACTCTAAACTAACCAGTATTTAGTAGAAATGAGAAATAGAAAGGATAATGCTAGAATAGAAAAAAAATAATTAAAACCCACTATAGTCCATAAAAACGGAAAACGTAATTTGCTGTTTATTATCTGAGTTATTTTATAAAAGAAAGTACACCAGAGAGAAGTCTTCAATAAAAAAGAGGGGAATTATCTGATACTCATCATGAGAAAGTTTCCCAATTATATTATTTTAATAATTACTATAAAGAAGGAGCATTACATCCACTAAGTCTCTTTCTCAGAATTTCTAGATGTCTATAAGTTAAAAAAAAATTAGTATACACTCAACACATACTATGTCACATGAAATCCAAGACTACTGCTATATACTTTTAAAGTAATGTAAAGCTAAAGCTAACTAGTATGTCTAGAATTCTAGTAAAAAACATACCTGAAGACTTATTTACTTTGGTTCCAGATGTCTTGACTTGTCCAGTTTTGGCTAGTAAGAAAAATATATCAAGGACACATTACAAATAATATCACGTAGATTTAGTAAAGACCTAACCTGGCAATGACTGAAAAAACACTGTAAGAAACATCCTTATACTCATCTTTGTATACTGTGCAACTATTTAGGTAAATTGTGAGACCCAGAGCTAATGAGGAAAAAGGCAAAGATTTAAATTTTACCTGTATTAAATTGCCCTCCATGAAGTCTGTACCAACAGATATTCCCATCAATGGCACATGACAGTGGAGCTTCCATTTCCACACACAGTAGATAAGTTACTAATCACTCAATGAGTAACCACTCCAGTGAGAAGGAAACTGGTATGGTTTAATATTTATTTTTTTAATTAGGAGTCAAGTTGTATTGATTTTCACATGTTTAATTCAACACTCTATCTTTCGCACTGTGATCTGCTATTCATAAGATCTGCCAACTTATCCTTTGGGTTGTTGAGGTTTTTCTTATTATTTATTAAGAGGTCTTTATATATTAAGAAAATTCGTCTCGGGGGGGGGCGCCTACGTGGCTCAGTCAAGCATCCAACTTCGGCTCAGGTCATAATCTTGTGGTTTATAAATCTGGGCCCCAACATCACACTCTCTGCTGTCAGCACGGAGCCTGCTTCAGATCCTGTTTCCCTTTCTCTTTGCCCCTGCCCCGCTCATGCTCACTGGCGCGTGCACACGCGCTCTCTCTCTCTCTCTCAGAAATGAATAAACATACATTAAAAAAAGAAAAAAGAAAATTCATCTGTATCACACAGGTAACAATTATTTAAAAGTTATGCAAAATACTTATGTAAAAATACTTTCTATGTAATCAAATGTTTTCCTCATTCAAATGTTTTCCTGATAGGGAAGGAGGTCCTCACTCTGAAATTAAAAAACAAACCAAAAACCTCCACATTTGCCTTCAATACTTTAATTACCATCTTAAGTATCACATTAAATCTTTGACCCATCTGCATTTTCCATTAAAGTACTTTACTTTTATAAAGTGGCTAGTCAACTTAATGAATAATTCGTTGCTAATTAAAATATTACCATAACGATTTACTGATGTTCCATCTGATCTAGGGACTATTTCTAGAATCTCTCTGTCCTACTCCCTTTTGTCTATTTGTGCAACTACATGAAACTATTCTGAAACTTTACCTTTGTAATGTATTTTATTTGTAACTTTTTAAAATGATTTTCTTTTCAGGTTTTCTTTCCTTTGTAATATATTTTAATATGTTACTGCTAGTCTGTCCTAATTATTTGCAAAATTTTCTGGTCTATTCTATATTATTTATGTGTAAACTTTATAATCAGCTTATCAGTTTTAATGGCTGGGTGCACCTGGGTCACTCAGTCGGTTAAGCATCCAACTCTTGATTTTGGCTCAGGTCATGATCTCACAAGTTTGTGAGATCAAGCCCAGCGTCAGGCTCCACACTGACAGTGCAGACAGAGGCTGCTTCGGATTCACTCTCTCCCCTCCCCCCCTTCCTCCCTCGCTCTCTCTCAACATAAATAAACTTTAAAAGAAAATAAAAATCTTAATGGCTGTGTATCAACTATGCTTGAATTAAAAAAACTGTTACTGGCATTTTTACTGATTTCATAACTTTTTTTTTAAGTTTATTTATTTTGAGAGAGAATCTCAAGCAGGCTCTGCACTGTCAGCGCAGAGCTCAATGTGGGGCTTGAACCCAAGAAACAGGGGATCATGACCTGAGCCAAAATCAAAAGTAGGACACACTGAACAGACTGAGCCAACCAGCCGGCCTGTAACATTTACGTTTTAATATAAGAAAAAAGGCACATTATAATGGTCAAAGGCTTTCTAACAAAGAAAAAACGGTTTTCTCACTTAAGCTTTATTTTATGCCATTCAGTAGTATTTTAAAATTTTCTTTTCATAGCTTTTACACTTTTTATTATTGCAAATGGAATATTTTATTAGATTACATGCAGTGGTTTTTCTTTCTACATAATGAAACAATTGAAACCTTATATTAATTTAGAAAATTAAGTAAGGTGGCTAATTACTAAGCCGACTCCATACTCAGCTTGCAACCTGACCTCAGGATCTATCTCGAGAACCAGGAGATCATGACCTGAGCCAAAATCAAGAGTTGGACAAATGAGCCACCCAGATGCCCCCTTTTTATTTTTTGCTTTTTAGATTTAATAGCATTTCAGTAGACTCTCTTGGGTTTTCCATCAAACATGCATATTTGCAACTAATAATGTTGTAACATACTTTCAAATTTTTATGCCTCTTGACTTGCACTGGCTAGTGATTATTAGTTTTAAAACAATATTTATGTTAATTCATAGAACTGATGATGAGTATCCCTTCTTTTGTTCCTAATCTTAATGGGAACATTTCTACTAGTCTCACTATTAACCATATGCTGGCTTTTGACTTAAATATGTATATGTTCGTTTGAATATAAGCAAAAGTAGATACATACAAACATACTCTCATAATAAGGAAGCAGTTGCCTACTTTAAGAATTTTTTTTTTTTTTTTGATGCGTAGGAATGGATGTTGAATTTTACCAATATCATTTTTGGCATTTACCTTTCTCTAATTTGGTGAGCTATTTTAACAGATCTCTTAATTTTGAAACACTTTTATATTTCTGATGTGGTACCTTCTTGGATACAAATTATTCATTTCATGTGCTCACAGCCTCTATATGCTAAATTTTTCCTTAAAATTTTTACATCAATGTTCTTAAGTGAAATTGTTCTGTAATTTTAATTTATTATGATAGTTTTATTACAGCATTTAAAGACATTTAATTTTGGGGGGTGCCTGGGTGGCTCAGTCAGTTAGGCGTCTTAGCTCAGGTCATGATCTCATGGTTCATGGGTTCATGCCCCATGTGGGGCTGTGTGCTGACAGCTCAGAGCCTGGAGCCTGCTTCGGATTCTGTGACTCCCTCTCTTTCTGCCCCTCCCCACTCGTGCTCTGTTTCTCTTTCTCTCTCTCAAAAATAAATAAAAAAGAATTAAGATTTTAAAAAAGTTCCATATATTATTCCATGTTCATCAAGATAAGTGTGCTCTTAATTAATCCTTTTCACCTGTTTCACCCCTCCCCCCATACACCTCTCCTCTGGTAACCATCTGCTTATTTTCTATTGTTGAGTCTGGTTTTTGGTTTGCCCCTTTTTTTTTCTTTGTTCATCTGTTTTATTTCCTAAAAGAAAGTCATTTTCATCTAGGAATTGGAAAGCACAAAGAATAAGATACATTTACTAAAATAAAAAAAAAAACCTAAACAACTAAACCAATAAAATCTTATACAAAAAAAAAATAATAATAATTAAACCAAGGATGACAAACTAGAAAATTATGGCTATGTTTTCCCATGGGTTCAGCTGCAACAATATAAACTCAATATCAGTGTCCCTGTATTCTTCCTCCTACAAATATTCCCTTACTCAGCCAAGTAAAAGAGACAGACTTATTAACAAACTACTAATACCAAGTCGCTCAATGTATCCAGTATTACTAGAAGGGGGTTGGGAGCTTCTAACTGCCTAGGTGAGTCAGGGAAGGTATCACAAAGGTATCACATCTTAGATGGGCCTTAAAAAATAAATTAGAATTTGCTCCACCTCCACCCTAAAAAAGGAGTCTTAACTTTCTATCTTTAATACCCTGCACAAGGCCTGGCACCTACTTAAGCAGGTATGTAAGAAGTGCTTACTAAGTAAAGTTAAGTGGAATTCAGACAATTCCAAACAAAAAGACAGCATAAAGGTGACAAGACACTGAAAAAGTAATCTGGGACAGAGGGTAAAGGGTCATTTATTCAACGCTGAAGAATTTGGGCTTTCCCCCGTGGGTCACTAGAAGTGGAATGATCAGATCTGCCTTCAAGAGACCTCTGGGCAACAGTGTGAATAATGAAGTAGAGAGTGGAATATAAATACCAGTCAGGAGGCTACTTTCAAAATTCAAATGTGAAGCAATTAAAACAGTTACAGGTGTGATGCAGCAAAAGTAAAAGACATAGTTTGAGGTAGATTTGGGAGAGAACTAGTTTCAATCAGCCATGGATGGGATGAAAAGAGGAAGGATGGTATTTAAGTTTGAACTGGGTTCGGTACAAGAAAAAAGACAGGGAAAGGATTAATTACAGTTTTTACATTGGATGATTAGTGGTGACTGTTAGATGACATAAGAAAATGAGAGTAGTAAACTTCAGGGGGTAGAGAGGTTTATGTATGTATGCAAAATGTCACTGGTCCTTAAAGCTACATGAAGAAAAAAATCAACCAGGAAGACAAGTATGACATAAGAGGAACAGACATTTAGAGAATCAAGGGAAGATAAAAGAGCAATAAAAGGAAATGAAAAACAAGTTTTTATTCTCAGAGAGGTGGGTTTTATATAGGTAAAAAACATGGAAATCCTACAGTATTATATCTGAATCCTAACTCTTCCATGTGACCCTGAGTAAGTCATTTAAACTTAAGTTATTTACTCTGTTAATCTGTTTTCTCATCTATAAAGTGAAAAGGGTGATTTGAAAGATTAAGTGAGATAAATTGCCTGGTATTAATTATCATAACCAATGGGATGTTTCTTTCTCGTTTTCTGTCTTCTGGCACAGATTATGCCCCTTAGTAGATTCTTCTACTTAACAAATATTACCTAATTCTAAACAGAAAATTGTAACTCCAAATCAAACTAACCCTGGATCACCTATCACAGCTCTTCTCACTTTATAAAACATGTTCTTTAGTATTTATTACCTGTCACTTCAACTAATATGTAAGCTACTTAGAAATAGAGATCTTGCCTATTTGGTTCATTGATGTATCTTAATACTTTAAAAGAGTGCCTTCTATTATAAGCACATAATAGGTGCTAGTATTCATATTTCTTTTTAATTACTGATAGATAACAGTTCTAAAATTTACCTTTCTGATCAAATTATGCTTTTGCTTCCTGACTTCTCTTCATCCTTTCTGATTTGTGCTTGTAACCAAAGTTCTCTTAAAAACTACACTAACATATCACTGTTTAATCTGACATTGCTGATCTCCAAAAAAGATATCATACAACCTTACCTTTCTCACCTGACACTTTCTCAGTCCTATTTACAGGCTCCTGTCTTTCTACAGTTATATTAGAAGGGAGGAAATACTTGGTTTGAAGCACTTCTCCCTCTACTCACTGGTTTTATTATGTTAGGACCACTCCCAAAATTTAGACCTCAATCTCAACAAACAATTTCTCAAGTATCCCACTTTCAACACCATGTGACTGGCTGACCTAAACGATACTTCCAATGGTCTTTGAGAGATGAAATTTATCAATGTTGAAATCTGAATTCATGGTTTTCCTCAAATTCAAAGAGATCATTACATCTAAGTTTTCTATTATAATCAATATTGCCACACTTTTCTAGTAAAAACCACCTAGCCTGAAACCTTGAAAATTTTAAATTATTTTGATTTTAAACTTTATCCACTAAAAAATTCTATGTAATAAAAATTCAGATTTTATCATCCCATACCATTTTAATTAACATTTTTACATCCAGTCCCTATTACCTTAAGGTGAATCCCAACTGTGTTTTCTCAACAGGATTTTTCAATCTTTCCATTTATCCAATCTACATAACATCTAGTGGTTCTTTATTCTCTATGGCAATTTCCCAGAGTCTGTACCAATTATTAGTAGGTTTTACACACAAAAACTTGGGAGTACCTTAACCAAGCTTCATCAATAGTGGGTTAAACCAAGCTAAACAGGTTTCTTTCCTGCCCTACAAGATTTAATAATGGGAACGTGTTCTGTGAATTTCTTTTAAAGAAGAAAAAAAAAAAAAAAGAAGCTATAATACAAACTTGATCCAAAACATCATCCAGGAATTAGTCTCTAACACAACATACTCTGAGAAATGCTACTAATGAGGTCAAATTTTAAAACTTCCCAGCATAACTCTTCAAGGCCTTCTATAATGAAGTGATTCCCAATTGTTACTTTTGTTTTACCATCTCCCTAACTGAAGTAATCTTCTGAACCTCTCTATCCCTCCTTCCCCATATATTACATATGAATTTCTGAATAGAAGTCCACAACACACTATACACCCACTTTTCTAAAAGATAACACACAAAAGATTTTAACTTTCTAAATATATTTTATGTCTATTTTATTTTAGCTTTTCTGTCTCATCCTTCACTATCAAGCTATCTATTCTCACTAAAGTCAAGAGTGTTTGTTTTGCCAATAACTTCTTTCCAATCCTAAATGGAAAATGCAGTTTATGAAAACTGTACGCAAAATTAAGTTAGCTAGATTCGTAACAAAGATCTGCAATGTTTTCCTGAGTACAAAGAAACAACTTTAACACATAAGTTTAAGAACATCAATTTCTATTTGGTCTTTTTTACCTTTGCACTCTTAGCAAACTTTCAAAATCAAAGACCAAACAAGCAATCTTGACATATCTTTATGTTTTATCTTATTGTTAGGGGATGGAAGGAGGTATTACAAAATTAACCTAAACAGCTATTATCTATGGCACTATGATAGGTATTTTAAATACACTACCTCACTGAGTCTTTATGTATTAAATACTAACCACTAGCTTAATACAGGGACTGATATGGATCCCTTCTACTAAAGCACAATAAACAATGTTTTTGTAGCATCATCTTGCAAGAAGTTTTTAGTAAACTGACAAAATATACTCATTTGGAGGAATATTAAAAGTCACAACCTACCAGCAGCAGCTGAAGTCACAGTTTCAACAGCTTTGGAAGCATCTATATCTTTTCTATTTAAAAGAAAAAAATTAGGAAAGATTGAAACTCTAAGTTCTAAAACTCTAAGTTCTAAAACTTCTAAAGATGCAAAACTTAGATCTAAAAAGTTTAGAGATGCCTAGACAGCTTAATAGGTAGACTATTAATTAGACTCCTAATCTCAGGGATGTGAGCTCAAGCCCCACACTGGTCACAGAACTTACTTACATACATAAATATTAAAAAAAAAAATTAAAGTTTAATGTATTCATTTTGAACAATGTCCCATTTAAACTGGAGTCAGGGTAATAAAATATATTAAAAATGCAGTTGTATAAAATTTTTTAAATTTTAATTCATATGCCCATTCATTCTTGCATTATGAAGTCATAGAATTACTTACTTTAAAGTAGATGCAGCTATTTTCTTTGAATCTGATGCTTTTTTCTTCACCTCTTTGTTCTATGAAAGAAAAACATTTTGAAAAAGAAAAACTTAAGTTTTTTCCCCCAAATATAAAAGGCAATTTAGAAAGTACACAATAGTGTAAGAAATTTAACAACAACAACAAAACATTATTATGAAATTCGGATCAATTTAACATATATTTACTGAATGTTCATTAACTGCCAGGCACAATTTTAGGCACTGGAGAGTAGTGAATAGAACGAAGACCCTGCTGTCAAACGAGTTTAACTTCAAGGGGTAAGCAAAGAAAGACCGTAAGGAAATTAAAAATTCATACTATATCTGTTAGCAACAAGTGCTATAGAGAAAAATAACAGAAGAGGGAAACGAAAGCTCTTGTTGGGGGAATGAGAAGCTGTGCAACTTTCAATAAGTTGGTTACGCAAGTCGCACTGAAAAGGAGATATCTGAGCAAACACCTAAAGGAGGTAAGAGAGCAAGCGAATCCCTGTATTGAAAGCATTTCGGACAGAAGGAACAGCAACTATAAAAGACTTCTGAATATGGAAATCAACTTGAAAATAAACTATAAATAAAAAATTAATTAATTAAAAAAAAGACTTTTGAGATCCACACCTATTAGCTTAAGGAGTATAAAGGATGCTTGGGGTTGGAAGTAGAGGATAGTATGTTTCAGTTATATATGCAGATTGGGTCTCTTGAATGTATCCACCATGTCTTTCCTCTTCACCATTTTAAACTCTGTAATATTCACGAATAGACTATAAGTTCCAAGAAGGGTGAAAGCACATCTGTCTTGGGGCACCTGGGTGGCTCAGTCAGTTAAGCGCCAGACTTTTGATTTTGGCTCAGGTCATGATCTCACAGTTCCTAAGTCTGAGCCCTGTTGTCGGACTCTGCGCTAACAGCATGGAGCCTGCTTGGGATTCTGTCTCTTCCTTTCTCTCTCTGTCCCTTCCCTGCTCATGCTCTCTCAAAATAAAGTATTTTTTTAAAAAAAGAAAGCACCTCTGTCTTGTTCATCACTGTATCTTCTGCAGATACCACAATGTCTGACACATAATGGATTTTTAAGAAAGAGTTTTTCAATTAAAATGAAATTAAGTTCTCAACTGAATTCTGACTGTATCTTTGGGTTTTATCTCCTTGTTACTCATTAAAATTTTCTATAATGCTCAAATGACTGATTCAGCATTGCTTTTCATTTCCATGCAACCTTCTTGGATCTCAGTTGACTGCTTGCTCTAGGTTTTAGATGTCATGTCCCCATGAATTTTGCCAAAAAATACTAAATTAAAAATCTAAAAGTCTTGTTGTTTTTGTTTTGTTTTCGCAGAGTTGAGTTGCAGCACTATTTCACAGTGCAATGGAAAATCTGGTATCTTTTTCTAGATCAAGTGCTCTTGCTTCTTTAAAGAAAATTTGGGAGTATGGATACTGTTCATTGCTCTGGGGAAAAAAATGCTTACTTTCATCAGATTCTTGGTAGTAGTGATGGAGAAAGTAGCTCAAAAATGGTTAAGAATCAGTATTAAAGATTATAATGGCTTATAATTAAAGGTAATTAAGTTTGTTAGAGTTGTGCAGACTCATTTTAATCCTTCAGGTTCAAATCCGGGTATGTGGGAAATTTTCACCTTTTCTGTATCATTTATTGATTCAAAGTAGCAAAATGGAGAGAATATTCTTTGAGTCACAGCCAGAGTCAAAGGCAGTCCTAACATGAAATACCAAATGTGAGCAGAAAACTTTTGTCTTGGTTTGACTATTCATGCCAAAATTAAGATCTGGACCAAGAAAACAATAGCACTGCCCTTCTTTTTCCTAGTTTGGGCTCCCAGCCTATTTTGGGCTTGCTCTGGCAAGAAAGTCTGATGTTCTCCCCTGTGGCAAAAGGCCAAGAAGGTTATCTAAACACTTCCAATCTGAAAAAGCCATAGCTGGAGCTCTATATGGGGTTTTCCAGTCAATCCCTAGGAATGCTGCTAGATTAGGACAGAGGAGTCAGGAGCTAGCTTTTTAAGTCTCCTTCAATTCAGCACCACCCAAACTATATTTAGTTGAATAGCAATATTTTTGACATGTAGAAGGCATATTTTCTAGTTTATAGTGCTGATAGTCTCCCCTATTCATTGCTATGAAAATCAGAATGGTAAATATGGTTGGGCTCTTCTTAGACTTCTGTTCTTACCTTTGTACCAACCTTTTCAAAAAGCTATCCAAGAGAATTATTTTAATCTTACCGAAATATTCTAATAACCTAGATGTATCCTTATTCGCCCATTTTCCCAGATTAAATTTTTCAGTACTAAGTAAGACTGATATCTCCAGTTCTCACAATTTGATGATCAGTCAGGTCTCACTTGAGAGTAACAGCCATTTCTCCTTCCTATTCTTAAATTTACTTATCTACCCAAAACCATTACTATTATTACAACAGCCTGACTGGCTAAATAAGTATTCTAACTGGACCTCAGTGATTTTTTTCTCTTCTCCCCTTTATTCAATCTGCTAAGCTTTCTTTCATTCCCTTCTTCAGTCATTTACCTACTTCATTCTGCAGATCACTCCCAAATGAATCTAATCCATTTTGTGTCACAACCTAGAATAACATTTAGCTGTCTTCAGGATAAAGTTTATATTCTTAAATTATGCATGCAATTCTTGCTTCTCCCTAATCACCTCTGCAACTAGAGGAGGTTATGTGTCACTGTTCTGGTAAATCAAATGTAGATAAAAGTTGTTCAGGAACTTACTCTTTCAAAAAAAAAAAAATCAAAGCCCATTTTGCTTTTGATTTTTATTCTTCTCTTTCTGCTTGGGAAGATAAAAATGATGCCAGAAGGATGGCAACCATCTTACAATTGAGGATGAAAAGTACATGCTAAAGGTGGTAGATCAGAAAAACAAAAAGGCTGGGGTCCTAATGATATCATGGAGCTCCTGTACCAACCATGTACCACCTACCTTCAAATTTTCTGTTATGAGATAAATAAACCTCTCATTTATTTCATAAACCATTGGTGAAATTTTCTGATAGTGGAAAATATAAGAAATTCTAAGTGATAAAATTGGTAATAACTAGGGTCACCATAAAAGTAATTATTCAAGGGGTGCCTGGGTGGCTCAGTCGGTTAAGCGTCCGACTTTGGCTCAGGTCATGATCTCGCGGTTCGTGGGTTCGAGCCCCTTATCGGGCTCTGTGCTGACCGCTAGCTCAGAGCCTGGAGCCTGTCTTCAGATTCTGTGTCTCCCTCCCTCTCTGACCCTCCCCTGCTCACACTCTCTCTCTCTCAGAAATAAATAAAAAACATTAAAAAAATTAATTATTCATGACAGGACAATGGAAATAAAGAGATGGCATGTAGTAGATGTAAACTAGGATCAATGGGTTAGTTAGTAACTAATCAGAAAACATAAAATTAAAAAGTACAGATCCTTTATCAACAATTTAAGTAATATTTATGATCCATACAAATAAATGTAAGAAATAAACTTAACACCCCCTCCAAAATGTACATTATGGTAACATTACAAAAGAACATTATGAAAAGAAACTAAATGAAGTATCAACAGAGACAAGCCATCTTTCTGAACAGAAATTGTATGATAAAAATTTCAATACACAATACAGTATCAGTTAAATTCCCAATAAGACTTAAACTGATTCTAAAACAATATGCAGGAGTAAATGTTCAAGATTAACTGAAATAAATTTAAATAAGGAATAAAGAAAAAGGATTCTACCAGAAAGATAGCAATTAAATAAAATTATAATGACTGTCATAATAACTGAAATCATGTATTATTGGAACAGAAATAGACTGATCTAACAATAGTCTGAAACAGATCTATGTATGTAGGGTAATTTATACACATAAAGACAGCTTTTGAAATCAATGAAGAACCAATTAGGTATAAATGGTGTTACGCTAATTGGCTCTCCATTTTGGAAATAATATTGATCCCAATAACACATTATACCACAATTCATAGATTAAAATAATAATGGAAGTATATCTTTTTGGCACTGGTATAGAGAAGGTCTTCTAAAACAAGACGAAAGCAAAAAAGGAAAAGCCATTAAGAGGGGAAAAATCAACGTTGAGTACACTGAAACTAAAAACTTTATATATGGATGTACATATAAACAAAAAAAAAATACTTATGTATAATACAAAATTAGTCTCTAAAATAACACCTCCAAATGAAATTTTTAAAGTTTACTTATTTCTTTTGAGAGACAGAGAAAGAGAAGGAGTGTGGGGGGAGGGGCAGAGAGAGACGGAGAGAGAAAGGAACCTAAGAAGGTTCCTTGCTGTCGGTGCAGAGCCCAACACGGGACTTGAACTCACACACCATGAGATCATAACCTGAGCTGAAATCAAGAGTCAGACACTTAACCACTGAGCCACCAAGGCGCCCCTAATTTAAAAGTTTTTTATTTATTTTTTTATTTTTTTTAATGTTTTATTTTTGAGAGAGAGAGAGAGAGACAGCGTGAGCAGGGGAGGGTCAGAGAGAGAGGGAGACACAGAATCCGAAGCAAGTTCCAGGCTCTGAGATAGTTGTCAGCACAGAGCCTGACGTGGGTGTCGAACCCACGAACCGTGAGATCATGACCTGAGCCAAAGTCAGATGCTTAACCGACTGAGCCACCCAGGTGCCCCTAAAAGTTTTTTTAAAAGTCTTTGAAAAAAAACAACCTAACAGAAAGATGGGAAAAGACATACACAGCTCATTAAAATAGTAATTAATAGCTAATAATTATAATAGCTATAATTAATCTACATATACTAACATGGTTAGATCTTCAAATCAAATTACTGATTGAAAAGTGCTACAAAGCCCCTATAAAGTAGGCATTCTTCAGCAAATAGAAAAATTACATGAAAAGAATATTCATGAACAAAGCAAAACTTACTGAATATTTCTAAGTACTTTTATAGACATTTATCAATGGTTAAACTAAAGCATAAAAATGTCTAGAAAGACTAAACTCATAAACGTTAATACTTCTAAGGAAATAAAAGTCCCCAAAGACTATATACACTCTATAATTCTGTTTATTTAAAGTTCAAAACAGGCAAAACTCCACTATGGTATTAGAAATCGAGTTAGGGATTACTTTTGGGCAGAAAGGAGATGTTAGACTTCAGAAGATGTTTGCAAGGGGCTTCCAGGATGTAGTCAATGTTACAGTTTGTGACCTATGTAGAGGTTTCACAGATGTTTCCTAATTTTGTTAAGTATTTTCTCCTGGTCTATTGCTTGCCATTTAATACTGTTTATAGTGCTATTTATATAAAGTTGTTGATTTCAATGCAGTTGAATCACATACAATGTTAAGTGAACATTTATGTTTTATACATTTTCTGTATGTATCATACTGTATTTTATTTCACTTGAGAGAGACACCACACAAAAGCAGGGGAGGAAGAGGCAGAAAGACAGAGACAGAGAATCCCAAGCAGACTCTATGCTCAGTGCACAGCCTGATGCGGGGCTTGATCCCAAGCAGGCTCCAGGCCCAATGCATAGCTGGATGCAGGGCTTGATCCCACAATCCTGGGCTCATGACCTGAGCTGAACTCAAGGGTTGGATGCTTAACCAACTAAGCCACCCAGGCACCCCTGTATGTATCATACTTAAAAAGTCAAACTAATCAACAACAATGAAACATGTATGATCTAAATCGAGTTTACCTGTGATTTTTTCTTTCCTGGAACACATATTTTCACGTTTTTCCCTTTTATCAAAAGAGGTGTTGTTTCAATATACTTCATGACTGCAGTAACTGCCTCTCTAAATTCCATTTCCAAGTAAGCCTAAGTAAAATGTATCACATTGTTAGTCAAACATCTAACTCAAATGCTCTGCATGACTTAGTACTTTTTGTGGAACATAAAACTAGGAAAGTACCTCATGTCCTGGTTGCTTTTACCGCTTTTTGTTTTGCTCAAGTGTCATTTGATCTCTATGGTGTTTTTGCACATGAAATGGACATTTAACCTTACAGAATTTCTATACTATTAGCAAGATAAGAAGAGGAGAAACAGGGGTCGATGGCAGGCTTGTGGAACAATCAGACATAGGAAGGCAGGGCTGAGAAGGCAAGATCTCGTCTAGCTGCTTTAAGTCTGTCATTTTTAAGGCTTCTTACAACAATGAACACTACCAACTATGTTTCCCTGTTTTGTCTCACGATTTTAAGTTCTGCTTAGTCTGGTGTTGTTCATAATTTTAATGAACTTTAGTGTGAGGTATAGGAATATAACCCAATGTATAAAGTATGGTACACCAAAGACATTTTTTGTTATCATCTTACCAGTGTGCTAAAGCAATGGAAAGCAAACTATAACCTGCCACCTTTTTCACAAATAGTTTTTTTGAACAAAGCCATGCCCATTCATTTGTATACTGTTTATGGCTGCTTTTGTACTACAATGGCAATGTTGAACAGCTGCTATCCTACAGCAAAGCCTAAAATATTTACTATCAGGCCCTTTACAAAAAACTTTTACAAAAAAGTTTATCAATCCCTGTTTTAAAGTATATAAAATGGTATGTTGGGACCTTGTTCACTGGAATCTAATCATTTACATTAACTCTCAATTAATAATTATATATGTAGTAAAAGCTGCTAAAAGATCCAACATCAGTCTTTATAAAGTAATAACTTTGTATGCATTTTGAGAACAGAGACTTACTTCTTTTCTATAAGGAACAACGAGGACATCATTAACTTTTCCAAACGGTTGAAATATTTTCCTAATCTCTTCTTCAGTACAGCCATCCTCTGGTAGTTCAGATATAAGAAGAACTGAACCATAATGCGAAGACTGGTCTTTCCGAAGCTATTTTTGAATGAAAGAAAATAAAAAATAAACTGAAGTAAGCTGTGAAGTACAATAATAATTCCCAATATAATTTCTTCTACCATTAACCTTAGTCCTTTAAACAGAATTTTCTAAATATTTTAGCACAATTAAAAAAAATTTTTAGGGGTGCCTGGGTGGCTAAGTTGGTTGAACGTCCAACTTCAGCTCAGGTCATGATCTTACAGTTCATGAGTTCGAGCCCCAGGTACGGCTCTGTGCTGACAGCTCAGAACCTGGAGCCTGCTGCAGATTCTGTCTCCCTCTCTCTCTCTACCCCTCTCCCACTCGTGCTCTCTCTCTCTCAGAAATAAATGAACATTAAAAAAAATTTTAATGCTAAAGTAGTAAAAAATGTTTTATATTTTACCACTCAACCCTAACAGTGGTCAGAGTTTATACATACACAATCACAGATGTTCTTTTCTGTTTAGAAGCATTTTATAACAAACAAGACCTATGGAATGATCTAAAACTTCTGAAGAATAGTTTTCTATATGAATGTACAAGGCCCACCACTAATGAAGCTGAAACTATAGCTTTGTTCACTCTGTGTTTTAATAATTGAAATGGTATCAGGGTGCCTGGGTAGCTCAGTCAATCAAGCATCCAACTTTGGCTCAGGCCATGATCTCGCAGTTCATGAGTTCAAGTCCCACACTGGGCTGTCTGCTGCTAGCACACAGCTCCCTTCAGATCCTCTGTCCACCTCTCTCTCTGCCCCACCCCTCACACTCTCTCTCTCAAAAATAAATTTCTAAAAAATCGTAATAATAAATGAAATGATATCTAGGGGCGCCTGGGTGGCTCAGTCAGTTAAGCATCCGACTTCAGCTCAGGTTATGATCTCACAGTTCATGGGTTCAAGCCCTGTGTCGGGTCTGCGCTAATAGCTCAGAGCCTGGAGCCTGCTTTGGATTCTCTGTCTCCCTCTCTCTCTGCCTCTCCCTAGCTCGCGCTCTGTCCCTGTCTCCCAAAAATAAATTAAAAAACTTTAAAGAAATGATACCTAGGTAAGTGTAATATTTAAAAAGATGCAGATAGAATATGTATAAAATCTGTATATCCTGCAATATCAAATTTATCACCTATGTTAAAAAATGTCTCCCTCTCTCTCTGCCCCTCCCCTGCTCATGCTCTTTCTCTCTCAAAAATAAACAAACATTAAAAAAAAAAACTGACTTAAAAAAAAACTTTGAAAAAGTTCCACTGCCAACATCTAAAAGTCTTGGGGAAAAATGAGAACATTATACATTAATTTAGCCTATTCCCCATACTAAAAATTTCTTCCCAACTGTCTTCAAAATTGTGTAATTATAGGTAGATTATTTTAAGTGTATCCTTCTAAATATAAGTTCTTAGAAGGCAAGGAATTAGAATTGCTGAAAATATTTAAACATGTTAAGAGTAATATGCACCTAAATACCTTAAAATTTGTTAAAACAACAACACACTAAACATCTGAAAATTTGGCCTAAAATTAGCAATTACCCTAATGTTCTCCGGATGCTTCATATACTATTTACTATAATAGTAATATAATTAACATATGTAATAAAATAATACCTCAGGATTATAACAGGATATAGTCAAAATACACCAATAAATCAGTACCAGAAAATAAGCTATTCTACACTTGACAAGAGTATTTGACTTCTGACCTGTACTACAAAAAAGTAAAAAATAGATTAAAAACGATCAAGTCTCAGTACAGACTTTTACAGCTTACAAAAAACTCATTTATGTTGCTGGTGATTATATTCACCTTCCCCACCAGAGAGCAAAACTCGTCACAACAACCTGTTTGTGTGGCTAGCCAAAAACATCACACCATCAAAATGTTCTCACTGTCGCTATATCAAATGCCAAAACCCAGGATCTGTAAGCTACAAGATTTTGAATTATTAGGCTTTTACTAAATTCATAAGAGCAACCAATAAAATATTCCATATCAACATAATTTAACAAGTCACAATTTCAAACTTTTAAAATATGAAAATAAAAAAATTCAAGCAACTTTTTTGTCATAATGACACATGTATATAAACAACTGCACTAAATTCAAGAACTACTGACCTTACGCTGGAGAGAAACAGCTTTATCAGACACTTGTTTACATTCTGGTAATGTGTCATCTTCAATATTCTTGGCTTTGTAACGAGTTGAATGTCCACCTAAATTTGAATCACTCTTTGTAGAGTTTGTAGATTTTACTGATGGCTTTGATCCACTGCCAGTTTTAGGCTTTTGTGCTGGTGAGTGTCCTTTATCAACTGCTTCAAGATGCTTCTGTTTACTGAATTCTGACCCATGCCCAGATCGTTGTACTATATCTTCTAATGCTTTTTTTCTATCTAGTAAAAAGGACATAAATGAAACTTCAACTGAAAAGAACTTAAGGTGGAAACCATCTCATCGCATTAGTAAAGAAACAGGAAGAACTCAAATGCCCCAATATTTATCACATAGAGCCACTGTCAAACCAAATAGGAAGTAAATACACACAAAAAAATTCTTAGTATTCTTCATTCATGAGTTTGAGTGGTCTTTTGATTTCAGAATCCCCCTTCACTCTTAAAAAATGAGGACTCCAAGGAGTTTGTGTTAAATTTATCAGTATTTAACATGTAAGAAACTGAAATCAAAATTTTAAAATATTTACTAATTCATTTAATAATAATAATCTCCTGTATTAGCATAAATAACATTTTTATGAAAAACAACTTTAATTCTCAAACAAAAAATTAGGTAGAGGAGTAGCACCACTGTGTATTTTCCCAAAGACATTCATGCTGCCCTTAAAACTGAATTCTCATATCTGCTCCTACATCCAATCTGATAGATACATTATTTTGTTTGAAATGTATAAAGAAAATGCAGCTTCATAGACATGTAACTGGAAAAGGGAAGACTTTGGAGACCGCTATAAAGATCTCAGGGAAACATATGAGATATTTCTAGAAAGGTCACAAAACCAGTATTAAGACACAGGTTGAAAATATGAAAAATACCAAGAAAATTTTTTTAATTAATTCATGGCCAAACTAAGATGTTTGCCTAGCCATGGTTTTTAAATTTGACTCTGGGTAGACAGATACACTCTCCCACATTTCTTCTGATAGTTAATAAAAGAAGATCAGACTAGGCTGGAATGTGGGTCAATTTCACATAGAAATTCTAAACACAGAAATGAAATATTCTATTTTATTAGAAGGGCTAAGGCAAATAGTTCAAAATGTCAACTTTCGTTAAATCTTGATAGTAGCATATATGTCACCATTTCAAACGTATTAAAAATATAGAAATTAAAAATTCAAACAAAAAAACCCTGAAAAATTTCATTGAAATAATTAGATTTATTATTCACAACCATAAGTGTACCTGATGATCTCACTGATCTCCGTGATGTCCTTTCAGGGCTAACTGATCGATAGCATTTGGGACTACCTCTAAATGGATTTCTCATTCGATATGGTGAACGGGACCTGGATCTGTATCTAGAAATGAAACGATGACAAATCCTTGGACTTCGACTTCTTGGTCTGTATATATAGCGTATTGGGCTTCGAGATCGACGGAATCTGTGACTTGAGCTTGATCTCCTAGAATGTCTAGGACTGGGGGAATGAGAACGTCTTCGTGGAGTTTCATTTTCTTTTCTATTGCCTTCATTTCTACAAAGAATGGGTGGGTGGGGGGATCAAAAAATTCAGCAATTTAATGTAAATTTAGGTTAAATAACAAAAGTCACTTTTCAAAATGTTTATTTATTTATTTTGAGAGAGAAAGCACAAGTGGGGGACAGGGCAGGAGAGAGGGAGAGAGAGAATCCCAAGCAGGCTCCGCGCTGTTAGCATAGAGCCCAGTGCAGGGCTCCAACCCACAGTGAGATCATGACCTGAGCCAAAACCAAGAGTCGAATGCTTAACCAACTGAGCCATCCAGGCATCCCCAGAAGTCCCTTCTTAACAACAGATTATTAACAATACCAAACTCTGATATCATGTATTTATTTAAAACAAACACCTCTTTGTTATGATGCAATTCAGCCTTGTAGATAAGAAACAAACGTTTATTCCTCTAATTGCTTAGATCCCAGTTTTGCTAATATACAGAAGAAAATATCCTCCATCAAATTCTTGGGCTTTTCTTATACCACTATATAGCCAATTACATATTGAAAGTATTAAGTTATATAAAGAATTTAAGAAATGATTTATATGAACAAACGCTTTTCAACAATTTTTCCTGAGAGATTATACCAGCTACAAATATTTGACTGCTGTACTTATATATACATACATTAAATAGGTACCTCCTAGGAAATAGAAAGCTTAATGAAACCATTTCCAGTCTTCAAGGTATTTATAAGACCCCAAAAAACATAAAACAGTAATAAAAGCATAAAAGTATTTTCAGAAAAGACTAAAGAAAACAGAAGTTCACACAGGCGAGCTATCATACTTGAACTGGGATAATTAAAGATTCGTAGAGACTGTTGGATTTGTCTGATGTTTCAAAGTAAAAACAATTAAAACAGGAACTCAAAAAGAATACCTTTAAAAAAAAATACCTGTTTACTTTTAAGAGAAAAATCAAGTCTCAACAACACCACTATTCAAAAAAGAATTACCTTCTTGATGGGAGGATCTCAGGATTCCAATCAGGATACCTATTTTGAGAATAAACAGTATTAATGAACAGTTGAAATGAGACTATAAGTTTCAATTAATCTTTCCCTGCAATGTACCAGGACTATTCAAAACCTTAGTTTACATAGTAACTTATTAGTAGATTAATATATGAAAATTTTCTTGGAAGTAAAATATTTTGAGTGTCTGAAGAAATAAAGCATTACTCTAGTAGGCATTTCAAGGAAAAGAAACACGTTCTCAATTTTAAAGACTTCAAAGTTTACTTAAGTAAAATAGGGAATACACATGTAAGTGTGTTAAGAGGTACAGAATAGGTACATGACAAAAGCTTAGGTAGAGGTTAAAAGACAAAGACAGTTCATGCACTTTGCAGAACTCCAGGGGACACAATTCTATAGAATACAACATGTATGGTGTCCTTTAGACTGTACCTAGTGGTTTTCGAAAAGATACATCTGGTGGGAAGAATCAGGAGAATCTGCAGAAAAGGCTGTTTTTCAGGTAGCCCTTTAAGGTCTACCAAAATAGGCATGGATCAAGCTAGAGTTCATGAAGTGGCGATACATAAAAGAATTTAGAGGCAAATAAGCGTTCTATTCCAGGAACTGGTCTGGCTGCAGCAAGGAAATGATGAAAAGCAATTATGAGGGGGAAAACCTGGAACCGTAGCTCAGAATTACAAACGGTGAAGGTCCTAAAGGTAAGGAGGTTGCACATAAGTAAGAGGCAATGGGGGACCAATAAACATTTCTGAAATGAAAGAGAGCACATGAATTTTTCAGAACTAAAAATAAATATCTGGAATTACGGGGAAAGATGAAGACTAAGATACTGAAAAATCAGGCACACAGAAGTCATAGGTATAGTACAAAGACTGTGTGAGACTAACAAAGAATAGAGTTTATAGGAAAAAAGGGGGCTGAGGACACCAACACTCAAGAGTAATGCAAAGACAAACCAATAAAAGAGATTAAGAAATCAAAGGGGAGAAAAAATAGAACAGTAACATCATAGAAGCCTAAGAAAAAGACATCTTCATCCGCAACTTTTCTAGAGAATCTGAACTCTAAAGGTTAACTGGAAATTTTGAAAAAAAATTTAAACTGGAAATTAAATCATTAAGCCAATTAATATTCAAAAAACACAATGTCAGTAACCAAGAGGAAAGCCAGGTAAGGAAATGGAGGCAGCCGACTCTTACAGCAAGTCACCTGGCAGGGAAATAAAATCAGGTCAAAACCACAATAAGGTAAAATGGTTTTTATTTGTTACTATTTGTCTCCGACACAGTTAGCAGGTTAACTCAACAGCAATTCTCAATTTCCTTTTTGCTTGCCTGCCTCTACTACGAAGGCTAAAAACGCTAAATATTTGCTTTCCTAGACTCCTTAGAACATAGCCAGTGATAGGTTCAAACCAATGAGACACAGGTGCAGAACTACTGGCATAATTCTTCCTGCTTCTTGCTCCCTTCTTCCGGCTTTGAGAAACATGATGCCTAAAACATCTTGTAACTATAAGGTGACAAACTATGAAGACAAAAAGTTAACTTTCATCCAGCATATCCATCAACTCAGCAACAACAATGGTCGAAACATGAATAATTGTTTCATTTACACTTACCAAACTTTCCTTACTTTGTTACCATCTAAGAAGATAAATTTCTAGTGTAGGATATAACATTTAACAGTAAGACCTCTGGGGCACCTGAGTGGCTCAGTTGGTTAAGTGTCTGACTCTTGGTTTAGGCTCAGGTCATGATCTCACGGTTCATGGGTTCAAGCCCCTGCTTGGGGTCCTCTCTCTGTTTCTCCCCTGCCTGCGCACACACTCTTTCACTCAATCTCTCAAAAGAAATAAGTAAACTTTAAAAATAAACAAATCAATCAATAAAAGCAAGACCTCTGGGGGCACCTGGCTGGCTCAGCTAGTAGAGCATGTGACTCTTGATCTCAAGGTTGTGAGTTTGAGCCCCATGTTGGGTGTAATTACTTAAAAATAAAATTAAAAAAAAAAAGGCAAGACCTCTGGAATCAAACAATGCTATGTCTAAGTATATGTGCTGACATTTAATGGCCATGCATTTGAAAGCCAGTTACTTAATGTGAGTAAGCTTTTGCTTTCTCACATGTACAATGCTAGAAATATAGCTGCTTGTCAACACAGAGATTATTAAATTCCTTGAGCTCTACAGTTTATGGATTTACAAAAGCTTGAGGGCCACTATTCAAGAGTCAGTAATAATGTTTTGGATCCTCACTCAGCTGACTGCTAAAATACATGTTCTTCTCTCTGCTGCCAGGGCAGAAAGATAAAGCATATACACTATTCTACAGGTACAGTTTGGACTGTCTATATATTGCCTAACTAGTTTAAAATGTGTTTCAGAAGCATGATACTCCTCAAAAAGGCAGTACAGCATAATGGCTAAGAACAAGAACCTAGGAGACATTACCTATGTCCCAATGTGATCAGTGTACACATCGCCAATAGTTTTTGTGACAGAAAGTTCAATCTGAATTTAATGATAAGGAAACAAACAGAAAATACAAAATGTACTTTTGGAACATTCTACAAGACAACTTTCCTGGATGTTTCAAAAGAAGTCAACATTGTGAAAGCATCTTTCTCAAAAAATAAATAAATAAATGAAATGAAATGAAATGAAAAGAAAAGAAACAAAATGAATCAAGCAGAGTGGGCTGTAGAGACTAGCTTAAGAGACTGTAATGCATGAATCTTGACTGAATCCCAGACTGGGAGTTGGTTGGGGATAGGCAGGGATTCAATGTGGTTATAACAGATAACCATTGTAGAAAAATCTCCTTATTCTTAGGAGACAGATGTTGAATTGAGGAGTGAAGTTATCATAATGTTTGTAATTTTTTTCAAATAGTTCAAAAAAGTTTATATAAAAATAAAATAAATGTGGCAAATGACAATAATTGGTAAATAAAGATGAATATATCAATGTTTATTATCCTTTCAACTTTTGCAGCTTAGAAACTTTTCAGAATACATTGAGTGGAAAAGGGGGGGGGTGGAGGAAAGATCCATGGCTAGACAGACTAGTTGTGCCAATTACTTGCTGAGAAATAGCAGGGAAATGAACTCTCTGGCCTTAGTTTCCTTAATGGTAAAATCACAAATAATCATTATATATACATTTCAAAAGGTTACCATGAAGTTAAACTGTGTAAAGGACTTAGAATTAGGCCCAGCATACAATAATAAGAATATAACTATAATTCTTCATTATTTTTAATAATAAAATTCTGATGCAATGTATCTTTTCTCAGGTTAATCAACCACTCTTGTGGTATATTCCAGAAAGATCCAACAAAGACAAAGAGAAGAAAGAGATTAATAAGCCTTAAGAAAAGGAATGAGAACTTAAATATGTATCAGCAGAGGAATGTCTAAATAGATTAAAGTATAGAAACAAAAGGAACACAATGTAGCTTAAAAAAAAAACAAAGAATGGAGTAGCATGTATTTTGCCATGGAATGATCCCGAGCACCTAATCAAATCTATTTTTTGGTCATTATTTTTTTGTAGAGTAGAGAAAGTCAAGAAGGAATTATTCAAGAGCACATAACCTGAAAAAGGTAAAAATGTAGGCTGGAGTAATTAAATGGCAGGTACAGAAAGCACTTTAAAATCAGGTCATCAGTGTGAGAAACAACAACAAACCAGAAGGCTTTAACAGGCATACATGCCATTTGCTCTAGTAAATTAATGGCAGTATATGTAGCTAGAATCCCCTTATTAGCATTAATGCCTACCCATAACAAATAACTCACTCTGACTTAAGTCCCTCACCTTCATAAAAATTAGATATCCTACTGGGTATCTGAGAAAATTTGTGGTTTATGAGAGATTTTCCATTTACAGTGCTAGCTAAGCCTATCTAATTCAGATAACAAATTATCTTTATATGATAACTCATGTTTGTTTGCACCGCATCTATATAGGGAAGCAACTCCTATCTCTATTCATACAGTCTATATGATTCAGGTAGAGCTTATTATCACACTCAACAGCAGAAGCAAGGACGTGACACCAACACAGGTAAACAACCCAATTCTTACAACCATTATACCTGATTTCAAGATGGACAACAAATTCAAAGTGGACCGAATGAATCAAATCAAGGACTTACACAGAAGTTATGAGGAAAGTGGTTTTTTTTTTGAGGATTTTTGTGTGTGTTTCTATTTTAGTTTTAACTCCTGGAATTACTAACTATACAGTTCCCTTAAGTCCGAAACTATGGAGGTCATTTTGCTTTGTAGAGGAAGTATACCTGGGATCTCACAAGGCCAAAGCAGAAGAGAACAGCCAAGAAACAAAAACATTTCTGACTGCTTTGATTTTGTTTCAGCATCCAAATTCAGCTGTTCCTGAAACTAGAACCACTTCTTAAGCTTCCCAATTATATACACAAATACATTTCCTTACTTTAAAAACTACTTTGAGGGGCGCCTCGGTAGCTCAGCCAGTGAAGCGTCCAACTCTTGATTTTGGCTCAGGTCATGATCTCATGGTTTGTGAGGTTCGTGATATTGAGCCCCACGTCGCTCAATCTCTACTTGGGATTCTCTCCGCCCGCCCCCCATCCCGCCCCAGCCCTCCCCAACGCGCGCATGCTCTCTCTCAAAATAAATAAACTTAAAAAATAAAACTACTTTGAGTTAAGTTTATCATTTATGACCAGAAAAGTCCTGAATAATCTCAAAAAATTTTGATAATGTTTTCATAAAGAACAAAACCAAATCCCAAACCAGCTGCACAAAAATCATTTCACCAAAAAATGTTACTCTCATGTTTAGTATGTCAGTTTTAGTGACCAGTAACTTGACACACAACTATATTAGCATGTTTAATGACAGTAGGAGGAATACAATTTAATTTTGTTACTCCAGGGTTATAAGAGGTTCCTGTTAAAGTCTACCTACTGGGATTAAATTAGGAGGGAGGCAGAAGAAAAGATCATATTTAATTCCCTCCTTTTGGGAAAAGATTAAATATATTTTATAAAATATTTCATATAGGCAATAGCTTTCAAAAAATATTTTTCTCTAAAGTACAACACTAATGGTATTAAACAATCATACCTGAACATGAACTATTTTGTAAATTTGCTACCTATAAAGAAGAAAAACTTGTTCTTACTGTTGACGTAGCTGGCGGCAGCTCTCAATATGAGTAGATGTATTTTGATGCTGAATCCAATCCTATTGTAAAAGGAGAAAAGTGCTGAAATTAGAATATTCCTCACAATACTAATGAAATTAGGCTTTTAAAATGACACAGGATACTTCCGTTTTTTCAAATATTAACAAATCTAATTATAAATAACATTTGACTACTCATTAGTATTTCACAAAAATAAAAGGCCTCCAAACAGAGGAACTTAATACCAGACCTCATTGATGCCATTTTGAAACATTTTAGTATAGAAAACATTTAAAAATCATATCCATGGATACTCATTTTTATATCATATAAACTTGGAAAAAATAAAAGCATTGATCAGAAATAATTCATCTCAAATATAAAAATACTCCAGAGAACACCAAAAACTCTATAATAAAACAGTATCTGAAATGGCATCTTCAAAATATAGTGTGCACGACTTAGGTTTCTAAATTCAAGCTAACAACATCAACAACAAAATATCCTACCTCTTAGGCCAGTACCATTCCAAACAAGGTACCCACTATATTGACAAAGGATAAGATTAGTAAAAATATGAAAAACTGCTACTGATTAAATCTAATTTATTTTCCAGATTTAAAGGAAAATAACACCATTTCAAAGACACAATATCCCTTACATATAGAGCTTTACAATGAACAAAATTCTCTCTTAATACATTACTTCATTTACAAATCTGCCCTAAAATTACATTCTATACCCATAATTAGCTTCTGGAAGATACATCTGATTAAAAAAAAAAAAAAAAAAAAAAGACAATACAGTTCTCAAAGACACAGTCCCCCAAGTGAAACAGTAAAAAGCAACATTATTACTCAATATTAGTTGTTTCTCCAGCATTTGGATAGGCAAAAAACTTACTGAACAGTTTTGTACTTTAAAATATTCCTTAATGAAAATGTTATTCATGTCTATTTCAAAAACATTTTAGTATGCCATTGCTACAAACTAGAAGTTATCCACAGTTAAAACCACAGTTGACACCAATTTTGGAATCTGCCTTGTCAAGAACTATCTGAACACAAGTGCAGGCTATCTGCAATACTTAGCAACAGGTTATGAAAAACCCTAAACTATTTCATTAAGCCATGGAACTCATTGTGGACTGCAAAAAAGAAATGTCTGCATATCCTGCTAAATGCTACAGAAACTAGAAGAGTCTCTAGTACTCCTAAACCCATGTCTTTGACATTAACTGGACATTGTTTACATCAAACAGACACACTGGCAAGTAGTGGGTTGGGCATGATTTATTTAGACCATGAAGTATTTTATTTGAATAAGTTGCCATCATTTAACAATCCAGAGATTTTACCCCCCAAATCCCGACTTCCAGCTTTTCTTGAAAAAATATTAGACATGTATTCTGTATAGCACCTATCAGCTAAAGCTACAGCTGCCCTATTTAAGGCACACTCTCCAGTTTTACATATGTGTGTGTGTATTCTCTCTCTAACAGGCTCACTTCACTCACTGACATTACCTACTTTAAGCTCAGTAAATAAACCTGTGCCACCCAAATTTCTAGACTCTCTAGTGACAGTATCTAGATGAGATTAAGGGTCCCAAAGCAGTACTGCTTCTCCAGACAAAAAGTGGTATCACCTACTAAGCAGGAAATGCCACAAGGACTACAGACTTGAGTGGGCCCAGAATCAAACTGTGAAAATACCTACGCATCTAAGAGCTCACTCTATCCTCCAACTCTCAAAAATCTTTTATGTCAATTATTATTTTCTCAGACTGAATTATTTCAGTCTGAAAGACAGCTTCTAAACCAAGGACAGCTCCTCCTCGAACATCTGAAAACGAATTTAGAAAAATACATTTTCTACAGTTGCCTTTTTCAGGCTATAGTTTTAAAGATTCAGCATGGGGAACATATTTGTCAAATGTTACCTAGCAAGAAAAAATTTGCAATTGGTAATTTACATTTATTGGCTACATTATTTACAAGGTCATATGTATATACAATTATTAAGGCAGGAAGAAGATATATCACACAGAAACAAGAGAGGTAGTTTATACCATCTAAGTCCATGTTCACAAATCATCATTTGGTCATCCAGTAGTAAAGAATTCATTAGTTAGTTAGATCCATTGTGCTGTTCTGTTAAAAAGGTATGTGCTTTGTGTTTTGTTTTAAATGGTAATCTCTGTGAACTCCAATGCATCACTAAATGATTTCTTTTCCCAAGTTTTACTTTTATCATATTAACCCAGACTTTCCCCATATGTGAGGAACTAGGGAAGCCTCATATTGGGTGCCCTACCTTATGTCTTCTCATTCCTATTTACCCTACACACATCTGCCACATTTCTCTCTCTAAAATACACTTTGAACATGTCCCTTCTCATATCAAACCTTAAATAGCTTCCTAATTCCTCTCACCTCAAGTCTAAACACCTTAAGCTAAATTTTTGAAGGCTCTTGGTACTTACTGTTGTTGCTGACATGTGAAATATCATCCCTCTTCCCCTAGGTATATTTGAAGCCTACTCATCATTTAGGACCCATATTTAATCTACTCCATGAAATCTTCCCTCCCTGATCCTTCTAGTCCAGACAGACTCAACGCAGTTAGTCACTATCACTCAATCTCATCCAACTAGACTATAGAAGCTTTTGATGTCAGAAAGTACACTTATACTTTTTTTCTTTTGCTTTCTCTTTATATCTATATGAGAGATGGTAACTACACTTACTATAAAAAATATGGAACATATCATGAATTCATGTCATCCTTGCACAGGGGATCCTTGCAATGCTAATCTTCTCTGTATTATCCCAATTTTAGTATATTTGTTGCCAAAGTGAGCATTATTTATACTTCTTTTTAATTATATGCTGCTAAATACACAACAGGTATTGATAAATTTTTAACACTGGCCTGAATGGATATAAGCCTAAAGTCCAAATAGAAATATTAAATCTCTCTCCCCTACTGCATACCCAAACAAGTTAAATACAATCACCAAACCATTTGTTGACCTCTAATTTTTTAAATTCCTTAGATAATGTAATTTTTCTCTTTAATGAGACTGTTTAAACTGCTTAACACCAACATCTTCATTTTATATGGTTCTCATTTCTGCCCAGCATCTAATATAGCCATGTACGAAACTGATAATCAGTAAACACCTACTGAATAAACATACACCTTTTCCATTCTACAAAATAAAGATTAAAACTTTAAAGGGCGCCTGGGTGCCTCAGTCGGTTGAGCGTCAGACTTTGGCTAGAGTCATCATCTCATGGCTCATGAGTTCGAGCCCTGTGTCAGGCTCTGTGATGACAGTTCAGAGCCTGAAGCCTGCTTCAGATTCTGGGTCTCCCTCTTTCTCTGCCCCTTGCCCGCTCACACTTTCTACCTCAAAAAGAAATAAACATTAAAACAAAAGTTTAAAACCTTAAATTCTTTATTTTAAAGATATCTTTCTTGGATTCAGCATGACTAATTAAAAGTTCAAATGGAACACAGAGAGCCTATTTATTACTCAATTCAGGACTTAGGACTACTTAAAAGTTGTAACTAAGAACTATGAATTATTCTCAGATTTTTCAAGACCTGGCTATCTCCCTTGATAGGGAAGGCCACTATTATTTATTTAGAACTCAGCAAATCTGGGTAAAATGCGGAAGAATGCTGTTTCCTTTGCTGGAGTTAACAAAATCAGCAGCTGAAATCTGGTAAGTGGGTAATACAAAGACAACAAAAGGGCAGCACTAGAAGAAAGGGGGAAAAGACAATTAACACCTATTGGTTTTTAAGCCTATTCAAAGTATAAAACCAATGATATGGTCTTGAATCCAAGCTTATTCCCGTGGGAAATACATTCCTTCCTGACCAATTTGTAATAGAAGTCTATAAATCACATTAGTAAAGAGAAGAAATAGTGGTTTCCAAACATGTATCAGTAAATAAAACATACTGGGAAATTCCTACACAAATCCAACAATTACAGTTGACCCTTGAACAAACACAGTAAAGTGCATGGGTCCACATGGATTTTTACAGTACAAACAGATGTATTTTCTCTCATGATTTTCTTAACATTTCTTCTCTAGCAGTGTTACTTTATTGTAAGAATACAGTATATAATACATTTAACACACAAAATGTATTAACCAACTATTTATGTTGTCAGTGAGGCCTCTAGTCAACAGCAGGCTATAGTTTTTAGGGAGTCAAAAGTTATACCTGGACTTTCAACCGCACAGGCGTTGGCATCCCCAAACCCCAAGTTGTTCAAGAGTCAACTGTACTATCAAACAGTACATTCTACATTACTCTTCAGCACCTCTATAAAATACTTCCTTCTAACTATAATGCCCATGAAGGTACCTAAGGCCTTTTAAAAGATTTTCTCTCTAAATGTCTACCAGTTTACACTATTCTCTAGCCCACAGCTGGTCCCCCAATAAATACTGTTTTTTCCCCAATTACTCTTGACTCAATTTTCCTATGGATTAAGTCATTTTAGAAAGCTTCTTCTCATGAAACACTAGAAATCCTAGTCTACCTAGAGTCAGAAAATATTTAAATCAACATTAACTCTCTTTTAGCCCAAGAAGGTAGATACATGCAAAGCTACAATATACTATCTCTTAAAAGTATGCAGTTCAAGTTTTTTATTCCATTTTAAAAATACTTTTATAGTAACAGATTATATTTAGACAAAGTTCAGTCGTGATATTATTTTATAAGTACACAGTTTATGTAATATAAATTTTATGTTGAATGGATTTTCTAGGAGAACTAATCAAAAGTTCAAAGTAAATGGACAAACTATGTAGCATGCCCAGTCACAGGAATACAGAAAGTCTAACACTCAATTCAGTACTTAGGCCAGGGCTACTTAGATTACAACTAAGCGGTGATGTTGCAATCAGTTATTTCTGCCATTTCCTCAATGCCTAGTTAACACAGCACAAATATGAAAATTTAGAGGAAATCTGGGCGCTGAGTATCATTATACAGTGATCTTTAAAAACACTCACCTTCAAATGACTACATTCTACGTTACACAGAGAACACAAATGTGGAAATATTCTTGGAGACGCTGCATAATAATCATTCATCATAGAGGGAGTTGGAAGTCTCTTCATCTTCTGGGCATCAGCATGTGAAAACTTTGGTAACCATGATGCTTTCACAATCCCGAAGGGAGACTGAATGGGAATGTCAGCGTCTGACTGGTAATTCTTTTTACTTCCTCCTGATCCATGTACATTAGATGAATTAATCACAGGTTCATGTGGGATTCGCTCTTGTTGGCTTACAGCTGAAATTAATTCTGATGAAAAAGGTTGCTGGTTCATCGATGGAGGAATGAGAGACTGATTCATTGTCTGGTTAACTGTTTGGCTAATGGATTGACCGACGGATTTTACAGGTTCAAGGACTGCCTGTCCTCCTGAAATGTGTAAGCCTGACATCTTAGTTCCACTCTCAACTGGGAAAAAGGACTGATTATTAGAGGACTCACTGGGGAAGTCCATCTGTCGAAACACATCTTCAACAGGAAATATAGAATTACAGATCATATTTGGAGTGGGAACAGATGCAGAAATGCTCTGCTGTGACCGAAATTCATTCTTGACCTCATCTGTTGGAATTTCAGGATCATAAATACGTACTTCAAGTGGATCTTCTGTGTAGCCATATTTACTTGCATGCCCATAATCAATCACATTACTTGAAACTGCCTCATTACCAAGCATTTCTTTACTTCTGCTCTGAGAAGGTAAATTAGGTAATCGGCGCCCCATTTTACGCATTCTTATATCCCTCAAGATTAATGGCATATTTTCAGGAGTTAGCTGTTCATCAGGATAGCGACTGAGTTCTTCTAAGTCTTCATTAGATAATCCAAAACTTGCTAAGATACTTGAGGCACTCTCTTTTGTATAGCGGCTCTGTACTTGAGGACTCTGCTCTGTAACCTGTGTTATAGAACTCTGTTTGACTCCCACTGATGCAGATATATGAGGCTCATCATCCCACCGGCTACCATGAGGCTTCCCCTTCTTTTGTTGTGCTTCATGAAAATCCAATTTTTCTTTGGTCAATCTTGGATCAGTTCGATGTTGAGTTACCTGAACATTCATTCTCTGTGGTCCCATGTTCTGATAAGATTCATGGCCAGCAAATCTGTGTGGAATTCCACGAGCTCTCCCTGCTGGGTAAAATCTTGGAAGACCCATGGATCCAGGCCTCATAAATGGTCCTGGAGGCCTCATCCCAGAAGGGTTAGGTGCTCGTGGCCTCTGAAGTGGAAAGTTTCCTCGAGGATTAAACCTGGGTCTCGACATGGCTATTTTCAAGAAAGCCTGATTTAATAAAGTATAAGGTGGTGTTGAACTATGTGAGGCAACGGCATTCAGCTGCTGAAGCGCCAACTGAGTCTTAATCTGAGCAAAATGCAAAGGAGATGGGCCCAACAGAAGTGGGTTTGCAATGCCCAGGTTCAAGGAATTCACAAGTGGTGCGAAATTTTCCAAGAATAACACAAAGCTGAAAGTTAAAACACAAATATTAGATCATTTTAACTCAAACTACTTCATGAAGTGGGTTCTATAGCCAGTGTAAAACATTTTGAAACAAAGCCATGAAACCATCCTCCATTTCATATACTTTTAGAGTGTTTATGAGAATCGTTAACCTTCCCAAAAATGTTCTCTTCTTTTCTTTCCTGAATCCAGAACACAAACCCCAAACCTCAAGCCAGAGTTCATGTACACAGTGTTGCACTGGGTGCTGTCCTAGGTGCTGAGCGGTAATTACAACTCCTTTTAAATAATCTTGAAAAATATTGGGGACTTATTTCGCGCTTTGTTACTGGAAAAAAAGATGAAGCCATTAAAATACTTGGAAATACACATACACTTAATATGTATGTTATGTACAAACCAGGAAAACAGAAACTGTAAGCCTAAAATTTTACAAGACCCATTTCTCTAAGAAACACAGTCTTTTCCCTGGAATAACATCTCACAAATTTCATACAGCAATTAGACTATGTTTAAGTTCTGTTGTTAAAAAGATGTTTCTTTTAAGATGAAAACTTGTCACCAATAACTTGACAAGAGTCTGACAAAAGAGTGCGCAGGAGCATGGAATTGTTTATAACAACATAATATGTAGCACGACCACGTTATCTTTCTCTCAGATTCCCTCCAAAGAAGAATATAGGCAAATATATACAGTAATAGCAATGGCTAACTTTACATTGTTCGTGTGCCAGTGACTGTCCTAAGCACTTTACATGGATTGATTCATTTAATTCTCACAACAGCCCCTTGAAATATGTAGTTTTACAGACAAGGATACTAAGGCTCAGAGAAGTTAAGTAACTTGCACAGATAATAAGCAACTGGGCTGAGATTTGCACTCAAGGTAATTTAGCCCCATAATGCATGCTCCTAACCACTAATAGATGTGAGCAAGAATATCTTGCAGTTCCCAGGCAGTCTATTAAACTGGCTACTGTCCAGCCATCAGAGCACAGCACAACTCATTCCAAGCTGATTCTGAGAAAAATAGACTTTAGCTATTATTCAGGACCAAGGTCAGCAGCCACCGAGCTTGACTTCCCTCTCCCGTTAAAAACAAACAAAACCCTTAAAAACAAACAAAACCCCACAGACTGCTTGTTTTCCATCAGGTACCTACTTTTATACCTGAAAGAAATGCAAGGTGGGAAACATGAGGTCTGGAGGCATCTATACCTACAGTGGAAATCCACACTATAGATCCTATTTGAAGATCATCATCACTTTCTAGGGGCACCTGGGTGGCTTAAGTCGGTTAAGCCTCGGACGGCTCAGGTCTTGATCTCGTAGTCTATGAGTTCCAGCCCTGCACTGGGCTCTGTGCAGACAGTTCAGAGCTTGGAGCCTGCTTTGGATTCTGTGTCTCCCTCTTTCTCTCAAAAATAAATTTAGGGGCACCTGGTGGGTCAGTTGGTTAAGCAGCCGACTTCAGCTCAGGTCATGATCTCACAGTTCGGGAGTTCCAGCCCCGCATCGGGCTCTGTACTGACACCTCAGAGCTTGGAGCCTGCTTCGGATTCTGTGTCTCCCTCTCTCTCTGCCCTCCCCAACTCACACTCTGTCTCTCTCTCTCTCTCTCAAAAAAAAAAAAAAAAAAAAAACATTAAAAAAAATAAATTTAAAAAACATTTAAAAAAATTAATAAAGAAAATAAAATAATAAAAGTTTTTATGAAGATCATCACTTTCTGGTTCAAGCTACAACTTCATCCATAATTCCACTGTACCCTTTATTTATACATGTTAGTGAAATGTTAACTTGGCTAAGAAACGGGGTTTATCTGGTTAACAGACTCCCTTGCAACCATCTCTTCCAATCAAAACAAACGAAACAACTTTGCCCTAGACCTGACTTGATTTTTTTTTTTTTTTTTTACATTTTATTTATTTTTGAGAGACAGAGAGAGACAGAGCGTGAACAGGGGAGGGGCAGAAAGAGAAAGATACACAGAATCCAAAGCAGGCTCCAGGCTCTGAGCTAGCAGTCAGCACAGAGCCTGACGCGGGGCTCGAACCCACGAACCGTGAGATCATGACCTGAGACAAAGTCGGACATTCAACCGACTGAGCCACCCAGGAGCCCCCTGACTTATTTGATTTTACTCATCCTTCAAGGTCAGCCTCCATTAAATCTTTCTTGATCATCAAGGCCCAGAGTGAGTATTCCAACAAACTCTTGTTGCTTGTACCATTTGGGACTCCTACATTTTACTATGCTTTTGTGTTTGTCTGTGTGGTCTTTTTCAACTATCTACTATTAATTAAAACTATACATTTATTGGGGCACCTGAGTAGCTCTGTCAGTTAAGTGTCTGACTTCACGCAGGTCATGATCTGGCAATTTGTGAGCTGGAGCCCTGCACTCTTCTGTCAGTGCAGAACCTGCTTCAATCCTGTCTCCCTCTCTCTGTCCTTCCTCTGCCTTGTACATGTTCACGTGCTCTCTCTCAAAAATAAATAAACATTAAAAAAAATTTAAAGCATGTTTATTCTGTGTTATTTTCCAAGCACGTAACTCAACTCCTACTTAAAATACCCTCAAATATTTAAGCTATTTGAATGATCACATCCAAAGTCCTCATTATTAACAGACAGAGATTATTAATTTTCAAATTAGGATAAAACACAACACTAAAACAAAAATTACACAGGGTTCTAATTCAACAGATACAAGCAGCAGACACAAGTTTATTAAAATATGATATCCAAATTCTGTGAATAATGTTCATTTATAATAAACTCCAGGTCTTTTTAAACAAATCATATTAAACTGTGTCTACTTTCTACAAAATAAAAATATTTCAGGGGCACCTGGGTGGCTCAGTCGGTTAAGCATCCAACTTCGGCTCAGGTCATGATCTCACAGTTCGTAGGTTCGAGCCCCACGTCGGGCTCTGTGCTGACAGCTCAGAGCCTGGAGCCTGCTTCGGATTCTGTGTCTCCCCCTCTCTCTCTCTGCCCCTCCCCTACTCATGCTCTGTTTCTCTGTCTCTATAATAAACATTAAAAAAAAATTCTTTTTTAATTTTTCCGAGAACAACACTCTCTTATGTAAGCAGTCTGTCATCTAGTTACTCCAACTTTCAGCACCATTTTTCCTTAACCAGTGAAGACTCTTCCCACAACTTTAGGAACATAAACTATCCCAAATATGGTTTTTCCCCCATAAGAAAACCAAAAAGGAACAGATTTCAATCAGTCATCTAATTATCTCATGGAATTGTGAACAAATATCATTTAGATGTATCTATATTTTAAGTTCTTTAAAGGCAAAAACTTACCTATTTCCTAAGTGCCTAGCACTGCCTTACACTGATACATTTATACACTTACAGAATGCAAGAGAGCAGACCTTCACAAACTGTATTCTGCAGAAATTACTATCCCGTAAAACTGTAGAACTTATACAAACAAGTTCTCTGGTCATGAAAGTCTGAAATGCGGGGAGCCTGGGTGGCTCAGGCAGTTAAGTGTCCGACTTTGGCTCAGGTCATGATCTCATGGTTCATGGGTTTGAGCCCCGCATCGGGTTCTGTGCAGACAGCTCAGAGCCTGGAGCCTATTTCAGATTCTGTGTCTCCCTGTCTCTCTGCCCCTCCCTTGTTTGCACTCTCTCTCTGTCTCAAAAATAAACATTAAAGAAATTTTAAAAAAATAAATAAATGTTAAAAAATAAAAAAAAAAAAAGTCAAATGCACGTACTAGCTACTCTTCCTAGAGGGACATGATGCCTACTGTATACTGAATTAAAGTCTCTGAGATGCCCTGCTGTTTATCAAAACTTTTTCATTCTGTGCTTCCTAAATGTGAGTTTTCTTTATGCCTATATCTAAAAGTGATATTTCAAATATGCAGTTAATTAGTAAAGAACAAGAAATGAAAAACAAGTACAGTAAATTGTGACTTCTAGTATGCAACCAGGGTCCTGCTCCCCTCCCTTTCCTCCATCCCCCTTAACCTTTTAGTTGTTGTAGCACGAGGTGGGGGGGTGGAGGAGAGGGGGACAGTCCTCAGGGAGGAACTAAAAAGGGTGGGGGAAATGGAGGTCCACCCTTGGGGTAGCAGCTACTTACTAATCAGGGCAGAATTATTTCTATGTTTAAACAACTGGCGTATCTGCATCAGTCATGAATAGCAGTCCGGAAACATTCAATATTCAATATTCACAGAACAATGTGCAATATACATGAAGAGAAAAATAAAAAGGTCTTTTCCTAATTTAAATTTCAATTCTCAGTAAGCAGAGGTTTGGCTTTTTTCCATTTTTGAGGAGCCTTAAAACACACACACACACACCCATCCATGTTTGCCTTTTTTCCATTTTTTAGGAGCCTTAGAACACACACACACACACACACACACCCATCCACGTGTGCGCGCACACTCACACTAAACCTCCTATACAGCTTAATCCCAATGTGAAATCTAATATAATGAGGACATAGTAATAAATTAACAGCCCTGGCTCTCCCGAAGAGACTGTTCTCCCTTCTCTCTTGGTAAGACAAATTAGGATCTTTAGTCATAGTTATTTATTATGCATTCTGATTCTAGGAGCTGCTGCTGGCTAGAGGGAAGAAAGTTTCTCTCCTGTATGCATATCCCAGAAAATCTGTTATTATAGGCAAATGTCACTCTTTCAATAGGTCTCTTCAACTAACCTCCTTCCTAAGAACAAGTTTAATCCTTCTGAACTTTCAGGCAATACTTCTTTTATCCCAAGACTCCTTCTGAATTTCAGACCTTGTCTAAATCTAGTGTATTTTCCTTTTAGTTTGCATTTAGTAATATTTTCAGACAGTAATCCATTAATGTAAAATCATCAAACACCTTCTTGTGCTACCATTATAACTTTTAATCCTGGTAGAAAAATTTCTGATAAAGTAATTCATCAAAACATTATCATTAAAAGAGGAATTATGATAAATTACTTTACTATACATGTGTTCAGCAGTCTTCGGTTCTATTCCCACTACAATGATGTGAATGTTAGATTAGAAGCATGAAACATAATGTTGAGCATTGGTAAGAATTAACATATACATTTTAAAAAATATAATAAAGTCTGCCTACAATCCATATGCCAAATAATGTTATCTTCAATAGTTTTTATTTTTAAAAATTTTTCAATGTTTATTTTTGAGCGAGAGAGAGAGAGAGAGAGAGAGAGAGACATAGCACGAGTGGGGGAGGGGCAGAGAGCTAGGGAGACACAGAATCTGAAGCAGGCTCCAGCCTCTGAGCTGTCAGCACAGAGTCCAACGGGGCTTAAACCCATGAACCATGAGCTGAAGTCGGACGCTTAACCAACTGAGCCACCCAGGTGCCCCATATATCTTCAGTAGTTAAAAAAATTTTTAAGTAACCTTTGATTTTCTCTGTAAATGAAACATAAGGAGTATATTTGTATTTCATTTGCATTATTTTTATAAATGTAAGCACATTTTTAATCATTTAGGAAAGTTATTGTTTAATCTTCTCTTAAAACTTTCACATTCACTGCAAACAAAAGGTTTTGACCAAAGAGACCCTTGTATTTATAGTTTAAGCTTCCTATTTATAAGGTATTATAAACTTCCTTTTTGCAATTATAGAATTCCCAAGCCTCATTTCTTCAACTCTAATTTAAGGACAGGCAAGCTCCACCAATCAGCATCCTTTTCTTTGTTGCTTAACTTTTCTCCCCTTTGTTTTGTTTAAACTTTGGCCCTACAAATGAAGCCTCAGAGGTACAACTGCTTAATGCAAACGCTAACAAAATGAAGCAAAGGAATTTACCCTTCTCAACAGATTCAGGAGGATAAAATTCCAAAACCAACTATCAGATCATATGAGGTATCTAAAAAAAAAAAAAAAAAAAAAATGCTAGGTACTCCTAAAAAACTTAGAGAAACTGTCTTCTTAGCAATAAATACATCAGAGTAACTCCAAATCCAACTGTTATTCATCCACTTAACAAATACTTTGACACTGCTGGCCTAGGTAGGGAAGTAGCAAGGCTATTAAGGCAGAAATGATCCCTTTCTTCATAAAGCTAATACTCCAGTTTTTAAGATGAAGTTAGCATCTCCTAAGAATTAGAGGGGAAAAAATGATAAAATATAGTCAGGGGCGCCTGGGTGGCTCAGGTCGTGATCTCATGGTTCATGGGTTCAAGCCCGTGTCAAGGCTCTGTGCTGCCAAGCTCAGAGCCTGGAGCCTGCTTCGGATTCTGTGTCTCCCTCTCTCCCTCTGCCCCTTCTCCACCTTGTACTCTGTCTCTCTCTCAAATAAACATTAAAAAATTTTTTAATTAAAAAATACAGTTAAAATCTGGAAGTTTCCCTTTTCACACCTCTGCAGTTAAGAGGGTTGCAGAGACTGGAAACTGGTTGAATTAACTATGGTATATCCATATTTTGCAGCTGTAAAGAGGAATGATATTAAACATCTTTGGTAGGATATACCCTACGGATACGAACTAGTAGGTAACCCTTCCAAGTTGTTTTCTTTTTTTTTTTTATTTTTTATTTTTGTGAGGGGGAGAGAGAGAGAGAGAGAGAGAGAGAGAGAGAGAGAGAGAGAGAGACTGACTCCCAGCTGTCAGCACAGACCTTGATGCAGGGCTCGAACTCACAAACTGTGAGATCATGACCTGAGCTGAAGTCTGACACTTAACCAAATGAGCCACCCAGGCACCCGTTTTCATTTTTTAAATTGGTATATGGACAAAAAACAAAATGATGATTAAAGATAAAATACTTGTATAATAGCATTACATACATAAATATGTAGTATTACCATCATGTCTGTCTAAAGTCAAACTGATTTGTAACCCGAAAACAGGAAAAATAAGAGAATCCTTGTTCTCTAAATCTATTAGAAGAAACCCAAGTGGTTTCACCAACAATGGAATTCACTGATTTGACAGTATTTTTAAGTTTTGGGAATATCACAGAATTTATACAAAGTAACAAGTGATAGCCAAAAACTCAGAACGAATGCCTGACATAGTAAATATAATCTTTATTAACCATAACTATTAAGGAATATGCCATTTTCTGGATAACTGAACTCTAGCCATAAAAAAGTTTGTTCACCTAGAGTAATTTATGGATAGCCAATTTATGAAATCATTAACTTAGAAGAACTTGAGTTAAGATCTGAGTTCTTAATTATTAACACTCCTTTGGAAAAATTGCAATTAAATATAAATTCTCTAAAGTAAGTTTTATTCCTGATCATGTAAGTAACAGGTTTTTTATAGGAAATAAAAAGTAGCAAATTAAATCCTTACCAATAAAACCAGCACATAGAATGAATATTTTGATACAATTTCTTCCAAGTTGGTGTATGTAAATACAAGCATGGATAAGAAGGGGAGGAAAGTATACCAAACTTTACTGTATGAAATTAGAACTATACTATTTTCAATTAACATTTATTTTCCTATATTTACTATTTTTTCAAAACCAGGATATTTATTGGTCACAAAACATTGTGAAATCCCAAAAAAATTCTATCGTGACAAGTAGCAGTTAACTCTTTTCTATGCCCTTTTAAGAACTGAACTATGGCACTCTGACCCAACAAATATTCAATAAAATGTCAAACATAAAAATTATTTTAGAAACACTTAATAGGAATTGAGTTCTTGAGGCAGGCATGAAGAAATGGCTTGATGGATTAAAAACACACTGCCACTAGATCCCGTAAGGTCTTTCTAAGATGTCCACTACCATGGACAATCAAGAACTGCCTATTATTCTAATGTAATATTTTGTAAGAAAGGGAATCCTTTATTTTCTTTATGGATATTGGTAAAGATATCTGAAATCTAAAAATCTAAAAGCATCATCAAAAATTAGTCAGGGGGCACCTGGGTGGCTTAGCTGGTTGAGAGTCTGATTTTGGATTTTGGCTCAGGTCATGATCTCAAGGTTTCATGAAACTGAGCCCCACATCAGGCTCTGGGCTGACAGTGCAGAGCCTGCTTGGGATTCTCCCTCCCTCCCTGCCTCTTAAAATAAATAAACGTTAAAAAATAGTCAGCCAGATCATAATGATTACACTAGATTCATAATGAAAAATATACATCAAACCCCAAACTTGAATTTAATAGTACTTCAGTTTACAAAACACTTCAATATTCATGATCTCACTGGAGCCTCACAACAACCCTGTGAGCAAGGGAATCCCAGTTTTTACAGAATAAGTAAAACCTCAGAACTAAGTTGCAAGATCATAACTAGAACCTGTAACTCCTCTCAGTATTTTTCCATGTAAAATGTAAATTTTATAGCTTTGCTTTTTCTAACTATAAAAAAGTAGTAAGTGTTCATTATCACCCCCCAATAAAGAAAAATCACCCTCATGACATTCAGAATAGAGTATGTTTTCTACAATCTTTTTGTTTTAGTATTCTATAATCTTTACACAAAGATTACGTAAACTACCATTATTTTTCTAGATATATACCCACATACCTCATTTGCTATTATTTTGTTAGAGTGACTCTCACAACATATAAATCCACTTTCATACCTGAGAATACAGATATTACACTGGTCAGTTAATATGAGAGTACATGTCATTCTATGCTTTCCTCAGTTTAAATGTCAATCAGCTAATCTCTTCTAGTATACATATGGATCCACTCAGCCTACTCTCGTCTACCATTTTTTGTCCCGTCCTGTCTCACAAAAGATATGCAAGTCATAACTCCAAAGGTGCCACAAGTGTGAATAGAGTATCCCTAAAGTTAAAATGCCATAATGTGGTACCTCAAGGAAACTGTCAAAGAAACAGAAAGAATGAGTAAGTAGACAATTGAAAACATTATTTGGTATCATGGAGGGCATCACAAACTTCACTGCCACTTGAAAGGAGTGGAAACCTCATGATTCCATTTGAGAAAAAATGGAAGCTAAACTTGCTAAAGCACAATGCCAGGAACAGATCATTACAAGACCCATGCATTAACAACCTCATATAGCAATGATTCAATAGTTACTATTTCCAAGAAAATGGCTTTTTGATGAAAAGGATGAATGTAATTAGATGTACTTTTTTAAGCACTGCATACATAAACGGGTCGAGACAACACTGCATTCACAGTAAATAATGTCTCCCTGAGATGGGCATCGGTGGGCCTGCTTACCTTGCTAGCATCAACAAACGTTAACTCATTAGTCTAAAAGAAACCTCCTGATCTAAGCTGGAATAAAGAAATCTTTCCTGGGATTGTTTTTAAAACTAGAACAAGGGGCGCCTGGGTGGCTCAGTTGAGTCTGACTCTTGATTTCAACTCAGATCACGATCCTAGGGTGGTGGGATGGAGCCGTGCATAGGGCTCTGTGCAGAGCGTGGAGCCTCTTAAGATTCTCTCTCCCCCTTTGCCCCTCTCCCCCACTCACTCTCTAAAAATAAAAAAAATAAGATAAAACCAGAAATGAGAAAAGTAGTGGATATTGATAAAACTCAAATGATACTAGGGGCACCTGGGTGGCTCACTGGGTTAAGCATCCAGCTCTTGATTTCAGCTCAGGTCATGATCTCATAGTTGTGAGGTGGGGCACACAGCCTGCTTATGATTTTCTCTCTCTCCCTCTCAATTCCCCTCCCCTGCACACACTCTTTCTCTCTCTCTCTCTCAAACTAAATGAATAAACATTTTTTAACTCAAATTACTGCCTTAGTGACAAAGCACAAGCGCTGAAACAAAATAAAGCCCAAAGAACATAGGTTAGCAGGACCAAGAGGTAAAGACACTAATGAAGACGTTCACTACCCAGATGCAATTGTTCCGAGGCCTAATTTGCCCTCCCTGCCAATATGTTGTTCACTTTCATGAAGTATACTAGCCAAAGAGTCCATCTCTCCCTAATACGGGTTTCCAAAATCTTTGATTCAGCATACCTAAACTATTTGGTCAAATGCCTTAAAATGTCAAATTCCTTAAAGTCTTCACAAAGTATAAAAAAAGCATGTATAACGTTATCTTTTCTAACAAAAAAATGAAAATATGAAAACATAGATCTGCTTACGGTTACAAAAACAAAGCATAGGTAGGATAACAAAGAAAACAAACAAGTTGGTTACCTATATTGGGTAATAGAGAGGACTGAAAAATAATGGGAATAATATTTCATGGAGCATATCTTATTATATAGTTTTGACTTTTAGAAGCATGTTAACAGCCAACATTTAAAAAAAAATTAAAACAAGGATGGAAGAAGGGGAAAAAATCTAACACTGAAAGCAAACTAATAAAATCATTTTCAAATGAACACCATAAGCCACTGTGGGGAAAAAAAAATAACTCAAGTAATTTATGAACCCACTATTAAATTTATACAACCTCGGTTTGAGAGTAGCTAAGACAAAGAGAAGAACTACAAATTCTTATTCTCTTTAGTAGTTTGTTTTGGGAGCTTTCTTTAGTAGTGATATGGGTGAAGTAATTCTTCAATTACTTCAGATATATCATAGGATGAAGCAAAGAAGTGTTTTGATAGTGCTGAGAATCAGGGCTTTCACTGTGCAAGACAAGATACATAAACATGAAATGAGGAAAAACAAGAAATAAACTGGACAATAAATTATAAACCACTGAAAAAAACAAGAGTCCATAACTCTATACCAATCAATGAAAATGTAGAGGGACTGCTGACTTGAAAAATCATTTTGTAACCATAATAGTAAAGATTGGTTCAGACATGAATCACCTATGCATGTTAAGTTCAGAGGGAAATTTTGCTAAGTAGGACATCTACATAGTCTTAAAATGTCTCTCCACAAATCAATTAGTTCAAGGCAGGGAGGAATCAAACATTTTGACCAAATATGTAATCAAACATAATATCATCCATGGCAGGCAGATGGACATCATGTACCTCCAGATTTGATACCATGGGGACACAGCATCACTTATGTGATTTTTCTGGCCAGGGACACATAATCTGAATCTAATCAAGAGGAAACATCAGACAAATCCTAAATGAGAAATGTTCTATTAAAAAGGAAAAAAAAGTAAGAGAACAGAGAAAGAAACAAATTAAGCAAGCTGTTTTTTTTTTTTTTTTTTAGAAAAGTCAACTTCAAAGAATATAAAGAAAGGCTATGGAAATGTTCCAGAGTTAAAAAAAACTAAAGGACATGACAATTAAGTGCAATTATCTGATCCTAGACTGGTCCTGTATTGGAGGGGAAAAGCTGCTATAAAGAACACTATTGGGCCAATTGACAAAATCAGAAAAGGGTAGATTAAAGAATTTTATCAATGTTAAATTGAGGTTGATAACTATACAATGACTGCAAAAGAAAATAACCTATTCTTAGGAAATAAACTAAGATAAAACACTACAATATATGCAACTTCCTCTCAAACAGTTTAGGGGAAAAAAATCACCATGTATAGAAAGAAAGAGGGGACAGGGAAGTAGGGAGAGACAGGGAATTCCTGTCAGTTAGAGATTTAATTCACTCAAGAAGTTAATGACCCAACCTTTTAAGTCTAACACCAGACCATCTAACTCCTTAATTATATACTAAGGAAAAAAAACCCATAAGCAAGTGCGGCAACAGGCAGAAAACATGCAAAACATGCAACACGATAAAAGAGCATCAGCCCTAAACACATTTTTGTTTTCCTTTTTCTGCATCATGCTCACTTCCTATCGACTATTAGTCAGCCTATTATGCAATTCATAATAATCTCATCTTTGGGGACATTTCAACTAATCTGAAGATATCCACCCTGCTCAGAGGGGTGCCAGTGAATTACTTCATACAAAATTGGTTAACTCCCATAAGTAAAATTTAACACTAATATAACAATGTTTTTTAAAAACTTAAACTCAGTGTATTAATTCTGGTCCTGCTGAGTGCTAAAAATGTGACCTTCAGCACATTAACCCAAGCCTCAGTTTCATCACGTAAAAAATAGGAATAAAAACAATACCACTTAAGATGGTGATGTGACAATTAGTTTATACCTCCTGGCAAAATTGTACCTTCTGACTCACAATAGGTGCTCAAAAAATATTAAGATAGTAAAAAAAATGCTTTACTTAAGAAGTAGGTAGATCCCTGTTTCTTTATTAAGACTTGGGTAATTTCCAAAAATTTCTAGTTGAAATAGAAACTATACACTATGTATATGTATATATACACCATGAGTATGGTATATGAAACACAATTGGAGAAATCTGAATAATATTTGAGTACTTTAGGAGTAATAATCATGTTTTTCTCTAAACATTTTAAAGAAAAATGTTGAACTATAAACTGATAAATGATACGGTATTTGCTTAAATATAATAGGGTGGATGGGTGCCCGGGTGGAGTTAAGTGTCCAATTTCTGCTCAGGTCATGATCTCATGGTTCCTGAGTTCGAGCCCCACATCAGGCTCTGTGCTGACAGCTGGGAGCCTGGCGCTTGCTTCGGACTCTTCGTCTTCCTCTCTCTCTCTCTGCCCCTCCCCCGCTCATACTCTGTCTCTCTCAAAAATAAAACATTAAAAAATTTTTACAAAATAGTAATAGGGTGGAAGGTAGAGACATGACTGACCATTAGATTGAAATTATTGAAGATGGGTACATGGGTGAATCATTACATAATACTCTCTGCTTTTATGTGTTTAAAATTTTCCATAATAAAAAATTTTCTAAGCAAATGAAGAAATTCAAAGGAAAATGAAGTTGGCAACATTCACTCAACAGCAGGACAACAAGGATATTAGCTGAAAGTTTAATAAAATGAAGACAGTGGAAGTAAGGTAGGAAAAAAAGTGTAAAAACTTAAGACTCAAACAATAATTATTTTGGTATTTAAGGGGTTCAAGAGTTGAAAATAATCAAAATATATGTGCCCAAGGTAATCATGAAGAAAATATCAAAATATGTGTACCTTAAAACTCTCCTGTATTCCCTGAACTTTTTTTCTCATTAGAAAACTCTTGTTCTTGACCCTCATTCATCATTACTACAGCTATGTTTTATTTCTACACCTCACCTTCTTCTTTTCCATTATGCTATCTTTCATATACCTATTTTCCATTTTCATTCTCAGCCACAAATTTCAGACTACAGTAAATAAAGTTGAAGTAATAAAAATGTAAAGTTGAATATAAACAGGGGCTTATTGGTTTTGACCACAAACAGAATTACTTTCAATGTGGAGGAGGTCGAAACCACCATATGTCAACATTCAGTAGCTGCTCTTTCCTTGCAAAACGGTCCAAAGAGCCCAAACTATGTCACTGAGTACTCATACTGGAAGCACTAATTCTAAATATCTAAAGCGTTTTATGAAGAATTTGGACAGATTTATTCAAACTTTGACTGGTACACATTAAGTCAAATCATGTTAGAACACAATTTGGACTTCAAAGGCCCGGGATCTTACCCAGGCTCTAGCAAGTACCAACTGAGTTCATTCACTCAACACATGAGCATTGAATACATACCAGTCACTGGGACAGATACAAAGATGAACAGTCATATAAATAAGTGGTTACAATATATTTGATAAGTGTCACCAGAGAGGTATATATAAAATTTATAGATACATCAAATATTTTAAAGAAAGATTAAAGATTTTTCAGCTCCAAAATTCTATCAATTTAACCTGAATTCCTGCAAGCCTCTTTTTAACTAGAAGGGAATATTCGCAGGAAACAATCTTCAAACAAAAGATGCTGCCTAAGACTGAAAAACTTGTAAAAAAGTAACAGCTAACATTTATTAAGCACCTAGTATGTGCCAAGGGATAGGAGCTTTACAATCACTATCTCACTCAATTCTCACAACAATCCCGAGCAGGAAATACTATTTATCACCATTTTACACATAAGAAAAGTTCAGTAAGACTAAAATAACTTACTCAAAATCTTACACATACAGTAAGAAAGAAACAGGGATTTGAATCCAGATGATTCCAAAGCCTATTCTCTTTTCAAAACTAAAGTATTTGTCTCTCATTCTCTTTCACTACATAAAAAGACAATTTGCAGAGGTCACCTCTGAAAAGCTCCCAAGAGAAAATCTTTAGGACAGCCCTGAAATACAAAGCGATCACTAATTGTAATAAGCTTTTTTTTTTTAAACAAGAGTATCCACTGTATACACTCTCCAAGACAAAACAACGAAAAGAGATTACAAGACTAAAATATAACCAACATTCAAGGTAATAAATATGTCACATGAATAAATACATTCCAAAACTAGTTAACAGAAACCAATGAGATTTTGTGATTTTCTTCCAACTGTTTTATCTTTTTCTGAACTAGATTCCAACAACCAAGTAAGGAATGGCCCAGCATATTTTACTGTATTAACATGTTGGGAGTCCACATGATCACTTAAAAGTGCGTATTACAGAGTATGGCGATACAAAATGAAATGTATGCGAAATGTCAAACTGAAAGAAAAGAATGCAACATAAACAAAATCTAGAACGCCTAATAAAATTAAAGCTATCCTGAAATAATGTAAAGTATGCATTTATTTTTCTGTATCAACTTCATTGATCATTTTTTTTGTAAATTAGTTTTTCCAATTTTTCAATTCTAACTGCAAATCTGAATCAGCAAATATCCCTGACAAATAAGTCAACCCTTTACAACAAATGAAGGATAAAAACGAAGAAATTTTGACGTGCACAATTCCAAAGCCGGTTAGAAAAAGAATTTGAATTAACTTAAATTGCCAGATCCTGGTAACCAGTTTTTCTTCAGAAATCCTTCATATTAAAATAGGGTTTTCCCCTCCCTGCCCCCAATTACACCACAGAGTAAATGTTAAGATTAAGAAAAATTAGCTTGAGGCAGCCGTCATTGTCTAGTTCAATTAAAGATTTTGTACTAACAAAAGTCTCCCTCGTTCGCAATTATCTCAAACAACAAAAGATCCGTTCAAAACGTCCTCAAGGATTCAACTGTGTGGTATACATTCTCCCCCCACCTTTAACAGAACGGGGCTCAGCCTAGGAAACACAAGTAAACCACTAACGATCCATATTCGCGATTCTTCTGAGAAATGTGTAAATAAGTATCAGAACCATTTATGACTCTCCGTATCCCGCACAGAGGTGACATTTTCTTTGCTTTCACAGCCGCAAAAGGCAAGCACAGGAAACAGGACCAGCAAAAGCTGCTGGATCTAACATTCTCCCTTCATCCCTACTCCCCCTTGCCCAGCCCCAAACGCAAACATGTTCTCTCCACGCTCCTTGCATAACGTCGCTCTCCACAGGGCTCAACTCAAGCTCCACCGCCTCTCTTCATGGCCCGACGGGAATGGTTAGTCCCTCGTCGGTGCTCCCGCACCACCGCTTCCTCGGGCTGTCAGGCCCGGCGCGGCCTCGGCAGGCCCTGCGCGGATGGGGAAGGGGCCGCCACGGCGCTGCCAAAGGGCTGTTCTTGTTCCTCGGCCCAGTGCAACGGCGTCGGGCGGCTCCTCCAGAAGCAAGGTCCTAGCACGGGTGCCCGACCCGGCCCTCCGGGGCAGCAAGGTGAACGGACGCGGTAGCGGGGCAGCCAAGCTTCCCTTCCCATCCCGGGGGGTCCCCCAACCTCCTCCCGCCCCCGCCGCCTGCCCGCCGCCATTTTGTGCGCAGCCGCTGCGACACAGATACAATAGTCGGCCCGGATCTCACAGGAAAGGCTCAGGACCCCCACGCTATGGGCTCCCGCCTTCCAGCCCCCTATTCCCCACAAGGCAGCGGTCCTACCTATGCCTACCCGACTAACAGCCGGATCCCATTTGCGCCCCACACAGTTTAGCACTCAGCCTCCAGTCTCGACGCCGAAGAAGCTACCGCCTCCAGAGAGCTGCACGCATGCGCGCCTATCGAGCCTTTACGAGCCCTCATCTGCTCCCGGCGCCTGCGTACCGCCGGCACCGCGCTCGCCGGGAGCCAAGAGAAAGGAGCCAGAGGAGCTTGGTTCCGGAAGGGGTCGCTCTCGCATGTGGCGTTCCAGTAGTTCCCTGTGTTCTCAGGCACCGGTGTACCATACCAGTGCCTCTGCCTGCTCTCTGCTTGTCCCATCCAAAATCATGCGCAACCTTTAAGACCTGTGTTGTCTCGCCTTCGTGAAGTCTTCCCTGACCATTTTTGGCTTCAGTAATATTCCTTTCGCACTGGATATCATAATGCTTTGTATGGCTAAGATTTTGCCTGCCTTTATGTTCCTGCCTTATATCTAATTTTGCATCCCTAGCAATGATGTGATGTGTATCACAGCCACTGAAAATGTCAGGAAATTAGAACTGATTGGAAGCTTATTAAGCTAAAAGCTTAACGCTCTAAAAATCCTTTCATGTGTCATTCCACAATAAAAATAACCTACCTGTGTGTCAGATTATTTTAAACCTTCATGTAACTGATGAAAAACGTGGGGTTGAGAGAACTTGAGTAACTTAACTTACTCCACTACACCAACTTTTATAAAAGTCCAATGGTTGGGCAAACTCTGGCAAAACTCACAAGTCTCGCCTTGGATACCACACAAATCACACCACCTGCCCAGTCTCATGAGTCAGTCTTATCTAGCAGCCAGCAGATGCATTTCTTTTATTAACATTAAAAAAAAGCATAGAGGGAGGCCTGAGTGGCTCAGTCGGTTAGGTGTCGACTTTGGCTCACAATCTCGCAGTTGGTGGGTTCGAGCCTCGCGTGGGGCTCTGAGCTGACCGCTCAGAGCTTGGAGCCTGCTTTGGATTTTGTGTCTCCCTCTCTCTCTCTCTGCCCTTCCCTTGCTCACGCTCTGTCTCTGTCTCTCTCTCAGAAATAAATAAACATTAAAAAAATTTTAATAAATAAAAATAACATAAAGCACAGAAAAAGCTGAAAGAAAAGTCTTTTAAGAACTATATTTCACCATATTTTCATTTCAAACTAAAAATCCTGGTAGAAGCAACAAACTAAAAAAAAAAAAAAAAAAGCCAACAAGCCAACTCCAAATAAACAGTATTAAATCCTGAAGTGTTTCCTTCCATACATTTCTGTATATTCATACAAACATACACAAATGTGTTATTTGCATGTAATGGAAAATGTTCTTTTTTGCCAAAAACTTACACATTAGCCTGCTATTTCCTTTTCTGATTACTGATACTTCTCCAAATAAACAATATTGATCCTCTTTCTTAAATAGATAATATTCATGCTATGGCTCCGTCAACAATTATTCAACGTGTTGTTGACACCGAAGTTGTTTTCAATCTTTTGGATACTACAGACAGTGCTCTATATAAACAGCCTTACCAACTGATATTTTTATTTCTATAGGCTAGAAGCCCAATAGTTACACTGCTACATAAAGATGTATATATAAAGATATACATATATCTATATCTAGATGTTTTATGATATATAATTTTATTAGAATTTCTCTCCCCTGCAATCATTTTGGTAATTTAATTCTCCTAGAAAAAAACATCCATTTCATCTGGGTTTTCAAATTTATTTCCCTAGAATTGGGCAAACTAACCTTGTAAATTGCTTTTTCTTTTATGTTGTCCCCTTACATGTTTTTATTTATTTCTACAGCACTTATACCTAACATACCATACCTGTTTTGCCTGTTTTCTTCACTGTTTTATCTTCAATACCTATAATGATACTTGACACACAATAGAAAAATTAGTGTATACTTTATTAAAAAATGAATGAGTAAAAATGTGTGTGTGTGTTCATGTGCATATGAAATTGTAGACCTCCTTTCATATCTACTGGCCATTTGAATTTCCTCCTTTAAAAAATCCTTCTAGGGGTGCCTGGGTGGCTCAGTCAGTTAAGGGTCCGACTTCAGCTCAGGTCATGATCTTGTGGTCTGTGAGTTCAAGCCCCATGTTGGGCTCTGTGCTGACAGCTCAGAGACTAGAAGCTGCCTCAGATTCTGTGTCTCATTCTCTCTTTGCCCCTCCCCTCTTCATGCTCTGTCTTTCTCTCTCTCTCAAAAGTAAATAAACATTAAAATCCTTCTAATATTCTTTGCTTATATTTCTAATGAGCTGATTGTCTCTTTTGTATTTGGAGGTAATTCTTAGTCTATAAGGAACATTAACCCTTTGTCAAATAGGTATATATTTTCTTTATGAGTATCTTTTGCCGTTATAAATTTTAAATGTAATCAAATCTGTCTGTCTTTTCTCTGACTTCCTTGTGTTCTTTTTGTCTAAGAAACCTCACTCTATCCCCCCAGAAGCATACACACCCAGGAATTATATAAAAATTCTCCTAAACTTGCTAAATTTTTGTTTATAATTTCATAATTTTATTTTTTACAGTTAGATGTATTTTATCTAACATTTATTCTTTTTCTGATATGAAGAAAAGATCTAACCTTATTTTTTTCCTAATGTATTAAATCATGAAGTTTCCAGATATTAAAAAAAAAAACCATACTTTCTCCCCTTCATTGAAATGGCTGTTCCCTTTAAAAAACAAATAACAAAGAAATAAGTTCCCATATATAAAATAGATTTATGGACCTTCTAGTCTGTCTTACTTATCTGTCTACCTATGCGCCAGTATCACTTTTTTTTAATTTTTTTTAACGTTTTATTCATTTTTGAGAGACAGAGCATGAGCAGGGGAGGGGCAGAGAGAGGGAGATACAGAATCCAAAGGAGGCTCCAGGCTCTGAGCTGTCATCAGCACAGAGCTTGACACAGGGCCTGAACCCATGAATCATGAAATCATGACCTGATCCGAAGTCAGTCGCTCAACCCACTGAGCCACCCAGGTGCCCTGTGCCAGTGCCATTTTTAACATTCATTAACTGACCCACTAAATATTATTTGAGGGTCTACTCTGTTCCAGGAACTCCTCTGGCACCAAAAACTGCCAAGCACTCTCTCTCTCTCTCTCTCTCTCACTCTCTCTCTGTCAAAATAATAAATACACTTAAAAAAAAAGACATGACTAAGAAGGCAGCACGTGAGCAGAAACCTGACTGAAGTGTATAAATAAGCAGTAGAGAAATCTGGGAGGAAGAGTAGTCTAGGAAAGGTGAACATAAAATACAAAATTTTTGTGGTGAAGGCCATCTTGGCATATTTGAGAAACTGCAAGAAAGCCAAAGAAGCTGCAATAGCATGAGTAAGAGGGGACACAGGAGATGAGGTGGAGGGGAACCAGGCTGTTTTAGTCTGCTGTGGTTGTCATTAGCAAAATATCACTGCTGGGTGGCTTAAACAACAGAGATTTATTTTTGCACACTTTTGAAGGCTAGAAGTCCAAGATCAGGGTATAGACAAGTTTGGTTTCTCCTTAGGCTTCTCTCCTTGGTTTGCAGTTGGCCAATTTCTGTGTCTTCACATGGGCTTTTTCTATGCACATACATCCCTAGTGTCTCTAACCTCCTCCTCTTCTTTTTTTTTTTTTTTTACAATTATTTATTTTTGAGAGAGAGAGACAGAGCGTGAACAGGAGAGGGGCAGAGAGAGAAAAAGACACAGAATCTGAAGCAGACTCCAGGCTCTGAGCTAGAGGTCTGCACAGAGCCCGATGCAAGGCTCGAACCCATGAACCATGAGATCATGACCTGAGCCGAAGTCGGATGCTCAACCAACTGAGCCACCCAGGCGCCCTTCTAACCTCTTCTTATAAGGATACCAGTCATATTGAATTAGGGCCCACTCACATGACTTCATTTAACTGTAATTACCCTTTAAGGTCCTATCTCAAAATACGGTCATATTCTAAGGCATACTGGGGTTAAGATGTCAACATATGAATTCGAGAGGACACATTTCAGTCCATAACAAAGACCATCTCAAGGCCTTTGGTTTTTACTGTGGATGAAATGGGAAGATTTTGAACAAAGGCATGACAAATTGACTTTTATTACATTGAATACTTACTCTGTGCTACTATTCTAAATACTGGAGGATACAGTAGTCAAAAAAAATCAAGTACGTGCTTTCACAGAATTTACGTTTTCGTGGAAAGGAACAATAAACAAAGGAATATATAATGTGATAACATAAAATAAGGGAAATAAAGCAAGTAAGGGAAAAATGATAAAGCAGTGGCTGGATAATGCTTTAGATATGGTCATCAGGGAAGTCCTCTCTGGTAAGGCGACAGCAGAGACATAATGGAAGAGAAGGAGAAAGTCATGCAGGTATCTGGAAGAAGAGCTTTCCAACAGAGAACACATCAAGTGCAAAGGCCCTGGGACAGGAGCACATTGGGTATGTTTGAGGAATAACTAGAAGGCCAGCACAGTTGGGGTAGAATGATATAGAAGAAGGACAAGATAAGAATGGAGAAGTACAAAGGATCAGATCATGCAAATCTTGATAAGCCACTTATGGCTACACAGAACACTGAATACATACTGGATTAGGAAGCACAAGAGTTTCCTTTCTAGCCCCTGCTCTGATACTAATAACCTCACTGGATTTCAGTTTTCTTACCATAAAAAGGGGGAAGGGAAGGGTCTAGATTAGCTTGCCCCTAAGATGTGACTCTGGAAATCTCCTGTAAACTAAAAGATACTCATGAATATTTATGGCATTCCTAAGAAAAATATTTTTTTTTAATTTTAGAATTTACTATATCCACACTACTTGCTTTTATACCTTTTAGCTACCTTGGACCACTTGCAGAAATTTGCATTCCCATCTAAAAATGTCAGTATTCTTGACAGAAAAAAAGTCGTTTTACTACACATCCTCTTCTGACCATCACTCTCATCCACAATCCTCCTCCCCTTTTGTTACCCACTCTGCTTTCTGATTGGCCATACAAGTACGGGTAGCTCTATAGCTCTACCCACTGCGCGGCTTCTGCCTGCTCAGCAGTCACAGCTCAATGCCTGAAAGGATTAAAAAAAAGAATAGTCATCACAAGCTTTTTCTTGTGATTTGTTAACATGCATGGGACTTTGTCTAAATGACATAAAGAATCTCATCACCATCTCATCTCAAGTGCAAGGGTTGTAAAAACTAGGATTTGGGGGCAATAATTGCCCTCCATATGTTTTTTTTTCTTTCTTTTTTCCTTCCTTCCTTCCTTCCCTCCTTCCTTCCCTTCTTTATATTTTAGAAAGAGAGAGAGAGCACATGAGTTGAGGAGAGGTGCAGATGGAGGGGGAGAGAGAAAGAGAAAGAGAGAGAGAGAGAGAGAGAGAGAGAATCTTAAGCAGGCTCCATACTCAACAGAGCCCAACATGGGGCTCAATCACATGACCTTGGGATCAAGGCCTGAACCAAAATCAAGAGTCAGACACTCAACCAACTGAGCCACCCAGGGCGCCCCTGCACTCCACATGTCTTTAGAATCCAAATCTAATGATTGGGATAGACACAGAGCCATGATAAAAGTCTGAGAAACCCCAGAACCATATCATGCCTTGGTAAAGATCATAAACATCAACAAAAGTTGGTTCTTACTGATATTTGAATTTTGCCTCATTTGTGCCAGACTATAAGGTGTGCCCATGTATAATATACAGAGAAGTTCAGAAACTAACTCGAAAGAACAAGCACTTATTTTTCTGAGTTTTTATCAAAGCCAGTGGAATGGTGACTAGAAATCAATTTGCCAGTTCTTTTTTTTTAATAATTTTTTTAAATGTTTACTTTTGACAGAGAGAGAGAGCATGAGTAGGGGAGGGGCAGAGAGATGGGGGACAGAGGATCCAAAGCGGGTCCTCACTGACAGCAGCAAGCCCAATGTGGGGCTCAAACCCATGAACCATATGACTTGAGCTGAACTTGGATGCTCAACCGCCTGAGCCACCCAGGTGCTCCAGTTTGCCTCTTCTTATTAAGGGTTATTCTAAGGGTGCCTGGGTGGCTCAGTGAGTTGAGCGTCCAACTTTGGCTCAGGTCATGATCTTGCAGTCTGTGAGTTTGAGCCCCGTGTTGGGCTCTGCACTGACAGCACTTCAGATCCTGTCTCCCTATCTCTCTGCCCACCCCCTACTCTCTATCTCTCAAAAATAAATAAACAATTAAAAAAAAGGTGATTCCTAAATATGTCCACAGATTCTTTGATATGATTCACTTCACAAGGTAGAGCCTAATTCCACACCCACTGAATGCAGGTCAGACTTAGCATATTGTTGCTAATGAATAAAATGTGGTCGAAGGGATGCTATGTGACTTCCAAGGCTAGGTCATAAAGAGGATGCCTTCTACCTGTCTTTCCCTTCTCTCTTTTGGATTACTCACAGCAGGAAAAGCCAGGTTCCATGTCATGAGAACATCCAAACAGCCTGTTGAGAAGCCCAAACGGGAAGGAATTTTAAATACTAACAGAAGCAGACAGCTTAACAGAGAGATCAGGAAAAGAGATTGTCAACGAGAGCTCTGCTAAAACACCGTCATCCCAGAGCAACTTGTGCCTATCCAAGGCTGTATCCATTGAGGAGCAAGAACAGAGGTTGCGCATTGAGGGAGCAATAGGCTTCACTAAAATAGTGCATTTAAGTTACCAAACAACCAACCAAACAACAACAAAAATAAGTCCCAGGAGAAAGGGATAATCAGGATCGAGATCTGCTATCCCATAATACCTAAAATGTCCAGTTTTCAACAACAAAAAATTACAAGACATACAAAGAAACAGGAATGTGTGACTCATACACAAGAAAAAAAGACAAGAGAAACCACCCGTGACAAGGCTCAGATAGAGGATTTAACATACAAAGACTTAATAATAATTATTAGAAATATATTGGAAGAGGGGCATCTGGGAGGCTTAGTCGGTTAAGTGTCTGACTTCTGCCCAAGTCATGATCTTGGGGTTCATAGGTTTGAGCTCTGCGTCGGGCTCCGTGCTGACAGCTCGGAGCCTGGAGCCTGGAGCCTGCTTTGGATCCTGTGTCTCCCTCTCTCTCTGCTCCTCCCCTGCTTGTGCTCTCTCTTTCTCTCTTTCTCTCTCTCTCTCTCTCTCAAAGATAAAGAAACATTTAAAAAGTAATAAAAAAATAAAACCTTACAAAAAAGAAATATATTGGAAGAACTAAAGGGAGCCATGCTAAAAGAAGTAAATAAATGTATGACATGTTGCAACAAATAGAGAATGTCAATAAAGATAGAGGAGTAATTTTTTTTAAAGAACCACATGGACGTTATGGAGGTAAAAAGTACAATAACTAAAACAAGGTCACCAGAGGGTTCAACAATAGATCGGAACTGGCAGAAGAAAGAAACAGCTAAAACAGGTACCAATGTAGGTCTTTCATAAAAACAGCGGTGTAACACAATTTTCAGAAAGTGGGGGATACTCTTCACTTTATATTTGGCTTAAGAAGTATTTCATAGGAATGCTCTACCTTCAGACAGTGGGGGAAACTCGTAATGAACATTTCCGTGACACTAACACCACAGGTTTTGGAGTCACGGTAAGATACACAGAATTACATCCATAATTAATACGAATGACAACATTTCAAGCAGTAATTTCTGTTGCATGGAAAATAAAAGTAAGAAAGCACCATCAAACTAAAGCTTCAGGCAAGGCAAGTTCAAGGAGAGCATGAGAACGGCTGCTGATTCACGCGAGGGGCTCTGGCATAACCAGCGAGGAGGCTGCCCGGTCCTGCGCCAATACCAGCACCAGAAACTGCTGCTCCTACTGTTGTACCAGCTGCAGCAATAATACGATTTCATGGCTTCGTGAGTCAAGCCCTGGACTGGGCTCTGTGCACTGACTGTGCAGAGCTCACTTGGGATTGTCTCTCTCTCTCCCTCTTTCTCTGCCCCTCCCCTGCTCTCATTCTATTTCAAAATAAGTAAACAATTAAAATAAATTGTAAAAAAAGATTTCCTGGAAGGAATGAAGGTTTGAGCTGGAACTTCAAGGATGGCTAGGGTTTGAAACAGTAAAACGGATGAAAAAAGGATATTCTAGGAGAAAGAAAAGCTGAGACGCAGTGGCTCAAGAGGCAGAACGAAGATGTTAACCTGGCATCAGTCAGGCTTCAATGCAAGAGAAGAGGAGGAAGGTGGAGAGAAAGAAATGGAAATGTTTTCACACAGTGAGGTCCACCTAATCTTTTGGAGCTCCAATTAAATTCCACCTCTCTTAAGAAACCTCTCCTATACACAGAATTCATTGCTTGCTCTATTGCACCTCCATAGCTCCGGAGGGAAACCTCATGATCACTGATTCTCAGACCTCATCTTGCATCACAACCACCTGAGAGGTTTATTAAAACACAGATTGCTGGTTCCACCCCCTACAGTTTCTGATGCAATAAGTCTGGGGACCACAATTTGAGAGCTACTACTCTAGACAAATTGGCTTCCTTTGAATTTGCTAAAATACTCATTATAGTGAACAGTTACTAGTTTTGCCTTCCCAGTACCTGTCCTCCCCTTTTTCAGTAACCAAGCCCTTTTGTACAGGAGAACTACTAAGTAGCTTAGGGGTGCCTCCCCTTAAGACACAGGACTCAGACCTGACCGAAGTATTCTATTCTTATGGTCACAGTAAGTGATTCAGGAGTGAGAATATGGCCAATCAGGATCTTCTCTAGGGTTTTTCTGTAGAGTTATCAGAGAAGATACTCTCTTTCTGCTAAGGTTGTTAACCTGATAAGATGAACGTCTCAGGTTTCTGGTGGCCCTCGTGACTACCGAGTGGAGAACGCTGTTAAAGACAGAAGGAGGATGTGGATGCCATCACTTGAGCCCTTATATCCAGCCATGCTCAAAGCCAGGAGTTAGTTAAACTACTATAACTTGGAACATCAACTCTGCACCTATCAAACCTAAAGCTTTAGAGGCTTTTAGAAATAGTTTCTTATATATGAACACATGACCTAAATTGGACCAATCAGACTAAAGGGAAAGAACCTTTCATCTTAGTGGACAGCCTCTCCTTGCCGCTACTCCAAGACATCACCAAGAAAGTCTCTATCCTCTGTAGTAACTGGCAGCTCCCTCACCACCACTGGAAGCCAGTCTTTGGATACAGCCTCTGTTGAGAATGGCAGGATGAAGAGAGGAATAAACCTGGGTCTATATGGACATAAGTGGGCCACTGCTGACCTTTACAAGTTACCACCCTACCGCTGGACTTTTAGTTGTAAGACAATAAACTTATTTGCTTGATCCGATATCTTTTAATTTTTAATTTTTTTTAAAGTTTATTTATTTTGAGAGAGAGACAGAGAGAGAGAGAGAAAGAGAGAGAGAGTGGAGGATGGGCAGAGGGAGAGAAAGAGAATCCCAAGCAGGCTCTACACTGTCAGTGCAGAGCCTAATTCAGGGCTCGAATTCAAGAACTGCAAGATCATGACTGAGGCCAAAATCAAGAGTCAGATGCTTAGCCAACTGAGCCACCCAGGTACCCCCAAGCTGGTGTTTTTTATCAAAGTCAAAACTATCCTCAGTCATAGAAGCGAAGTCATATAACTGGCTACTTCTGACATTGATTCTTGCAAGAAAGAATAAGCTTCAGTCAAAATGGTCCATTTTGAAAACAAGTAAATATGCTAGAGGC
>CM053576.1:82726242-82813669 GCA_028646485.1 Cryptoprocta ferox | reverse complement strand
GCCTCTAGCATATTTACTTGTTTTCAAAATGGACCATTTTGACTGAAGCTTATTCTTTCTTGCAAGAATCAATGTCAGAAGTAGCCAGTTATATGACTTCGCTTCTATGACTGAGGATAGTTTTGACTTTGATAAAAAACACCAGCTTGGGGGTACCTGGGTGGCTCAGTTGGCTAAGCATCTGACTCTTGATTTTGGCTGCGGTCATGATCTCTCATGAGTTCGAACCCTGCATCAGCCTCTGTGCTGTCAGCTCAGAGCCTGGATACTGCTTTGGATTCTGTGTCTCCCTCTCTCTCTGCCCCTCCCCAACTCGGACTCTGTCTTTCTCTCTCAAAAATGAATAAACATTAAAAAAATTTTTTTAATTATCACTCTTTCAAGATTATATGACTATGTACACAGAAAACTCTAAGGAACCTGCAGATAAATAACCAGAACTAATAAGATGATTTTAACAGAATAACAGTAACAGTATATATTAGATACTTGAAAGTGAAAAGCAATGCTTTTAAACTTTTACAAAAAAATATAGGTAAATACTTCTATGCCTTCAGGATAGGAAAGAATTCCTTACACAACAGTCAAGCAACACAAACCACAGAAAGAAATATGAATGAACTTCACTATTTAGAATTAAAATGTTTATCAAAAGATACCAATATTTTTAAATACTAATATGTAAAAAATTAAGTCACAAAGTGGAAGAATATCATGCAAAGGCTTACAATCTGAAGTTATAAAGAACTGAAGATCAATGAAGTATAAAACAAACCAATAGAAAAATGAGCAAAAGATATGACAAGGCATTTCACAGATGGGGAAGTACAAATAGCCAATAGAAATCTGCTCAGTCTCATTAATAATCAAGAAAATGACAATGAAACCTCAATGAGATCCATCCCGTGCAGTCAACAAATACATATTAAAGTCTGGTGTGCACAAGTCACTGCTCTAAGTGCTAGGGATACAACAGTGAACAAGATATACAAAGTCCCTAACCTTGTGGTTTAGTTTCTGGTGGCGAAAGGCAGTGGTAATAAGTGCTCTGGACAAAAATGAAGCAGGGAAGCAGGGTAGGGAGTGGGAGAGAGGCATATCATATTTTAAAAGGGATGGACTGGGGGGGGCGCCTGGCTGGTGCAGTGAGTAGAGCAGGTGACTCCTGATCTTGGAGTTGTAAGTTCAAGCCCCACGATGGATAGAGATTACTTAAGGATGAAATTATATATATATATATATATATATATATATACACACACACACACATACATACACATATAGATAAGTAAAAGGGATAGACGAGGAAGGCCTTACAATTCGGTAAAGGCCTGAAGGAGGTGAAAGAGCCAACCATGCAGATATCAGAAGAACATTCCCAGCAGACAAACAAGTTAGTGTAAAGGTCCTGAAAAACCCTAAGGAGGCCAGAGTGACTGGAGCAGAAACCAGTTTGTACACGCCAGGCAAAATCTCAAAAGCCAAATGTTGGTGGGGATACAGAATAACATTAATTCTTGGATACTTCTGATGGGAAAGCACATGGATAATAATCATCTTGGAAAACTGTGTATAACTTTCTAGCACTACCCTCCTAAGTATGCAGCCGAGAAAAGCTCTTGAACATGTGTACCAGGAAATAGGCACAAAATGTTCATAGCAGCACCGATTTTTTTAAAAGCACAATCAAACGTCTTCTTGATTTTAATACCATTTTTCATTAACAGAAGAAAGGCAAAATAAATGGTATATTCACATAATAGAATAATACATGGCAGTTAAAATGAATGAACTCCTGCTAAACATATCTACATAGATGAATGTCAGGAATATAATGTTGCCTAAAACAATCAAGTTGCAGAATACCCATAATATGACTCTGTTCCTGTGAAGTTTTCAAACATGCAAATCTAGGCAATACACTGTTTATGAATATGTCCATAAGTGGGAAAATATTTTTTAATGTAAGAGATTAAGAAATCAAAAAGTCATAAAGGGGGGAGTTCAGGGAGTGGCATGGGATCACTAAGGGTATGTGGCACTTCAAAAGTATTATTAATTTCTATTTCTAACTTTTTTTGAGAGGCAGAGACAGAATATGAGTGGGGGAGAGGCAGAGAAAGAGGGAGACACAGAATCCGAAGCAGGCTCCAGGCTCTGAGCCCTCAGCACAGAGCCCAACGCCAGGCTTGAACTCAGAAAACTGTAAGATCATGACCTGAGCTGAAGTCAGACGCTTAACTGACTGAGCTACCCATGTGCCCCTAATTTCTATTTCTTAGACTGAGTTATAAGTACATGGCATTAGTTTTATATTTATGATTTTTATCATATAAACATACAAATATGTATATCATATGAATATATACAATATCTTTTGGATACTTGAAGTATTTTACTTTAAAAGTTTTGTTTTCTAAAGAGTGAATGTACAAGTGTCAATTTCCTTGGCAGATAGTTTTAATATGATCCTGAAATGGTTAAATAAGTAAAGCACAGTATCCTTAAAAAGAAAGCTTCTGTATTATTGAAAAGGTCTTTCTTCTATTCAGATAGCAAATATCTAAAACGTAAAAATCCAGAGGTTTCTGGGTGGCTCAGTTGGTTAAGTGTCCAATTCTTGGTTTTGGCTCAGGTCATGATCTCAAGGTTAGTGGGGTTCGAGCCCTACATCGGGCTCTGTGCTGACAGCATGGAGCCTGCTTGGGATTCTCTCTCTCTCTCTCTCTCTCTCTCTCTCTTTCTCTCTCCACCCCTCCTGTTTGCTCTCTCTCTTGTTCAAAATAAACTTAAAAAAATTTTTTTTAAATTAAAACATAAAAATCTATCCTGCTTGAATCTTTTTTTCTTGTTTTGCTTTCTGGGAATATAACAACGCTATATCCTTTAATAAAAATCCAGTATGTAATAAACAAAATCCCTGTCATCTTCTCCTCAGTGACTAAGTAGGAAATAGGAAACCATGATTGACAGAAAAATAAAAGTTTATTAAATATCATCTTCACCAAAAGCAACTCAATTTGATTTGGAAGTTTGAGAAGAAAAATCTTCAAACAGCGCACTCATCTGCTTAACAAATTAAAACAAGTAGTTCTATAAATTAGTAGAAAAAATTGAAACTTTGATTCCATAAAAATTTAACATTTTTATATCCCAGGCATTGTTCTAAGAGCTTTTACACATATCAATTCATTTAATCCTGAGAATAATTCAATGACGTGGACAATGTTATTTTCTCCATTTCACAGAAAAAGGAACCAAGACCCAGAGTTAAATAATTTGTTGAATGTCCCATAGTTAATAACTAGTGGCCTCTATGTGAACTCAAGCAGTAGGGTGCTGTAACCCATTCCCTTAATCACTGCATTATATTGCTTTCCTTATATTACCATATCTTGGTGGAAGGAGACAGAAGGACAGAGGTCAGCAAAGAGAAAAAAAAAAGAAGGCAGAAAGCTAAGAAAGTAATATTGATATTTGTTAAATATCTGACACATCTGTCTGAGAAATATCTAACTTATTCACTAATATTGCTTTTTCTTTTTTTAAGCTTTATTTTCTACTATGAATAAAATTGTAAGATATTTAAAGTATACATCATGATGATTTGATATGCATATAAATTGTGAAAGATTTCTTCCATCTTTTTATGTATGTATTTTTTATTTTTTATTTTTATGTATTTATTTTTAAATGTTCATTTATTTTGAGAGAGAAAGCGTTTGCATGCACAAGCCAGGGAGGGGCAGAGAGAAAGGGAGAGAGAGAATGAATCCTAAGTAGACTCTGTACTGTTAACACATAGCTCTATGTGGGGGGGCTTGATCTCATGAATCATGAAGGCATGACCTGAGCCAAAATCAAGAGTGGGGCGCTTAATTGACTGAGCCACTCAGGTGTCCCTACATGTATTTTTTTAGATTAACACAACAAAGGTTTATTTTTTGTTTGTGCTGCATGTACAGTGCAGTTTAGTAAAGGGGGCTCTGTCTCGAATAGTTACATGGTGTCCCTGGCTGAGATTACATACTCTTATGATACTGACATCTCAACATGTGGCTTTATATATATATGTGATGCGTGGACACAAACACACACTAGATACACACATATACATACATTTTTGATGAAAACATGTAGGTTCTACTCTTTTAGCAAATTTCAATTACACATTACAGTGTTATCAACTAAAGCCACCATGTTTTACATTAGATCCTCAGACCTTATTCATCTTATAAGCAAGCGTTGCAAAAACTTGCCAAAACAAGTATTTTGATCATTCCATTAGCTTTGAAATATAGATATTCTTAAACTTTCTTTTCCTTGTTTTCATCAAGGAACATCTGATATGAAATCGCCTCTTCCAAATCTACCTTTTAAAGGGGGTGGAGGTGGGTGGTGGTGGTGGCATTTTAGAGCTCTTTTGCCATCTTGTGGTCTTTTGTAGTATTGCTATTGAAAACCAAACTTCTCTAGGCTGGGCTCCAAAAAAAAAAAAAAAAAGTCAATGCCAATCTTAGGGCTGATATTTTGCCCGCTTTGGATCATTTTGACCACCTTCTATGGGCTCCTAAATTTATCTACATTTTTTTAAAAGATTTTATTTGTAAGCAATCTCTACATCCAACTGGGGCTCGAACTCACAACCTAGAGATTGAGTCACATGCTCTTCCAACTGAGCCAGCCAGGCACTTCTATCTACATCTTTTAAAAAGCGTGGCAACCAAAATTGGGCACAATCCAGTCTTTTTAGGAAGTATTAGACCAAGGCTAGCTAAGTTTCAAAGCTTTCTAAGGAAAGCTGTCCTACTGAGCCCCTGCTGGGGGGAAGTCCATGTGATTTTTCACAGTTGTAACAGTCTCTAGACAGTTCTTCATGCTGAATTCATTCTGGTTTTCCTTAGTCTAATCCAGTAACACATTGCATCAAATCAGAATTCTTAACTTAGTCACTATCTTATTTCTTCACCTCAGGGCTGGTGTCCCTCCTCAAAGATACTTCCCCTTTCCCTTTTCTGGCAGGGAGCAGGGGACAGGCTGGCCCTGGGGAAGTAAGGCAAGTGCAGGTGCCAGGGAAATGCTTCTGGGTGAGGCTCACAGAGGAAGACTGAGGACTCCTGTAGACACATGACCACTCTGGCAGCTCCCTGGTATTGGCAACTGAGAGCCCAACTTAAACCCCAGATAAAACTTGAGTGCCCCCCTCTTACCTGCTTTTCTGCCTCGCTTATGGTCAAACTAATCTCTGACTAAGCTTAAATTCTTTAAGCAAATATAGTATACATACTTCTGTGTAACGAATCTGAAAGCCCTCTAATTCTTCACTCAGCTTTGTTATGACCTTATATTATTTCTTTTTTTCCTCTTATGTTGCTCCCCACCCCTGCTCCACCCACTTCTGTCTGAAAGTCTGTAGGGGCAGTTCCTTGCTTGACTGAACAACTCAGGAACTACTAACATGTCATGGTTGAGGACCAGATATATTAAAAATCCTGCAATGTGTGTGACACCCTCTTAAAACAAATAGTCCTGCACGATGGTGAAGAAACCCACTAGTGTTCACTTGTCTGGTATTACGCACAATTCTTTATAAATGGTCAATGCAACCCTTACAATTATTTGGACACTATTTCCATAGACCGTTACAGGACGGAGTACATACTCATAAAGTGGGAAAAGTGGCAGTGGTAGTCCCCTGCCCCTGTTCAATAATATGTATTTTTCTGCTTTTTACCTATATAAATTAGTTGATTTTGAGTAACTTAAGTGAATATATGATGAAATTCCACTGTATCTATTCCTCTATCCATTTTTAAACATGCTGTTCTGTACCTTGTTTTTGACTTAATAATAATTCTTTGATATTATTTTATGTTAGTACAAAGAGCTCTACCTCATTCTTTTTAATGACTGCAGAATACTTCATTTTATGGAGATAATCCTAGAATTTACTTAACCAGTCTTTGTGGAAGGATTTAAGCCAAAGAGTATCATAATGAAATGCATGTTTTGGAAAGGTAATTCTGGCTGATAATTGCCAGGTATTCACTGTGGAGAAGGGCTTGAAGGTTTGCAATAGTTTATGCAAGGATACCAGCGAGAGGATACTACCACAGTATTCCTGGTGAGGAATAATTTCTTGTTATTGTTACTCTCTAATAATTCCTCAGCAGGGCTAAATCTGGGAAGGAAGGAAGGAAAAAAATGAAGAAGGAAGGAAGAAGGGAAGGATGGAAGGAGGGAGGAAGGGAGGGAAGAAAATGAAGGAAGGAAGGAAGGAAGGAAGGAAGGAAGGAAGGAAGGAAGGAAAAAATTAAAAAGGAAGGACGGAGGGAGGGAGGGAAGAAAGGAGGAAAGGAAATAAGGAAGGAAATAAAGATAGATTTACTTTCCATTTTCCTACTCACTAAAGAGGCTAAGCATCTTTTTGCATGTTTACTGGCTATGTGGATAGCTACTTTTATGAAGTTCTGTTTGTCTCTTGTCCATTGTTCGTTCTTTCTTTCTTTCTTTTTTAATGTTTATTTTTTTCAGAGAGAGGGGGAGAGAGAAAGTGTGAGTGGGGGAGGGGCAGAGAGAGAGAGAGAGAGAGAGAGAGAGAGAGACCGAGGATCCTAAGCAGGCTCTTTGCTGAGGCAGAGAGCTCAAAGCAGGGCTTGAACTCAAGAACCCTGAGATCATGACGGGAGCCCAAGTCAAATGCTTAACAGGACTGACTGAGAGACGTAGGTGCCTCTCTTGTCCATTTTTCTTTTGGGTTGTTTACCTTTTCCTATTGACTTGTAAGCATTCTTTCTCTGTTCTGTATATTAATTGTTTAGTATTAGTCATCAGATTTTTCTAAATGTTAATATCATTCTCACTGCGGCTTGTATTTTTACACTTTCTTTAATGGTGTTTTTCGACCAATAGAATACTTTAATTTTAACATAGTCCAATTTATCTTTCTCTTTACAATTAGTGTTATTTGCATTCTACTTTTTTTAATGTTTATTTTTGAGATAGAGAGACAGAACATGACAGTGGGGGGGGGCAGACAGACAGGGAGACACAGAATCTGAAGCAGGCTCTGGGCTCTGCGCTGAAAGCACAGAGCCCGATGTGGGGCTTGTACATGAGCTGTGAGATCATGACATAATCCAAAGTCAGTCGCTTAATGACTGAGCCACTCAGGAGCCCCTGCATTTTTTTTTTAAAGTCTTTTACTGTACAAAGGTTATGAAGTTATCCCCTATATTATCATCCAGGAACTTTATTGTTTTGTTGTTGACATTTAAAACTATAACCCACCTGGAACTTTTTTTTTTTAATAGTGTGAGCTTGGGTCAAGTTTTGGTTTGGTTTTTAATTTTTTATCTTTCTTTCTTTAAAAATAATAATATCCGATTATTTCCGCACCATTTGCTGAAAAAATTAGTCCTGTTTCCTCTTTTCTTTAGAGTCAACTTTCTCGTGTATCAAGTGTCCAGATATATGGGAATCTGTTTCTGGGCTCTCTATTCAATTCTATTAATTTTTCTATCTTTCCATTAATATTTCACTTTCATAATAACTGCAGCTTTATGTAAGCTTTGACAGCCAACACAGCTAGTCCTCCCTCTACTGAAGATTGTTTGGGCTACTTTTGGCCCTTTGCATTTCCATGCACATTTTATTTTATTTTTAAATTAATTAATTAAAAAATTTTTTTTAATTTTTTGAGACAGAGCATGCACTCACAGGCAGGGGAGGGGCAGAGAGAGAGAGAGAGAGAAAGAGAGAGAGAGAATCTTAAGCAGCCTCCATACCCAGTGTGGAGCCCAACAAGGGGCTGGATCTCATAACCTCAAGATCATGACTTGAACTGAAATCAAGAGTCTGATGCTTAACCAAATGAGCCACCCAGCTTGGAATCAGTTTGTCCAGTTCTCAAAAAAACTTACTGAATTTTGGGTTGGGATTGCATTGCCTAAAGAGATCAGTTTGATAAGAAATGAAATCTTTACAATACTGAGACTTCCAATCTATAAATATGGTATATCCCTCAATTTAATCACAAGTTCTTTAATTTTAGGGTACCTGGCTGGCTCAGTAGATTGGATGCAACTCAATCTCAGGGTTGTGAGTTCAAGCCCCACATTGGATGTAGAGCCTATTTAAACATTTTTTAAAAGTAGTTCTTTATTTTCTCACAATAATATTTTATGGCTTTTTGCATTCCTATAGTATATACATATTATGTTTGATGTATTTACTATTCCTGATGCTTTTAAAAATACTGTATTTTTCCAAAATGTGTTTGTTGCTGCAATATATAAAAGCAATTGATTTTTGTATACCTGCCTTGCTTTCATATTTTTACATACACAGTCATTTGATCATGATAATTAGTTTTATTTCTTCCTTCCCAATCCTTTGTATAGTTTACTGGGTTTTTTTTTTTCTTATTTACTGTACAAGCTGGGATCACAGTACAATGCTGAACACATGGGGGACAGTGGACACTATTGTTTTATTCCCAATCTAAAAAGGAAATCTTTCCTCTTTCAATGTTAAATACGATGCTTGTTGCAGTGGTTCGTTTTTGCATATTTCTTTTATTGGATCAAAAAAGTACTATTTCTTAGTAATTAAGATTTTTTCATCAACAAATATTCAATGTCATCAAATACATTTTCTATCAACATGGCCAGATGATTTTTCTCTTTTACTTTGCTCATGTAATAAATCACTAATTGATTTATTAATATTAAATCAATTTAATAGCCCTTGGTATTAACTGGAATGTCAATTTGTGATTTATTTTATATATTTTATATATTCCCAGATCTGGTTTGCTAATATTTTATTTGGGATTATTCAGCTATGTTCCAATGTTTCCATCTTGTTCCTATGTTTTGCATGTATGTAATTTTCCCTTCTCAAAATATTTTGACAAGTTTTGGTTATCAAGGTCATATTGGCTTCATAATATTAGTTGGAATATTTTCTTGTTTTTTTTCTATTTGGGGGGAAGGTTTGTAAAATACTGGTATTATTCTTTCCTTAAATGCTTGGAAGAATACGTTAGTGAAGCCATCTGGGCATAAAGCCTTCCTGACAGAATTTTTTTTCTTTTTTTAAATTGTGGCAAAATACACATAAACTTTACCATCAACGATTTTTGAGAGTACAGTTCAGTGGTACTCAATGCATTCACATTGTGTGCAACCATTACCACCATTTATCTCTGTAACTCTTCATCTTGTAGAACCGAAATTCTTTACCTATTAAACAATAATTCCCCTTCTCCCCTCCCCCTAGCCCTTGGCAACCACCATTATACTTTCTGTTTTTGTGATTTTGACTTACTCTAAGTAACTCATATAAGTGGAATCAAACAGTATTTGCCATTTTGTCATTGGCCTATTTCACTCAGTATAAAATCATCAAGGTTTATCCATGTTGTAGCATATGCAGAATTTCTTTCCTTTTTAAGGCTGAGTTATATTCCATTGTATGTATATATCACATTTTGCTTATCGCTTCATCTGTCAATGGACTCTTGGGTTTTTTCCCATGGTTTAGCTACCATGAATAATGCTGCTATGAACATGGGTTTACAAATGTTTCTTCAAGGCCTTGCTCTCAATTCATTTGGGTATATACACAAAAGCAGAATTGCTCAGTCATATGGTAATTACAAACATTTTTTGTGGGGCACCTGTGTGGCTCAGTCAGTTGAGCATTTGACTTTGTCTCATGATCTCACAGTTCATGAGTTCAAGCCCCACATTGGGCAAGCTGCTATCAGCTCAGAGCTCACTTTGGATCCTCTATCCCATTTTCTCCAGCCCTCTCCCACTTACTCACTCTCAAAAATAAATAAACATTAAAAAAAAATTTTTAACTACCATATTGTTTTCCGCAGCAGTCATACCATTTTACATTCCCACCAACTGTGCACAAGAGTTCCAATTTCTCCATATTCTCATCCCTATTTGTTATTTTCTGTTGTCATTTTTTTTATTATAGCCATCGTAATGGGTGTGCAATAGAATCTCCATGCAGTTTTGACTTATATGTCCCTAATGATTAATGATGCTAAGCATCTTTTCATGTGCTTATTGGCTTCTCATATATATTCTCTGAAGAAATATCTAAGTCCTTTGCCCCGTTTTGAATCAGGTTGTTTGATTTTTCAGTGTTGAGTTTTAGTTTTGTATATATTCTGGATATTAATCCCTTATCATACATATGATTTGCATATATTTTCTCCCATTCTGTAGGTTGCCTTTTTATTCTGTCGATAGTTGTCTTTGGATGCATAAAATTTTTTAATTTTCATGAAATCCAATTTGTCTATTTTTCTCTTGTTATCAGTGCTTTTGGTGTCATATCCAAGAAATCACTGCTAAATCCAGTGTTTTGAAGCTTTGTCATCTGTTTTCTTCTAAAAGTTTTATTGCTTTAGGTTTTACATTTAGGTCCTTGATCCGTTTTGAGTTAATTTTTTTTAAATGTTTTATTTATTTTTGAGACAGAGAGAGACAGAGTGTGAACAAGGGAGGGGCAGAGAGAGAGGGAGACACAGAATCTGAAACAGGCTCCAGTCTCTGAGCCGTCAGTACAGAACCTGATGTGGGGCTTGAACCCACGAACCGTGAGATCATGACCTGAGCCGAAGTCAGATGCTTAACCGACTGAGCCACCCAGGCGCCCCTTGAGTTAATTTTTGTATATGGTGTTAGGTAAAGGCCCAACTTCATTCTTCTGCATTGTTTTCCCAGAACCATTTGTTGAAGAGACTGTCTGTCCTTGCTCCATTGGATGATCTTGGCACCCTTGTCAAAGATCATTTGACCATATATGCAAGCGTTTATTTCTGGGCCCTATATTATATTCCATTGGTCTGCATGTTTGTGTTTATGCCAATTCCACATTGTTTTGATTACTGTAGTTTTGCAGTGAATTTTGAAATCAGGAAATGTGAAGCCTTCAGCTTCTTATTCTTTTTAAGGATGATTTTGGGATTGGCTCAGTCCGTTAGGCATCCGACTTCAGCTCAGGTCATGATCTCACAATTCGTGGGTTCTAGCCCCACGTTGGGCTCTGTGCTGACAGCTTAGACCCTGGAGCCTGCTTCAGAGTCTGTGTCTCCCTCTCTCTCTGCTCCTCCCCCCGCACAAAATAAATAAACACTAAAAAAAAATTTTTTTTAAATCTATGTGTCTTTACCAACACCAACAGTCTTGATTACTATAGCTATAAATAGTAAGTCTTAAAATTAGATAGCCTGACTTCTCCCATTTTATTCTTCTTCAAAATTGTTGAGGCTCTTCTAGTTTGTTTTCTCATATAAACTTCATAATATTGTCTATATCTACAAAGAATTACTAAGATTTTGATAGGAATTGCATTAAGACTGTATCTCAATTTGGGGAGAATCAACATCTTCACTATGTAGAGTCTTCTAATCTACACTATTTCTCTACAAAGAAGTATTTATTTATTATTATTTTAATATTTTATTTATTTTTGAGGTGGGGGAAGAGAGACATGGGGACAGAGGATCCTGAGTGGGTTCTGTGCTGACAGCAGAGAGCCAATGCAGGGCTCCAACTCCAACTCATGACCTGTGAGATCATGACCTGAGCCCAACTGGGAGGCTCAACAGATTGAGCCACCTACCCACCCCTCTACAAAGAAGCATTTAGATCATCCTTGATTTCTTCATCAGTGTTGTAGAGTTTTTACCATACAAGTACTGTACTTTTTTGTTGTTGTTGTTATAATTATACCTAAGTGTTGCACATTTTTGGAGCAACTTCAAATGGTACTGCTTTAAATTCTGGTGTTCACTGATAGTATTTAGAAATTCAATTAATTTGTGTATGTTTTTCTTGTATACTGCAACCTTGGCAAACTCATGCATTAGTTCTGGTTTTTCTGTTGATTCCTTGGGATTTTCTATGAAGACAATTATGTTGTACGCAAACAGGGACAGTTTTATTTCTTCTTCGCTGAGTTGAATGCCTTTTATTTTTCTACTATAATGTCCAGCAGTGTTCTAGTTCCCAATCTTAAAGAGAAAGCGTTCAATCTTTCACCATTAACTATGATTTTATCTGTAGACCTTTGTAGATGATGCTCTATTTTTTGAGTTTTTATCATGAATGGATGTTAAATTTTGTCAAATGCTTTTTCTATATTGATTAATATGACCATGTGATTTTTCTTCTTTACCATGTTAATATGAATTAGGTTGATTAACTTTCAGTTAAACCAGCCTTACATCCTTAGAATAAACTCCCATTAATTATGGTATATAATTCTTTTTATATCTTGCTTAATTCTATTTTCTAATATTTTGTTAAGGATATTATATCTAAATTTATGAGAGATATTGGTCTGTATCTTTTGGTATTTTTCCAGTTTCAGTATCAGAGTAATATTAGCTTCATAAAATGAGTTGGAGGGGAAATAAAACACATGGTCATCTCAAGTGATGCAGGAAAAAGTGCTTGACAAAATTCAACATCCTTTCCTGATAAAAACACTCAACAAATAAACAAATAAATGGATTGGGAGAATTAAAATAGTTAAAATGTCAGTAATACCCAAAGTGATCTACCCTTTCAGTGCACAGGCAACAAAAGGAAAAACATATACATTGGACTTTATCAAAATTAAAAACTTTTGTGCATCAAAAGGGCAGTATCAACACAGTAAAAAGGCAACCCACAGAATGGGAGAAAATATTTGCAAATCATGTATCTGATAAGGTATTAATATCAGAATACATAAAGAGCTCCTACAACTCAAAACCAAAACAAAACACCCAGTTAAAATAATGGATAAAAGACTTAAATAGACATTTCTTCAAAGAAGAATACAGATGATCAATAAACACATGAAAAGATGTTCATCATCACTAATAATTAGGGAAACACAAACCAAATAAGATACACTTCATATGCATTTGGATGGCCATTATTTAAAAAAAAAAAAAAACCTGAAAATAACAGGTGTTAGCGAGGATGTGGAAAAATTAAAACCTGTGTGCACCGCTAGTGGGAATGATGCAGTCACTGGAAAATAATACGGCAATTCCTCAAGAAAGTAAACAGAATTACCATATGATCTAACAATCCCCTTCTACTTCCCAAAAGCATTGAAAGCAGAGAGACTTGAACAGGTATTTGTACACATAGCAGCAGTGTTCACAAGAGCCAAAAGATAAAAACAACCCACTTACCCTCAGGTGAAGGGATAAACAAAATGTGAGATATACATACAATGGAATTTTTTAAAACTATGAGGGGCGCCTGGGTGGCTCAGTCGGCTAAGCGTCCAGCTTCGGCTCAGGTCATGATCTCACGGTTTGTGGGTTCAAGCCCTGCGTCGGGCTCAGTGCTGACAGCTCAGAGCCTGGAGCCTGCTTAAGATTCTGTATCTCCCTCTCTCTCTGCCCCTCCCCTCCTCATACTCTGTTTCTCTCTGTATCAATAATAAATTTAAAAAAAAAACTATGAAATCCTGGGGCACCTGGGTGGTTCAGTCTGTTGAGTGTCTGACTCTTGATTTTGGCTCATGTCATGATCCCAGTGTTGTTTGATTGAGCCTCACCTCGGGTTCTACGCTGAATATGGAGCCTGCTTAAGATTCTCTCTCTCTCTCTCTCTCTCTCTCTGCCCTTCACCCTCACTCACGCTCTCTCTCAAATAAATATATATATTAAAAAGTAAGAAAAACTTTTTTCAATGTTTATTTCTTTTTGATAGAGAGAGTGGGAGAGGGGCAGAGACAGAGGAGGACAGAAGAGCTGAAGCGGGCTCTGCACTGAGCAGAGTCCGATGTGGCGCTTCAACTCACTAACCGTGAGTTCATGACCTGAGCCGAAGTTGGGGGTTTAACCGACTGAGCCACCAAGGTGCCTCCAAAAGTATGAAATTCTGAATTATGCTATGACATGGATGAATCTTGAAGCCATTATGCTAAGTGAAGTAAGCCAGACACAAAAGGACAAAAATTGTATGATTCCATTTATATGAGGCACCTAGAGGAGTCAATTCATAGAAAAAGAAAGTCAGAAGAGTGGTTATCTGGGGCTAGCTGAGGAATGGGTAGTTATTGCTTAATATGTACTGAATTTCAGTTTGAGATGATGGAAAAGTTCTGGGAATGATGGTAGTGATGGTTGCACAATAATGCGAATGTGCTTAATGCCACTGAACTGTACACTTAAAAATGTTTAAAATGGTAAATTTCATGTTATGTACATTCTACTAAAATAAAAAAAATTAAACACACAATTTCATATACAAAGTCACATACTCAGATTTTTTTTTTTTTTACTCTAGTGGATTACTTACATTAAGTAACCAGATGAAAATAACTGCTTGACTATGTCTCAAAACTAGCTTTCCCTCTGATCAATAGTTCCTTGGATGCCTGCTCTGACTCTTCTGGAATCGCCCAAGGAATCTGTCTCACCCATCTCCTCAACAATCAGCAGTTGTCATTCAAGGCAAGCAGCTGACTGTAGCTACCACAAAGTCCACAAAGCTGGGATAAAGCCCTGCAGTTCCCCACAATATATACTTCATCCAGACTCCCAAAGCAATGAAAGGAAAGCAGGAAAAGACTACAAGAGTTTGAAAACTTTTATACATTTCCACATCTAAATCTAACATAGGCATAATTCAAGTTATTAAAGCAGTGGCTCTCATACGTTAGCATACACCTGAATCACCGGAAGTCTCTGTTAAAACACAGGTTGCTGCCCATCATACTCCCCAAGAGTTTCTCATTCTGTAGGTCTGGGATGGGGCCCAAAAATGTGCGTTTCCCACAAGTTCCCAGGCAATGCTGGGAACTGCTGGCAGAGGGACCACACTGGAGAACCACTGACGAATGTATTCAGAAATTCTATCTGACACCAGAGAAGGATCAAAGGGAGCAAGAAATGTGAAGAGTGGAGAGTTGCCATTTCCCCACCTCCCACCCCACCTCCGATATTGTCATTTCTTAAAAAAATATATTTTTTCTAAACATATGGCAAAATTAAAACTTAAATACCCAAGTAGATACTGAATTTTATGGATGAAAAAAGTATATCTTAATAGTGACAGTGCATTGCTATCAATTATTCAAGATTTACAAACACATTTTCCATTGTCTTCTTTTTCTCTATTTTCCTGGAGCTGGTTTGGGAACTTAGGAAAAAAAATGTTGTGTGTGTGTGTGGTCAAAAGCTTTACTAGAGAGACTTCAAGGTCTATAATTCTATGAAAAGGCAGCAAACAGCAAGCAATTGAGAAGGCAGAGCGCTAGCTGCGGCCGAGCCAGGGTGAGGATAGCACTGCCAGGGAGAGGGGAGTACGAGGCAGCTTCTCAAAGGCAGTAGCCATCTGGTCCCAAACTAAAGAATTTCAATGAGGCAACAGAGAAACTCAGGAATTATTACAAAACACAGGACAGCATCTGATTCCTCACCTGAACACAATTACTTGTCCCAGTGGAGTCTGGGTGGACCCTCATATCCTATCAAAGCTTATGGGTGTTATTTTTTAATGGTTTGCCCTGAAGCTTTCACAAGGAATTCTCACTGAAGATTCTGCAGGGGCTGAGAGAAAGGGTGAAGGGGAAAATCTCGTTGCCTGATGCTGGGCTGGCTAATATGTACTTACAGTGCTGAAACAAATAGGCAAGAAGTTTTCATTTTTACTCCCTAAAAGTGCCACCATGAAACAAACCACCATGAAAATATGTTTAGTGCCTCAGTTAAGGAAAAGTGGTAACAGTGTAAAATTAATTAGAAAAATGTGGTCACCATATTTTCATAGGCATCTTCCCCAAGAATATAGCTCAGGTTTTACCTTTCATCTATGACAAGGGTCACAAACTCAGATACCTATAGGGAACCGGCGGTAACTTATAATAATTGAAAAATATATATTGATAATTGAATATACTGAATTGAAAATAATTGAATATATAATAATTGGATTGAGTTTAATAATGATAAACAATTGAAGTGATCAAGACCAAGGAAAATTCAAATGCCAGAAACAGAATCAAACATTATTTTTAATAAACTATGATTTAGGCCTGTAACCTAATATAAGCATTTATGGTATTAGAGATGATAAATGTGAAACTGACAAAATACAAATTAAAAAATAGGAACACTTAATTATTAAGGTTTTCTGGTAGCTCACAACGCCTTTGACCTAAACCCAAAAATCTGACACCCCTTCTCTTATACCAAGATGTCAATGTAGTTAGAGTTACATGCAATGTGTAAGAAATAAGGACTCATCCCTGAATCCTTGAACGAAGAGCAGTTTTTTTTTTTAATTGAGTTTTTTAATTAAACAACTCCTCTTAACCACAGGCACTTTCGAACAATGAAATTTTTGCATAGTGAGTTTTGAATTTAGGGTAATTTGAAGGTATTTGTGGAATTCTGTTGTTCCAATGTTATAATATTTAGCTGTTTTTTCATTTTATTTTATTTTAGAGAGACAGTGTGATGAGCAGGGAAGAGGGGCAGAGGGAGAGAGAGAATCCCAAGCAGGCTCCACGCTCAAAATGGAGTACAACGTGGGACTTGATTCCACGACCCTGGGATCATAACCTGAGCTGAAACCAAGAGTCAGATGTTCAATCGACTGAGCCACTCAGGCGCCTCTATAATATTTAGTTTTTCATACTTTCATCTGTAGCTATCTATTCACATTATTGCTATTAATTAAGAAATGTTAGGGGGCGCCTGGGGGACTCAATCGGTTGAGCATCCAACTCTTGATTTTGGCTCAGGTCATGGTCCCAGGGTCATGGGACCGAGCTCCACATCATGCTCTGTGCTCCGCATACAGCCTGCTTAAAATGCTCTCTCTCCCTCTGCCCCTCTCCCCTGCTCAAGCGCGCTCTCTCTCTCTCTCTCTCTCTCAAAAAAAAAAAAAAAATCAAAAAGCCACTTTGAGATTCAGTCTTAAATTCCACCATTTTGGGAATTAAGACCATAATTTTCATTGCTGGAAACCAACTTTAGCATATGAAAATGATCCAGATTATTCCTTACCAAATGTTTGTCAAAAAACATGTATTTACTAAAATAGGAAAACTGAATCACATAAATGTGGTACTCCATGTGAATACCCCCAAAGAAATATTTGCAGTATTTACTTGAGCTATAATTCAACCAAAAAAGCCAAATCTTTGAGCCATTCTTCACTGGTAAACTGAGACAAAGATTTTCCCTTGGATGACAAGTATAGATTGATTTCTCTTAACAGTTCAAAAAGCATTTTCAGCCCTAAACTGCATATAGGAGACTCGAGTTGTACAAACCAGGAATCTCGCAAAGCCTTGAAACACCTCAAGTTCAAAAATCAGTATCCAGTTTATGGTGATAAATTATGATATTCATTGCATTTTTAAGCTTTTGGCCTAAAATTATTCCTAGTGAAATTTACAATAAACAAATTATTAAATCTATGTCTTGTCCTTCCAATATGTCACCAATATGTCCAATGTTAACCCCAACTATTCACCATTCCAGGAGCACTATCTATCATCAAGCTAATATATTTTTAAACTATTTTCAGTAAATTTTGACAGACTTTTCTAATGTACATAAGTGAGTCACTTGTATTGGCCTTTTCATGGGCAACAAATCCAAAAGTTCTACAACTCATTAAAATGTTCAAACAACATGTATTATCTGTATATGTATTTTCATGAGGTTAAATTGAAAATGCCATAAGTAATTTAAAATTGAAATGTAATCTGCTTTTAAGTTCTTAGCCATATCTTCAATATACTATGAAACAGTATTTCCAATAATATTTACATTTATTTACTTTTTTTCTGTTTGAAATACATACTTTCTGCTCTGCTCAAAAGGCATTGCTTTAGGAACTTACCATCTCTATAAGGTATTAATACCTGGGAATCTTTTATTTTTACCAAATAACTAACTACATATCATAATGACATCCTTACTTAATTCCCATCAGAAACAAACTCTATTATATCTTTTCTGAATACTTCTTACGGTGCTTACTATGTGGGGTTGGTTTTAAAATGGCATCTTAATTTGCATTCTTTTGACATAGATACACTGTTTGCATATTAAAACACAGGAATATTTAGACACGCACACAAACCTCTTTCCCTTTAAAAAAAAAATGTTTACCTATATATTTTTGAAAGAGAGAGCGCAAGGGGGAGGGGCGGGCAGTGAGAGAGACAGAGACAGAGAATCCCAAGCAGGCTCCACACTGTCAGCACAGAGCCCTATGTGGGGCTCGAACTCACTGACTGTGAGATCATGACCTGAGCCGAAATCAAGAGTTGGATTCCTAAAGGACTGAGCCACCCAGGTACCCTTTCCTTTTTTTTTTTTTTTTTAATATAAAAAGGACTTTTTCTTTCCCCACTTTTGAAAGGCAAGTGGGTTTAAAATATACAGTCTTTCCTTCTTAAAGCTACAGTGGACAAACAGCAGCAGAAGTACAAAAGATAAATGATGACTGATACCTAGATATTGGGGGCAAGAGGGAATGGTGGGGATGGTCTAGGTGGAGAGCCCATGACTCTCTAAAAGGGACAGGTGCTCTCCAGCTCCAGCCTATTGCAGCAATGTGCTAATGTAATTAATCTCAGTGTTCTCCAAGCTCCAAGTCTTTAAATCCTGGAAATGCAGATTGTGCTTGTGTGTGTGTGTGCGTGTGTGTGTGTGTGTGAGCGTGCAGCTGCATTATTTCAAAGTGTTGGCAACTAATTTAAAAATCATAAAGCACTGTGAGGGCCTAACAAATGTTCAAAGCCCATTAATTTGGGACACCTTTTCCTCCACCTACCCTCCCCTAACCCATCATGAGATTGAAGTCCTACCAATATCAATCAATATTCTTAGTAAAACTAGTAAAGCAAACAGTAGCCTTTTCACCAAAAAAGGCCCCTCTTTGGCTGGAGCTTCACAGTCTTCTACCAAACCTTGATTAACTGCCAGAACTCCCAGTTGCATCTAAAAAGCCTAAGTTTTTTGTTTTGCTTTTTTAATGTCCTTTCCTCCTAACTTTTTGTCATACAAACTGCCCTTGTTCTAAGAAAACTGCGTGCAAAATGGAGCTGTTTATTTCTTGTAAACTATGGCTATAGAGATAAACAAACAAATAATTTGTCATCTGGGATGAGAAATTCTTCTTTCCTTGTTTTAAAAATTTATTTATTTATATTCAAGTTACTTAAAATACAGTATAGTATTGGTTTCAGGAGTAGAACCCAGTGACTGGGATGAGAAATTCTTGCTCTGTTTCTGTAGCCTGTTTGTGTCAAAACTCTTAAATACATGGCACATATTCTATCTCTTTACTTGAGAAGCAATTAGCCATTCCATCTGTCTTCTTGAAAAGTGAAAAAACCTATAGAACAAAAATTCCAAACAACTATGTCATTTAAAATAAAGAATGGAGGGGCACCTGGGTGGCTCAGTTGGTTAAGCATCCAACTCTTGATTTCATCTCAGATCATGTTCTCACAGTTCGTGAGATCAAGCCCCAAGTCGGGCTCTGCACTGAAAGGGAGGAGCTTGCTTGCGGGTCTGTCTCCCCCTCTCTGCTCCTCCCCTGTTCATGCTCTCACACACTCTCTCTCAAAAATAAATAAATAAATATTTAAAAAATAAAATAAAGGATGGATGAAATTTAAAAAAAATTTTTTTTGAGAGAGAGAAAGAGAGCGCAAGCAGGGGAGGAGCAGAGAGAGAGGGAGACACAGAATCTGAAGACAGGCTCCAGGCTCTGAGCTAGCTGTCAGCATACAGCCTGACGTGGGGTTTGAACCCACGAACTGCGAGATCATGACCTGAGCCAAAGCTGGACGCTCAACCAACTGAGCCACCCGGGTGCCCCCAAAATGTGACTATTAAAAAATGTCAGTATGATCTCATGTATGTAAAATTAAACATATGCATGCGTATATACATAAAGAGATGTATTAAAGATGATAATCATAATTTTCATGCTGGTTACGTTAAGATGAAGGGATATCCCTATTTTCAGATACACGTCTCATTCCCATCTTCCTTGGCCCCTGATGCCAGCAAATACTGAGCGTGGAGGGTGAGAGGAGGACAGTATTGATGAACCGGTTTTCTTTTCAAAGTCATCTCCGTTCTCTTAAGGGAGTGCTGCTCAAACATGAACACATCAGAATCAGCCAAAGCACTTATTAAAACAGATTACTGGGCCCCACCCTTGGAGTTTCGGAATTAGTAGGTTTGAGGTGAGGCCCAAGAACTTGCATTTTTAATCAGTTCCCAGTGGATACTGATACTGCTGCCTCTGGGACCATACTTTGAGAATCACTATCCTAAGAAAACTTTATCAATATTCTAAAAGTTGGTTAAAATATCTTTGGTCTCCTATTCTATTCTTTTTTGCTGTTTTAATTTTTATATTACCATTTTATTGAAGTGTTGAGAATTCTTAAATATTGTCTTTGTTTCTGAAATCTAGCTTAAGGTGTTCATTGTAATAATAACAATTATCACAGATAATTGTGCAGATTAGGCAATGTGTTCAATAATTCACTATATTACCTCATTTAATCCTCATAAAACCCTGTGAGGTAGGTACTATTATTAGACCAATTTTACAGATGAGGGAACTGAATTTAGAGGAGTGTGTGCTCTTAGTATCCTCTATTGCAATAAAACTAATGGTTAAAAAAACCAACAAAACAAAACTACAGCAAACTAATAATATTTATAATGAGATAAAGCATGGTTAACACATTCATTCAATGATTATGACATATTACCTAGAGGTGCCCAAATTTTGGATCAAACACTGCTAATATTTATACAATTTGCAGTTCTGGCCATCATAAGGTATTTGCAGATAGCAAAGGGTAAATAACATTTGTATGCTCATTGCTAAATGGACCTGGGTGACACAGAAATAAGAGAAATTTTTTAAATTTCTAAGAAGTTTTGAAAAAATGGGATCCATATTTGTTAGAATATGGGCTAAGCTGCTACAACAGTGGCCCCAAAATAAGATCAGAGTACGGTTCATTCCCAATTCATTGTCAGAGGCTAAAAGCTTTGATCTGTGATGGTAAGTCCCCAGTTCCTTCCATCTTGTCGCTCACATCGTCTTGTCTGCATAGTTGAAGTTAGCTCACCACCTTCCAGCCCACATGCAGAAAAAAGAGGAGGGGAGAGCAAACTCAGTCCTTTGAAAGCATGCTTTCTCAACAGGTCTCTAAGGGGGCAAAAGCTGATTCTTGAGGGATAGAAGGGCAAAACAATGTTAGTCTTTTTATGGATAAAGCTCATATATTCATATGAAGTACATAAACAGATATACAATATATCTGTGGTATTAAAATTTTATGGCAGAAATCGGGGGGGGGGGGGTGAGCCTAAAAAGGCTCCTCATGGCAGTGATAATAAAAAAAAGATTGAGAAAATCTATGTTAAAGGCAAGTACAAGAAGTTGCACGCATCTCTTTTTGCTCCCAACAACTTAGTCACAAAGATAAACCTAGCTGCTAGGGAATCTAGGAAATAGATTCTAGCTGGGTGGCTACTGGCCCAGAATAAACTCAGTTTCTTCCCATTTCAGCCTCTCCATCAGGCGGCTTGAGTGTTCTCATGACATGACAGTTGATTTCTCTCAGAGAATCCAAGAAACTACAGTGGAAGTAGCCATGTCTTTTATGACCAAACCTTGGAATGCACACACTGCCATGTCTACTACATGTACACAGCTATACAGACCAATCCTGACACAATGTGGGAGGAATCTACATAAGGGTGTGAATACCAGGAGGCTAGATCTGGGGATCATCTAGGAGATTGGCTTTTTATGTGGAAGTAGAAGTAGAAGTATTCATGTTTGTATAACTGAAAAAATCATTCTGATTAAATTCTAGTTTTCCTTCAAGGTCCTGATGAAATTATAACTTCCTAGCCAGACTTCATTGTTTCCTCCTTTGTGATTCTAAATCACATTATTCTCATCTCTGGTGCAGTACCTCTTACACTGTATAATGACTCACTATGTACAAGATTGCCTCTCCAGTGAGGATACAAAACTGAGGTTTACTTATTTTGATGCCTTCCAAACTCATGGCAGTGTTGAACTTAAAAAAAAAAAGAAAAGAAAATTTCAGCCGCTGTCAGTTCCTGATAGGGAAACCAGCCGGGGACCAAGATAAGAAGCCTTCTAAATTATCTGTTTAGCTCATCACTGATTTGCCTTATACACCTAAATAATGTGCGTAAAACAAACCCAGAATACAAATTTATTCATTTCAGTGAGAAGTTTAATTTCTCTGTTACCAGAATTTTCATATAAATAACAGGCAAATTATTTACAGGAGCAGGCTAAATGAGTTTTACAGGAGAAAATGTGTGCTTCAATAGAAAGTGATCTTTGTTTAGATCACACCTTTCCAGATTATCTGATTCCAGCCTTTCATTGCTGTTGAACTATCATACTTTATTAGTTTGTACTGAAGAAAAGCTAGAAAAGCTAGAAAAGCTGTAAAATAACTCTTGCCTCTAGGCATGTAAATTCTGTCTGGGGGAGGTTCAAGTGACCCCCTTCTACTATGAAAGAGGCCAGCTCTGCTTTCATTTACACATTCATTTCCATTTTCCTGATCTATAAATATGTCTGTTCTATGGCTTCTCCCTTTGAACTGGTTGTAACATCTTACTGGTTCCCTCACTTAATTAATGAGTTCAATAAAATCTTTAACATTTGTTCATCTTGTATTTGTATGAGAATCGTGATTTTACATATTCTTTAAAAATGTTCTTCTACAGCCCATATATACAGGAGAAGAGGGATTGGTTGGGTGACCTTAACTGAAGTAAAAGAGCACAGGCCAGAATTACACAAATCTGGCTTCAAATCCTGACTCTTTGAAGTGCTAGAGGCCACTGCACTTTGCACCACCAGGGACGTGCCATTCACAGTGCAGTTTCTATGAATGGTGCCTCCCTGCTAAGCACTTGGCACAGGTCTGCATTGCATACATGGGAGTGCCCCTTCCACCACAAGAGCAATTGGTGTGCCTGGCATGTGTCTTAGCAGAGAGCCTGTCCCTTGTCTTTGCCTTGGTGACAGATGAGATGTTTTATGAACTAATAATACATGTAATTGTGCTTACCTGTCATAATTAAGCAGACAGCATGGGAGTAGAAACGAATTAGGGAAAGAGGTTAAGAGTGGCTTTTAAATGTTAATAGCTTTGATCAGCACTGTCCAAAGGAAAGTTTTATAGTGATGGAAATGTTCTTGATCTGTGCTGTCCAATAGAATAGTCACTATCCACACGTGGTTATTGAGCATTTGAAATGTCATTAGTGTGACTGAGGAATTTAAGTTTTAATTTTAATTTAATTTTAATTAACTTGTATTTAATAGATGTAGCTAGTGGCTACCATATTGGCCAAACCTAGTATTGATACCAGTAGAAAGACATATTTATAGACTCAGAAAAATGGGAGACGTAGGGTTCTCAAGTTTTTTGGTGCAAAGACCCACATATTTAAAAAGCACAGACAAGACCTCATTTTTTACGGCTGAGTAATATTCCATTGTATATATACACCATATTTTATTTAAGTTTATTTATTTATTTTGAGAGGGAGAGAGCACACAGAAGGGGCACAGAGAGAGAGCGAGAGAGCGTACAAGGGAATCCCAAGAAGGCTTTACACCATCAGCACAGAGCCCAATGACGGGCTCAAACCCACAAACTGCTAGATCATGACCTGAGCCGAAATTAAGAGTTGGAAGCTCAAAAAACTGAGCCACCCAGGTGCCCCTACCACATCTTCTTTACCCATTCATCTATCAGTGGACACCTCAGTTGCTTTCATATCTTGGCTATTGTAGATAATGCTGCAGTAGGGGAAATGGGTGAAATAGATAAAGGGGATTAAAAGGTACAAACTTCCAGTTATAGAATAAATAAGTCATAGAGCTGAAAAACACATCAAAGGGAATATAGTCAATAATACTGTAATGACATTGTATGGTGACAGATGGTGACTATAGGTACCATGGTGAGCATGGAGTAATATATAGAATTGACAAATCGGTATGTTGTACACCTGAAACTAATATAATACTGTGTCAGTTATATTTCAGTAATAAAAAAATTGTGACACATAAAAAAAATAAAAAAATAAAAAATAAAAACGATTGGGACTCCAAAGAGCTTTTATTTCTATAGGTTATATCTATCAATAATTATTATCTTAAGAAAATTAGAAATTTAAAAATATTTATTAGTCCATTTAGAAATAATAAACCCATTATTTTAATGGAAAAATAGCTATATTTTCCAAAACACAAGAATTCTCATAACAGGCCAGAGACTGCTATCCTTTGAAAGGCCTGTTTGCAAGGTTAACCCTTAGCTGGTATCTGGGAACCTCGATTTCAAAAGGTTCCCACCATTCCTTAACTGATAAGAGTTGCTTAATATGCCTGAACATAGTCTGCACAAACAATGTAGTTTATGCTGACCACTTGCTTTCTTTCTGGTAGTCTGGATTTTGGTAGGTGCTATGCAGAGGGTGCCTATGTAAGCAGTCCCCGATAAAAATCTTGGGCACGGAGTCTCTAAGGAGCTCCCTTGTGAGACAAAACTTCACACATGTTACAATTGCGTAATGAAGAAATTAAGCACATCCTGCCTGACTCCACTGGAAGAGGATTCTGGGAAGTTTCTGCCTTCTTTCCTCTGGACTTTACTCCATGTTCTTTTTCTTTTTGCTGATTTTGCTTTAAAGCCTTTCACAGAAATAAATCATAGCTGTGAGTATGACCATATGCTGAGTCCAATGAATCTTCCTAGTGAATCACTGAGCCTGGAGGTGATCTTAGGGACTCTAGACAGAGTCCCCTTCATTGGCCCTGCTCCCAGAATGTCAAAACCCAGGATTATATCCCACACTGCAGAGGGCTGGAGACTTCTCCTTGAAGAAACTGAAAAATGGAGAGGAAAAAGGACTGCAAAGGGTAGAAACAATGAAAAATGCAATGTCCAAAAGTAAAACTACAATTAAGATCTTTAAAAAGATAAGAAAACATATTGCATTTATAAAGAGTAGGATGATATAAAAAGAAGCAATCAGAGAATAAGAAAGAGCAATACAAAATTGAAAATACAATAAAATGGAATTCTGAATAAAATGGCTAGAAGACAGAGTTGAAAACCTGTCAAGAGCAGTTAGGGATAAAAAGAGATGAAAAACAAAAGAAAGAAGAAAATTGAAGGATCAGTCCAAAATCCAACTAAAAAAGAGAGAGAGAGAGAACAGAATAAATGGAAAGAAAGAAATTTTTAAAGTAATAAATTTCACCACACCACCCACAAAAAAAGAGGCCTCAAGTTGAAAGAGCTCACCAAGTACAGAGCACAGTGAATGAAAATAGGAATCACGCTACGGTCACCAAATCATCAGATTTCAGGATACTAGAGAGAAGATTCTAAAAAGCTTTCAGAAAGGAAAAACAACATAAAGGGATACAAAACTTAATGATATCAGATTCCTTCACAGTAATACTGACAACAGATACTTCAAAATTAAATCTTAATAATTCTAAGGAAATTCATACTCAGCCAAACTGCAATTCAACACCTCAGCCATGAGAAAAGCATTTTAAGATATGCAAAGATGTTGAAAATATATCTTTTCTCAGAAAGTAAATGGACTAAGTGCTTGAGTAAAATGATTGAGTCAACCAAACCAGGACCTAGATAAGAGGTTCCAAACCAGGAGAGAGGTGAAACAGGACTATAGCTATAAACCAAACCTAGAGAACTTAATCTTCTAGCCTTTCTCTTCAGAACTCCATTTTGGCTATCATATTTCTAATATCATAGAACACTTTCTTGTTCTCTAATTGTTCCTTTCCATAGCATCCAAATCCTATTTTATGGGTATAATCTCTCTTTTTTTTTAAATCTCTTTAAAGATACCAATCTTAGGTTGATTGCAAACCTAGCAACAGACGAGATGTATGTGAAGAATGAGACCTATGGGAAAGAAGTCTTAAGGGAAAAAATGAGGTTGATAGATTCTTGCATTTGCTTGAGCATTTGACAGCATTTTGAGTACTTGGAAAAAAGCACAGCTTGATAGAAAATTAGGTAAATGAAAAAAGCAATCTTGCCTTACCCTTTGGCTCAAAGGCTAATCATATCTACCTAGTCACAATAATATAAAACCTAACTATTGATTTAACTAATTATTGAGAAAAAAATCTCAATTGAGAGGATAAAGGAAGAAGTAAATATAGAGTTTAGGAGCTAAATCCTGACCATAATGTATCAATTCTCATTTTATTAAAAAAATTTAACGATATCTAAATCATTTAAGTCAAGAAGTAGTTATAAAGTATACTTACACTTTAAGACTTTAAGAGGTAAATACTAGAAGAAAAAATTAAGAGCTGAAAGTAGTTGCCTTAAAGGAGAAAAACAAGGGCTTAGGAGGAATGAACGTGCGTCTCATATTTTTGTGGCAAATTTTTAAGAATTGCTTTATTTTGTTTAATGATATATATGTATTACTTCGATTTTAAAGTGAAATTTAAAAAATAATTCAATGATAATTAAACCGGAAAGGTTTACAGTTCCATATGCCATGTTCAAGTACATTATGTGGTTTCCTCTTCACTCAGCAAGAGCATCTTGTACTCAACAACCCAACCAATAAGAAAACTTCTTTTAATTGTTTTGAATAAGGTACTTCTTGTTTCTTTACACCCTCTTTGTGTTCTAGGCACTTTTTTGAAAAAAACTTTTGTTGAGGATGCTCTCTATGTACTGTTATGAAAAAATCTCCATGATACACTGTCAACTGAAAAAAGCAAAGAAAAAAATGGCCAATATATCCAAGAAGGGAAAAATGTAGATCTGTTTTGGCTTGGATATACATAAAATATCTCTAGAATGATAAACAGTAAACTAGTAATAATGTTTACCTAGGGTAGGTGAATTGGAGAAATAGGAATTGAGGAGATGAGGAACAGGAGAAAGAGGGAGACTTTCTATTGTACACCTTTTTTTTACATTTTGATCTTCAACCCTATAATATAATTGCCTACTCAAAAAAAATTTTTTTTACTTTCAAGTCATACCTCTTTTTATTGGTACGAAATTACAATCTTTTCACACACTGAACTTGCACACATTTACATACCAACTTGAAAGTTTATTACCAGGCTTTTAATCATCACAACAATAAATCTATTAACCTATGTTAAGATTACAAAGGCTCAGATAAAATAGAGTAAACCTTGCAGATAAGCAGGGACATATGGATAATCCTCATTCATCTCTAGGGGTTTGATGATTATTTCAAAGACAGAATGGCTTCAATCTGTAAGTATGTAAATATATAGTCTTTGCTTTTTTCCTCCTTTAAATCTAGCTCAAGGGTTTTTAAATTCTACGTTGCAGAAGTTTTCTCCCAAACTGACAAGGCTGAATATTCGATCAAGCTTAATATTTACTGCACATCAGAATCTTCTTATACTTCTTTCTATGTTTATTTATTTTTGAGAGAGAAAGAGACAGAGCACAAGCAGGGGAGGGGCAGAGAGAGAGGGAGACAGAATCTGAAGCAGGCACCAGTGGCTCTGAGCTGTCAGCACAGAGCCTGATGCAGGGCTGGAACTCATGGACTGCGAGATCATGACCTGAGCCAAAGTCAGATGCTTAATGGACTGAGCCACCCAGGCACCCCAGAATCTTCTTATACTTCTTTTAACCAAAAGGGGAAAATATTCATACTTTTTAAGCATTCTTTTTTACCCTATCTTATTATGACCATCTTTCGATTTTGTCAAATTTCTTCAACAACATGATTAGTTACGGCTGCATAAGTTAACATTATATTAATATATTAATTAATACATTATACTAATTATTCCCTTGTATCGATATTCTCTGGCTTAAATCATTTTACCATTTCCCTATTTTGGGACATGGAGTGTTTTCAAAGTTTCACCATCATAAGCAACATCACAACAAACATCCCAGTAACTAACCCTATGTACATATCCATTATTATTTCCTTAGAATAAATTCCTAGAGATAGGATTGCTGGGTCAAAATGTATCTAAGAATTCAAGAATTTTAACAACTATGGGCAAAATTCCCTCCAAAAACCTACTTAACTGTTAATGGGAAATTGTATTTATAAGATACTGATGGGAAAGGACAGAGGATGCTTAACTGATTCAATCTGTGAGTCCTCAGGTACCCCCAATAAATCCCCAAATCTCAAACTGCAAAATGTTGCACAAGTAACATGTGAAAAAGTAAAAAAAAAAAAAAAAAAAAAAAAAGAGAATGATGAACCTTGATATTAAAACCATAGCTTTTACATGAATGCTGCAAGAAATGTAAAAGCTTCAGAGAAAGGGGAAAAAGAACTCTTAGCAATGACACATCACTGAAAAATGGCAAACTCAAGTTCTCAAAGCCTTCCAATTTAATGCCATTTTAAAAGGTCATCATATTTATTGTTAGTAGTTATAATAGTCAAAATTTAAAAGCACTTTATCATCACATCCATATCTTGAAGGATAAAATGTCATAATAGTTTCTGTTCGTGTTGACATTTCAATGGAGAAAAGTTAACATTTTAATACAATCAATAAGCCCCCACTCCCTGAAGTTGCATATTCAACACCATAATTTAACACCATTTAAAATTTGGAACCTAAATATGTAGATGTGGGTCAAATCAGATCTAAGTAAACTGGGAAATAATAATCTTTCAAAATTGATGACTCAAAAAACTACATGTGGGTTTTTCTTTCATTTTTCTACATATTGCAAAATGTCCTTAATAAAAGAAAGTATATAAACACAAATTAAGGAAGCCCAAACTTATTATTTAGGAGACAAAAGTGTCAGTGTTGCATTCAAACTATCACCCTGACATCAAAAAGTATTTATGGATGACATACAGCATATCATACAATTCTAGAAATCGTAAGGAACATAATGCAACTTTTTTTAAAAAAGAGCAACCCCAACAAATTCTATAAACCATACTATTCCCATACATCAGAACTGAGTAAGTTTTCCTCACCACAAGAAAACATCCCCAGAGGCAAAAGGTAAAAAATTACTGCATGTGATAGCTCACTCACTTCTCTCTAAAATATACTTACAATAAAATGAAATGAAATGAAATAAAATAAAATACACTTAAAGTTGAAATAAGAAGTCACTAAGAGTCCTGATGACTAGGAACAGCAAAACACTACCCAAGTCTTTAAAGAATATGCAAAAAAAGATATACAGAAAAGATGAATTAAGGATGTCTTCTGATTTTACAAAACAATTCACAGCAACATTCACAATTTTAAAGGATGCCTTTAAAGTATTTACACTTTTCCTAATTACTAAATAAAATAGAGGTACATTTTTATTTTCCAACCCCCTAATAAGAACAATAATTACAGTATTCTCCAATCTCCAATATGTTCTTTTTAAAAAAAAAATCCATAATCTTCCCATCCTTGGAAGAGAGCAGACTAAATTCCAGCACCTTTTTCTCAATCCAGGAACTCCTTTTTCCTAATCCTTACGGAATAAGAAATAGACACGCCTTTTCAACTCAAACTAACCAACCGGGTCTTGGGAAAGAGCAAAGCAAGCTGAAACAAGGTCACCAGAACTTGGACCTAGAAAAAAGCGCCAAGAAGCATGACAACACTGGACGTTCCATTACCCAAAATGTTTATCATTCTCCACTCCCGACTTCCCTCAACTCGCACAAAAGCCACAAAGATTGGGAGAGAGCAGTACCGTACTGGTCCTGGGTTGTCAGACCAGTTCACCTAAAAACTAAGCGTTGGTTCAAACTGCTCCCGCGAAAAGACCGGAGGCCGACTCAGGCCACAGGGAGAAAAGAGCTGATGCTGGTACGAAGAGTCCCCCCAGGCTGGGACGTGATCAGTGTCCTACCAGGTATGCAGCGCGCCTCTCTGGAGACTCTTGCAACGTACAAATCGCTGCAATAAACAGCCTGCGGGACGGGCGTCCTCTCGTCCTCCGGGGCGGCGCAGCAGCCTCTCGGTTCGGGGACCGCCTGGAATCCGCAGGCCAAGCCGGGCTCCCGGGCGTGGCGGATTCCCCTTCGCTATCTAGAGGGCTGGGGGCGGGACCGCACTCGCTATTTACACCATTCCAAAGTCTGGAACCTGGGTATGCAGTTGTGGGTGAAAGCAAACCTAAGCAAACTCGAAAAAATCCTTCAAAACAAAGGACTCAAAAAAAAATTGATGACTCAAAACACTATGCATGTTTTCTTTTTTTTCCTCTACGTTGAGAAATTCCTTTCATTAAGAAATCTATTACTCTAAAATAAGAAAGCTCAAGCTTATTATTTAGGAAACAAAAGTGCCAATGTTGCATTCAAATGACTATTATTCTGATATCAAAAACTATTTTTGGATGAGATACAGCATATTATGAAATTCTACAACGTAATTTTTTTTTTTAAGAGCACCTTTTAAAAGCGCCGGAGTTCATCCGCGCTGTTTCTCTGAGAAGCGAACACCACGCAACTGGAAGACTTACCACCACCGCCCGGTCCGCGGCAGCGTAAAGAATTATTTACTTAAGCGTGGTGTCCCAAGACTCGCCCGCACAGCCCCGCGTCCACAGCCTGTCCAGACCTGGGGGGAGAGCTGCTGGGACCGCGAAGCCGAGATACAAGAGCCGGATAGGCATCCCACGGCTATTCGCAGACACGCTGGCGTCTCCGCACACAAAACTTGAGCAGCACTGAAGACCGGCCTACTGACAAGGGAGCGGGAGGCGGGGGGGGGGGGGGGAACCGGAAGGGGGATAGGAAAGGAGGCAAAATCTGGACTCTCCCCCCAAGACATGATGATGCCTCGGCGCGGACCCCGCTGGCCTGCCCGCCCTTGCCAGCCCACCCACTGCCAGTAGCCCCAGAGAACGGACTAGGGCAGGGAACCCCGGGGGCAAAAGGACGCGCTCACCGCTTCAAATGGTCCGAAGCCCGCCGAGCTGCGGGGGTCGCGGAGACCAAGCTCGGCGCCGCGGCCCCGGCTGCAGCTCGGGTTGCAGCCCCGGCGGGAACCGGGTCCCGGGGCATCGCGGGCTGCTCCCACAGCACCCGCGCAGCTCCCAGCGCTGGGCGCACGCCTCCCCCTTCGGCCCCGGGGCATAGGGCACGGCGCTGCGAGCCCCGCCCGCTCCGGAGGACGGCCAATGGGCGCGGAGCGCGGGAAGCTGGGGGCGGGGCCGTAGCGGCTGGGCAGCCCCGCGACGCCTGGGGCTCAGCGGTACTCACCAACCAGCGGAGAGTGGTCCGGGTTTCGGAGTCCCCCGCCTTGGAAACGTGTGTCAGGTGAGTGTGGAGAGGCCAGGGGACACACATTCCCCAAATAAAAGATCTGTGAAAGTCTGAGATGTTGGGGACACACTTGTGATTTTGCGGGGTCTTTTTCTTCCTGTTTTAGACTTCGTCTGCTGTTTGCAGAACACCAGCCATAGTGGTTGAGGAAGCGTGAAATGAGAAACAGCCCCTACTTTCAAGGATCTCCCAGTCTAGTGGAGGATCAGATGGGTAAACAGGTAACTAGGAGAGCCCTCATGAGACGCATTCCAAAATAAAGTCATGTTTTGCAGTGGGGGGAATGTAGGGTGGTGGTGAGGATTTCTGCCAGGAGAGAACTAAAAGGCTTGTTATCCTGTAATACTTGTGGCCATATACACATCTTTTTCGTCTTCTTGTTTTCTTAATGACGGCCATGTAACATGCACGACAGTTAAACATTCAATAGCATCAAAAATATATGCTATGCATTGAAAAGAAAGTTTCCATTATCCACTGCTCCCTCCTCCTTCCCCCAATTTTCTCTCCTTTTAGAGTATCACAGTTAACTGATTTGTTGTATGTTCTTTCAGAGACACTCTGTGCGGTAAAATATATGGTGTGAATATTACATGTATGTACAAAAACTCTTCTCCAAATCTTTTTTTATTAAAAAAATTTTTTTAAAGCTTATTCATTTTTGAGAGACAGAGAGACAGAGTGTGAGCAGGGGAGGGGCAGAGAGAGAGGGAGACACAGAATCTGAAGCAGGCTCCGGGCTCTGAGCTGTCAGCACAGAGCCCAACACCGGGCTCAAACCCACTATCCGTGAAATGACCTGAGCTGAAGTCTAACCCTCAACCAACTGAGCCACCCAGGTGCCCCTCTTCCCCCAATCTTCTCCCTCTCATCTCTCTCTCTGTCACACACGCACACACACACGGTACCCTACACAGTTTTGCCACCTTGCCTTTCTTCACTTACCACTATACTTTTGACAGTATTTTTGATGATTACATAGTATTTCATCAAATTATTGTTTCAAGTTTTTTCCATTCTTTTCCTATTACAAACAGTGGTGCAGTCAGTAGTTATATTCTTATTTATAGCCACTTGGCATGCGAACAAATAAATGTCTATCTAGGCTAAATACCTAGGTGTTGAATGCTGGATCCTAAGGTAGGGACTTTAAAATTTCTGATAAGTATTGCCAAATTGTTCTCCATATAGTTTGTGTCAGTTTATGCTCCCACAACAATTTATCAGGGTGCCTGTGTCATCACATATCTCTATACAATAAGTTATCAAACATAAGTTTTTAAAATTGCCATTCTGTGAACTGTCTGTTCATATTCTTTGCTCATTTTTCTTTATTTTTTTTCCTTATTATTATTATTATTACTTTTTAAAGTAGGCTCCATCCCCAAGGTGGGGCTTGAACTCACAATCCTGAAATCAAGAGTCTCATGCTCTACCAACTGAGCCAGCCAAGCACCCCTTTGCCCATTTTTCTATTCAACTGTTGGTCTTTTATTGTTTATTGTTGGAGATATATATATGCGTATATATGTGTATATACGCATATATATATATAGTTAGTTAGTCCATTGTGAATAAATTGCTTATCTTTCCCTCATCTTGTCTTTTGGCTTTGTTTATCGTATTTTTTGCAATGAATTATTTTTTATTTTCATATAGTCACATTGAGTTTTTATTTATGTTTCTAGTTTTCCTTAATCTTAGAAAGGCTGTCACCACCTCCCAAATTAAGAAAAATTCTCCCATGTTTCCTTCTAGGACGGTTGATATCTATATGATTAATCCATAATGCAGATAAGCTACAATAAAAATAATATATGTTACAATAAAGAAATAAATCAGAACAAAGGATATGATCAGATAATTCTCCAGAGAAGGTATCCAAATGGTGAATAAGCACATGAAAGATGTTTACAGTGTCAGTGGCCATCAACAAAATGAAAATCAACACCACAATGAGATATCACTTCACACCCTCCAGATGGCTGTAATCAAAAAGACAGATAATAACAAATGTTGGTATCTTAGTCCATTTGAGTTGCTATAACAAAAATATCATAGCCTGGTTGGCTTAAACAACATTTATTTCTCACAGTTCTGAAGGTTGGCAAGTCCAGACTCCAGGCACCGGGCAGATTCTGTGTCTGGTGAGGACCTGCATCCTGGTTCAGAAACGTCTGTCTTCTCACCACATGGCAGAAGGGGTGCAGCAACTTTCTGGGGTCTCTTAAATGACTAATACCATGTGTGAAGATTCCACCTTTATGACCTAATCATCTCCTAAAGATTCCATCTCAAATACCATCACTTTGGGGATTAGGTTTTAATATACAAATTTGGGGGGGATGTAAACATTTTAGTCTGTAGCAGTTGTCAAGTGTTATGAATGGAATTGTGTTCCCCAAAATTCATATGTTGAAGCTCTAATCCCCCAACTGTGACTGTTTGGTGATATAGTAATTAAGATGAAATGAGGTCCTAAGGTTGGGGCCCTACTCTAATATGACTAATCCTTAAAAAAAAAAAAAAGGAAGAGACACCAGAAATATACATAGATAGATACTCGTAGAAAAGACCATGTGAGCCCACAACAATAATGTGACTATCTGTAAGGCAAGAAGAGAAATGTTAGGAGAATCCAAACCCGTTGGCATCTTAATCTGGAACTTCCAGCCTCCAGAACTATGAGAAAATAAATTTCTGTTGTTTAAACTGCCCAATCTGTGGTATTTTGTTTTGGCAGTCCTTGAAAACGAATGCAGCAAGAATGTGAACAAATTGGAACCCTCATACACTACTGGTGGGAATGTAAAATGATGCAGCCACTTTGGAAAACAGTCTGGTAGTTCCTCAGTTAAACACAGAATTACCATATGACCCAGCAATTGCACTCCTACATATATATGTATGTCCAAAACATATGTCCACACAAAAACTTGTATATGAATGTTTGTAGCAAAATTCATAATAGACAAAAAGTGAGACAACCCACATGCCCATCAACTGATGAATGGATAAATAATTGTGATATATCTATATAATGGAACATTGTTTGGCAATAAAAAGAAGTGAAGGACTGATACATGTACAAGATGGATAAACCTTGAAAACATTATGCTAAGTGAAAGAAGCCAGGCACTAAGGATTACATATTATATGATTCCATTTATATGAAATGTCCAGAATAGGGAAATCTATGTAATAGATGTGTTTTAATTTTTGAAAGGCTTAAATGTATGCTTTTTTTTTTTTTAACTTCTCATTTGTTTTAAAAATATTGATCCCCATCCACAGACCAAAAGGGAACGAATGGATTCTGGCTAAGCCTCTGCCATGGCAAAATCCCATGGAAGCGATGTTCGGGTACACCCTGCATAATGGCTGGGGGGAATGGAAAGAAGGATTAGGGCACCTAGCTGGCTCAGTCAGTGGAGCATGCGACTCTTGATCTCGGGGCTGTCAGTTCAAGCCCCACGTTGGGTGTACAGACTATGTAACAAAAATAAAATCTTAAAAAAAAGCAGAAAGATTACTGGTTGCCTAGGTCTGGGGTGAGATGGAGGGATTATAGGGTGAAGGCTAGTTTCTTTTGGGGGTAATTAAGTGTTCAAAAATTTATTGTGGAGATGATTGCATAGCTTTGGGAATATACTAAAATTCACTGAATTGTACATTTTCAATGGATGAATTGTATGGTATGTGAATTATATCGCAATAAAGGTATTAAAACAAAATCAGTGTGCAAACTTCACTGGACAAGAAGTCAAGGTCAATATATGACCAAATATTTCATACATGAAAAACCTCAGAAAAGTAAATTTTGGGGAATTGGTTAGCCTTGCTGTGAGATTAATTGAAAAGTAAAAAAAGAAAATGTTGGTAGAGCTAAGCAAAAACTTGACGAAATTCATACGTCGATACAGTTATTTATGAAGACAACTATTGATGAACATCCTGGGGCAGGCACAAAATCTATGAGATTATTCACATTTGCCCCATAGCCTATTTATTTAGGAGTATATTCGCTCAAAACAATTCAAGTGAGAAAAATGAAATGTTTATGGCACCACTATTTATAATGCAAAACTAAACTGGAAATACCTCAAATGCCTGATAATTTGAAGGGTGTTTATTAAAGTAGGAAGCATGGCTGTATTAGTGAATTGGAAAGTACAAACAAAATAATGAGAAAAGTAGAATTCAAATGAGTTTGTGAACGCTGATGAGCAAACATAAATAAATATACATTGTTGAGTATAATGAGGAGGACATGTAGTATTAAATGGCATCAGGACTCCTCTTAGAAAGAAACTTTCTTCGTTTGGAAAAATAACTTGATAAGCTGTTTCAGGTATAAAGTGAGACTCTAAAAAAAAAAAACATGGATGTGATTAAAAGCCTTAGCAACACAAGAAAGTTGCTCTGCATGTAAACACTGGAGGAATTTATATTTGCTTTTGAGAGAGTGGAAGGGAGTGGTGACAGGAGATGGACCATGGAAGGAAGAGTGGATGGGAGAGAGGAGTCAGGAGGACAAGTCTGGTCGCTGCCTAGAGTGAAGGGCTAGTGGGAAATCTCCAGTGACAGGGTGGAAAAATGAACTTTAAAGAAGAGGAGAATCGGGGGTGCCTAGTGGCTCAGTTGGTTAAGTGTCCAACTTCAACTCAGGTCATGATTCCCCAGTCTGTGGGTTGGAGCCTTGCGTGAGGCTCTGTGCTGACAGTTCAGAGCCTGGAGCCTGCTTCGGATTCTGTTTCCCTCTCTCTCTCTCTCTCTCTCTCTCTCTCTCTCTCCCCCTCCCCCACTTGGGCACACGTGCTCTCTCTTTCTCTCAATAAATAAATAAACAAACAAACATTTAAAGAACAGTCGTGTCTAATATGTAAGTTTTAAGTTGTTTTCTCAAATCTTAAAATCTCACTAAAGCTGTGTGTGATTTTGTAGAAACTGAAGAAGAGGTTGAAGACGGGGCCATTGGAATAGTGAAAAGACAGCAGCCATGTATACGCAGACTCAGGGCCAGGGAAGACAAGAAAATGAGCACCTCAGAAATTATCGGTAATTTTGGGAAGCACTCCGAACACCCGGATTGGATGTTTAGGCCAATCTCCTTGAGATTACAAAGGGAACGGAGGCTCTGGCTGACATTTTTCTTACATAAAGGATGGGAAGATACCATGAAGTAAATGTAGGTGTTTTAAGTTTGTGACAGGCTTAATGTACGATTTTTTTTTTTGACTTCTCATTTGTTCTAAAAATATTGATCCCCATCCACAGACTAAAACAGAAGTAATGGATCCTGGCTAAGCCTCTGCCATGGCAAAATCCCGTGGAAGTGATTTCAGGTACACCCTGTGTACCGGGGGAATGGAAATGAATGTGTAAGATGGAAAAATGTCTACCCATTCTCTCTTAGCAGTAGAGCCCAAAGTAGTTAGGCTATCCAGTTGTAGAAAAATTGTTCTATGTCTTCTACATCAAAGTGTTACTAAAGCAAAAAATATGATCACATGGACAAGAAGGTTGGGCTGTATGAAAAGTTCAAAAGAACTAACATGTAAGTGACAGTCAGTGAGCATGTTGAAGTTCTTCATTGCCCAACTCCAGTATTCACAACTTCCACTGCCTTCGCCAGAGGAGGGTTACTAACCAGCCCTAATTTACAGATGGCAGGTCTGTGGCACAAGGCCTAGAAGTGATTTTCCCAAGGTTATAGAGCAAGCCAGAGGATGAGCTGAAAATAGAACTGTACCTCACACTCCCATGCAGGCTATATGATAACTTGTGTACTGTCAGCAGAGCTGAGGAATGAATGTCCTGGAGCGCTTAGCATAGTTTTATGGCTGAGGGAGCCTTGCTCAACAACTGCAAATGCTACTTGACAACAGCAAATGACCCACATAATCCTATAAACGGTAATAACCTAGACACTTAAGCAAAAGTTTCAGGAAAAAAATTACTGTTTGACAATTGCAAAATTAAAAAAATACACAGCTCCGCAATCATTAAGCCACTGCTTGTGGAATGCATCATTCTAGAGATCCTCACCCTCTTCCTCTAAACTTCCAGATGACAACTCTCAGCAGTGTAACACCAGCAAGCTTACAGGATTTGTCGGAACTATCCAAACATTTTCAGAAGTGTAGGATTTTCTGGATTTCTAGAAGCGTAGGATTTTAGGCCTCAGTTATAATGATCTGTAAGTTTCCTTACTGAATTAACAGAACTAGAAAGTACAATGGGATAGTCAGATAGTTACAGCCCCAGGGCTTAGCCACTAAATTTATGTCCCTTGGGTACCTGAGTTCTGGAGGGATTGCTCAGCTAGCTGTACCTGAACTACTATCCTCATATTTTTAGGAAAACAACAAAAGCAAGTACCACCGTTAGGTGACCGTTCTCTAGAGTAGATTTTTACATTGCACGGATCTAGTCAACAAAAAGCTTTAAAAATTTATGTTTTGGGGAATGCTGTTAATCCCATTCCCATTTTTCAGAAAGGGCTCTTGATGATTGCGATGTGAAGTGGGTTAATACTGTCCAGCTAGCTCTAAGAATATCACAAACAATCATAGAGTCTGGACTTCTTGACTCAAAATTCTCTTCCCTTCATAAAGGAGGCTGCACTATTACTGCTTTAGCTCAGTGCTTCAGTTGTGCCTTCTAGAAGACCCAGACCAAAATGATAAAATTTAAATGTACAGTGGAAGAAAGAAAGTGATACATCCAGCAACTATTTCTCAGAGAGCTCTCTGAACCGGTAAGAGTGGTGGAATTCAAGCCCCTTTCCATAGCATAACATCATATCTGAATATGCCCCAGGAATGATAGAGCTACCTGGACAAAACATGTATCAAAGCATCCACTGATAAAATCAGGGTTATATTTTATTAATATGTACATATATTTTTAAATGTTTATTTATTTTAGAAAGAGAGAGAGAGCAAGCATGAGCACAAGTGGGGGAGGGACAGAAAGAGAGGGAGAGAGAATCAAAAGCAGGCTCTATGCTAACAGCACAGAGCCTGATGAGGGGCTTGAACTCACGAACCATGAGATCCTGACCTGAGTGGAAGTTGGATGCTTAACTGACTGAGCTACCTAGGCTCCCCAATATTTTATTAATATAATAATAAGCCAATTATTGTGAAGTGAAGGAATAATCCAAACATCCAAATTTACATGAAATTTTTTTGCTTTCTCCGTCTCTTTTAGCATAAATATTTTGGCTGCTACTGGTTTTGTTTTGTTTTGTTTTTCTTTTAAGCAGCACAGCGACATAGGTTAGGACTTTCTGGGTTAAATACACATAAACACAAAGATTAAATACATTTGGTGTGGGAAGTGGATCTAGCATTATCCAGAATACCTTTCAATCATTTTTGGCCATTCTGTCTAAATTCTGGCTATCCACAGGATTTGTCTCTGCTAACTGAAGGGATAGTCTATGTTTCACACAGAAGGAAGAGAAAGCTGAAAAGCTCCATGAAGTCAACAGTGTATCTGGATAGCCCCTTTGCTCACTTCTACTCCTCCCTTCTCAGTTCTCCCTTCTACTCCTCCCACCCAAGTTCTATTGTACATTTCTGTTTATCATGAACCTTTGTTAGCAATTTCTGTATGCACGGTTCTAACATATGGACTACTTTCATTGATTCCTGTATTCATCAGTTTATTCACCAAGATTTTTGTCATTCCAGGGGACATAAGCATCCCGTACCGTTACTAAGGCTGTAGTTGAATGAGGGAGATAGCCACCATGACAAACACAATGTAAGAATATATGAAATAAGTACTAGAGGTAAGCTTTGGGGTCAGAAAGACTTAAGTTCAAATCCAGCTCTGCTATTTATGAACCAAGCAAGCTTGTTGAATTATTGAACCTCATTGAGGTTCAGTGTCATCCTCCAGGAGAATGAGTGCAACAGTTTTCTTTCTAGATGGCCCTCAAGGAACCTAATATTCATGCACTTGTATAATTCCCCTGCCTTGAATGTGGGCTGGACCTAGTGACTTGCTTCTAACAAAGAGAACACTGAAAGCAATGGGATGTCACTTCCATGATGAGGATCAAAAGACTGACCTCTCTCCTCCTGGATTTTCTCTATGACCTTCTTAGCTTATGTGCTTAATGAAGCAAGCTGCCATGGTAAAGAGCCCCATGTGACGAAGAACTGAGAGAACCCTCCAGCCAACAGCCAGAGAGGAACTAAATCCTGCCAGCAAGCATGCAAGTCAGCCTGGAAGCTAATCTTTTCCCAGTAGAGGCTACGCTGGCAATGACCACAGCCCTGTCTGATCCTTGACTGCAGCCTGTAAGGCAGCAGACCTGGCTAAGCCAGCCCAGACTCCTGACCTTACAGAAACTAAGAGATAATAAGTTTTGTTGAAAGCCAGTAAATTTGGGGGCTAATTTGTCACATAGCAACTGATAACTAGTGCAATGGGATAACGATTCCTTCCAGAATTACAGTGAGGATCAGAACATATATGAGGATTAGAATAATGACAATAATAGTAATGACAATGACAACAGGGGATCCCAGCTAAGCTTAAATTAAGATTCAGAACCTGGTAGAAATGCTACTCTTATGAAGAAGTTATATTTAGTGCTTGAGCCCCCTGAGGTGTACAAGAGAGATGAAAGTACGAAGAATAAGGTATCACATTTCTTAATCAGGCCCGACTATGTCTGACTCTGATAGAAAGGGGCTTGTGAGCAAAGCTAAAGTAACAGGTTTGTGAGAGTCAGTGAACAAGAAACGGTGCACGGGGGTCCAGATGACAAAGTTTCACCAAGAACTGAGGGGACGATTACTCTCCCACTTCTGCTTAGATTGGAGCATGGCTACAGCTATAAAGTGAAGTCAAGGGATAGTGCAGTTGTTCAACTCAGGAGTTCCTGCCTTGGGAGTATGGAGCGTAGGACCCTCGAGGGGGAGGAAGGTTCTAATGAGGGACACTGGCCACAATGGAGGTGACGAGGCCCTCCTGCTTCTTCTGAGATTGGCACATAGCTATTTCTATGTTTGTGGTTGGTGAACAGCAAAAGAGACTATGAGAAGGGAAGTTGAGAACCTATGTCCCTGTTAGCCAGTGCAATTGGGGTATAGGTGTCTTTAAGGACATCGGAGTTCTGATAAGCAAAGAAAGGAAAACAGACATTCCAAACTGAGGGAGCAGCACAAGTAAAGATTCAGAGCCATGAACATAAATCATTTCCTTAGGGAAAAGTAAGTTGTCCTGTGTGATCAGAGAAAGGAGTACAAACTAGTTAACATCTCCTATTCTGATTCTTTTTAAAAAATGTATTTATTGTTTAATTTACATCCAAGTTAGTTAGCATGTAGTGCAACAATGATTTCAGGAGTAGATTCCTTAATGGCCTTACCCATTTAGCCCATCCCCCCTCCCACAACCCCTCCAGCAACCCTCTGTTTGTTCTCTATATTGAAGAGTCTCTTATGTTTTGTCCTCCTCCCTGTTTTTATATTCTTTTTGCTTCCCTTCCCTTATGTTCATCTGTTTAGTATCTTAAATTCCTCATATAAGTGAAGTTATATGACATTTGTCTTTCTCTGACTGACTAATGTCGCTTAGCAAAGTACCCTCCAATAGGTCCCAATAGTTCATTTTTGCTTTTGTTTCCCTTGCCTCCGGAGACGTGTTGAGTAAGAATTTGCTGCAGCCTAGGTCAAAGAGGTTTTTGCCTGCTTTCTCCTCTAGGATTTTGAGGACTTCCTGTCTTACATTTAGGTCTTTCATCCATTTTGAGTTTATTTTTGTGTGTGGTGTAAGAAACTGGTCCAGGTTCATTTTTCTGCATGTTGCTGTCCAGTTTCTCCAGCACCATTTGTTGAAGAGACTGTCTTTATTCCATTTGATATTCTATCCTGCTTTGTCAAAGATGAGTTGGCCATATGTTTGTGGGTCCATTTCTGGGTTCTCTGTTCTGTTCCATTGATCTGAGTGTCTGTTTTTGTGTCTTGTCAGTGATGCCTCCAGCTTCGGTTTTCTTTATCAAGATTGCTTTGACTATTTGGGGTTTTATCTGGTTCCATACAAATTTTAGGATTGTTTGTTCTAGCTCTATGAAGAATGCTCGTATTATATTGATAGGGATTGCTCTCCAATTCTGATTCTGATTTAGTTCTAGACCAGTCATTCTCAGACTTTGGGTATCAGTTTCCCTTTACCTTCTTAAAAATTAGTGGTGACCTCAAAGAGCTTTTGTTTATGTGGATAGTATCTTTTTAATGTTTATGATGTTAGAAATTAAAACAGTTAACTTTCTAAAAGATTTAGTTTGAAATCATCTAAAATAATAATAGATTAACAAAAATAGCATGTATTTATGAAAATTTACTACATTTCCCACAACACACAAAAATAAGTGAGAAGCATGGCGCTTTTTCACATTTTTGAAAATCTTTGTAATGTCTGGTTTGATAGAAGCCAGCTGGATTTTTGTATCTGTTTCTGCATCAATCCCTTGCAATATCACGCATCACATCACCTCTAGAAAACGGCACTCTATGCTTCTGAGTGGATGAGAGCAAAAATGACAAATCGGGTTTTCATTCATGAAAATAGTTATGATCTCTCAGGCCCCCTGAAAGAGTTCCAGGGAGTGACGCCTGGGTGGTTCAGTCAGTTAAGTGTCAGACTTCAGCTCAGGTCATGGTCTCACAGTTCATGAGTTCGAGCTCTGCGTCAGGCTCTGTGCTGACAGCCCGGAGCCTGGGGCCTACTTCAGATTCTGTGTGTCCCTCTCTCTCTCTGCCCCTTCCCTGCTCATGGTCTCTCTGTCTCTCTGTCGCTCTGTCTCTCTCTCTCTCTCTCTTTCTTTCTCTCTCTCTCTCCTCTCTCTTTCAAAAATAAACATTAAAAAAAAAAAAAAAAGGGTTCCAGGGACCCACAGAAGTCCCTGGGCCACACTTTGAAAATCACTGCCCTACAGCAGTAGCAGTGGATGTTCCTGAGAGAGAAAGCCAGAATTTACAAATGTAGTGATTGGGCATGAGAATAGTATTAATAATATTGATAGCTACCATTTGTTGGGTGTTTACTATGTGCTATTCTAAGCACTCACAAGAGAAGTGGTCATAATTATATTTTCCAGATGAGGAAACTAAGGACAAAGAAATTAAGTTAACCTGCCCAAATTTCCTTTGGTAAATGGTGATAAGTGGTGGTGAAGCTGGGCTACAAAGGCAGGCAGCCTGGCTCCAGAGCCTGTACTCACCACTGTACTGTCCTGCCTCTCTGAGGGACAAAGGCCTGCAGTATAAATGACAAAGGGTTGAGTCATCCCACTCATCCACCCCTTCTCCCTCCTCTCCCTGCCATTTTAGATTTCAATGCTCTTTTCTCTTTCCCTGCGTGTTTAGGGAACTCATATTTCTTTTCACTCTGCAGTAAGTCCTTGTACATTGCCTGTTGTCCATTATTCCCACCACTCCACAGAAGCTGCTCTCTCTAAGGGCACCAACGACATTATAATTACCAGATTCAGTGGCCGCTTTTCAGTCTTCATCCTCCTTGCTCTTTCAGATTGGTATATTATTGGCCATTTTCCTTTTTATTAAAATTGTCTCCTCTATTGGTTATTCTGACACCAGACACTGCTATTTCTCTTACCACCTCTCCAGTAATTTCTTTTCAGAAATGACTCTTCCTTGGCCTGTCCCTTAAATATCTTTATTCCCCAGTGTTTGGTCCTAGGCCTTTCTTTCTTCTCATTCTATAGCTTCTCCAACTCTCATATCATTTGCCTCCATGACTTTAATTATGAAATTATCCTATTGACACCTGAAGACATTATTTACAGCACAGCCCTCTGTCCTATGTCCAAATGATGCCTAGACATTCCTCAGGTACCCTAACACATCCAAATCCTAACCACCATCTCTCTCTTCAAAGTGATCACTCTTCCTGTGGTCTCCAACCCAGGGAATTACCACCACCATCCTCTGTGAGCCAGATGCTTGGGAGTCATTCCAGACTTCTCCTACCTCACGCCTAGGATCTGCCCCAAGGTTTTCCTGGACCTACCTCTGAAACGTTTCTGAAATGTCCCTGACCCTAACTCAGACCATCCTCTTCTCCTACCTGGATCATTACCCAAGCCTCATTTGTAGCTCACTTTCTTCTCCTTCTGGCTGCTGACAATCCCTCCACAGCAGCAGGAGTTGCCCCTCTGCCCGACGGTAGGCACTGTCATTACATCATATCCTGTATCACTGGTGCAACCTGGACTTGTGCAGCACCGGGGCTTTGTATGCACTGCTACTGAAATATGCCTTCTGCGTCCCATGTGTGACTAGGTTACTCCACAGCCTAAAACCACTTTCATGATTCCCTGTTGCTTTCCTGATAAAGCCCAAACCCCGATACACTGTTCTAGTAATTATGGCTTTGTATCAAACTACTCTAAATGTAGCGGGGTAAAATACTAACCATTTTGTTAGACTTACGGATTATGTGGGTCAGAGATTTGGATAGGGCGTAGGAGGAATGGTTTGTCTCTCTCCTTTGCCCAGGGCCTTACCTGGGGGTGTCTCCATAGCTGGTGACTGGGACCATCTGAAGGCTCCTTCTCTCACACATCTGGTACCCAGGCTATGTGGAGAAGATTTGGATTGCTGACTAGAGCACCTACGTGTGGCCTCTCCTTCTGGCTTGGTTTCCTCATAGCTTGGTGGCCCCATGTCTTACATGACATTTCAGAGTTCCAAGTCCAAGTGCTCCAGCAAACAAGGTGGAAAGCTACATAGCCATGTATGCCAGCCTCTGGGTTCACACAGTGTCACTTCTACATTCTGTTGGTCACAGACAGATTTGTCCAGATTCAAGGGGAGGGGACACAGACTTTACCTCTCAATTGAAAGAGTATCAGTTCATGTTGTAGATGACCATATAAGATTGGAGATACTGTGGCCATCTATGGAAAATACAGTCTGCCACACAAACTATACTAAACCCTGCCCACAAGCCCAGCCTCCCCATCTGTCATCTCTCCTTGACCTCCTGGCTCCAGTCACAAAAACTTCTGGCTGCTCCCTTCTGCACCTATTGCTTCCTCTACCGGCACACTCCTACACCTCTTTTAAGAGTTAGCTCAAGGGTCAGTTACTGAAGGCAGACCTAGGGAGGCATACATAAAAAAGAAATAGTCCTGTAAGGTTTCAAGCAAGAAAAAAAAAAAAAAACAGGTGGCTTTAAAGAGTTAAGTCACATTTTGGAAATGCCAAAATAAAAGAGATCAAGATCCCTCAAACAAAATAGAATCCAGGAATAGACACAAGGATACAATGGAATGTAATATTTGACATATGAGTGGGAGGGAAAAGATAGATGCCCAAACTCATCTAAGAGTCAGCTGTGTCTAGTAGGCATTGGAAAAGTAGGCATTTGTCAGACATCCCTCTTTTTTCCCATTGAGTTATCTACTTTGTGTGTGCTCCTCCCAGATCTTCCCTTCTCTGCCTGGGACTCCTGGACACACACCCCACAGATTCTATTCCTGCAGAGTCCACACCACAACCGCACAAGGCTGCTCAAGTGCATTCCACTCTACTGAAGGACTGGGGAGAATGACAGGAAATCACAGTGTGGGGAGGGGAACTTAAGAGCTGAGGGCAAAATATGATTTTTTTCCCAGGAAACCCTATGATGTTTATTTAACATGTGAACAGTGTTTATTTGACATGTATTTATTGAGTATCCTCTATCTATCAGGCACAGTTCTAAGTCCTGGAGATAGGATGATGTAGCAGATGGTGTTATGGCTCTGCCCTTATACCTTGGGCCTTATAGTGCACACCATCCTACTTCTAATTGTCAGGATCTGCATCTTTTTGCCTGTCAACTTTCTTTAGCAGCCAGAACATGGTATGGCCATGGGTGAGTGGGTCCATCAGGCCAGGAGTACCTAAGAATTAACATACCCTCCAAATAGCCCTTATTTGGTGACTAACAGGAATTGGTATATTAATATCTCAGCACCCACACCCCTCAGGGTGTATTTTTCAAGATTCAGGGTTCCTCTGCAGGGTTAAGCTCCAGTTACACACAGTGATGACTTGGCGATAATACGTCCTTGATTGACTGCCTTCTCTGCCTCACTTCTCCACATTCCTACTGGTATTTCCTGGGAATGTGTCTCACAGAAGCAATTGCACTCAAATTCTTGTTTCAGATCTACCTCTAGGGAAACCCAAACTAAGCTAAATGACTAAAAAATACTTTAAAAAAGGCAAAGTTCTGAACTTCTGAAGAAGATAAACAATAAATAACTAAACAAATGAATATATGAGTTTAAAAAAGAAAAAGTACGATGGAAAAAACAAAAACAAAGCAAGGTAAAGGAGAGAGTGATTAGTAGGTGTAAGAGGAAGGGGTACTATTTAGATAGAGTGATCAAGGAAAGAGCCTCTGAGGAGGTAATATTTGACAGAGGCTTAAATGAAGTGAGGGAGGGAGCCTTGTAAATGTTTAGTGGAAGAACATTCTTGGAAAATGGCAAGAAGCAAGAATGAGCTCCAGTGTTTGAGATACAGCAAGAAGGCCAGTGGCCCTTTCCTCTTCTCCATCTACATATTCCTTTGGTGATACCCATCCAGTCTTGAGAGCTTGAACACCATCTATATACTTTCGACCCCCATAATTATATCTCCAGTTGGACCTCTTTCCTGGAATTCACACTCATAAATCTATCTACTTGTCTCCATTGGGATGAGTAACAGACACCTCAAATTTAACATGTCCAAAGCCAAAATCCTAGTCTTCTTCCCAGACTTTCTCCTCCCATCTCCATAAATGGGCAACTTCATCCCTCCAGTCTCCCACACCGAGATTATTGAGGTCACCTTTGACTCCTCTTGTTCACCTCTTACATCTAATCCAGCAGCAAATCCTGTCAGTTCTGCCTTGAAAATATATCCAGAATCCAGTTACTTCTCACCACCTTCACAGCTGCCATCTTGGTCCAGGCCCCCATCATCCCTGCCTTACTGGTCTCCCTCTCATGCCTCTGCTTCTCCTACAGTATTTCTGCCCAACAACAGAAGAAATCCTTTTAAAATGAAGTTGGATTATTTCATTCAGACTACAAGCCAAAGTTCTTACAATGGCCTTCAAGATGCTACACGATGTACATTCTCACTTAACTCATTGGTGCTTCTCTCCCTCTTGCTTACTTCATACCAGCCATGTGGGCCTTTCTTACTTTTCCTTAAATATGCCAGGCACATTTCCATTTCAGGACCTTTGCACTTGCTATTCTCTCTACTTAGAATGCTCTTCCCCAATTATTCTTCACCTCTTTCAGACATTTGCTCAAGTTTCACCTTCCAAGGGATATTCTCCCCGCCCAGGGCCTCTGGCCAGAGGGACAAAATCCAGCCTCGGTACATGACACACAGTATGCACTCAATAAGTATTTGTTGGGTAAATGAATGAATGGACAAAAGAAGGAACTATTAAGTGAGACACGCATGACTCTGGATTCAGTATAAATTCTTAAATAGGAAAGGCATTTCTTAACTTGTGCATCTGGAGCACTCTCACACTGGTGTCAGAGTCTCGCATTATTATGCAGAGTGCTGTTAGTTCCTCTGCCCTTTCTTGGCTCACAGATTGTGCTCATTCTGGCTTGCTGAGAACAAGAAGCCCAGTGGCTCTTTATGGTCTTTCCTCAGTTACACAAAGACTTGGCCAAGGCTGTGGAGATTACTATAATGCTCTTAGTGACCGGATTACATTCTTAGCCCAGAACCAGATCTTCCTTGGTTTCTACAAGGGAGCAGGAAAAAGAGTTGTATTATCCTTCTTCAGAAACACATTATTCTAACCCATGCTATTGGTGCAACTAGTTAACCATCTGGGAAAAAAAAATTAGCTGAATTTCCTATCTCATTTCCTAAATCAAATAGATAAATTCCAGATTGTTTTTCCACTTGAATGTAAAAAAATTGAAACTGGTATTAAAAGAAAATAGAGTGAATAGATGAGAGAGACATTTCTAAACATAAAACAAGGTCATAAATCATAAAGAAGAATAGATAAGTTTGACCTACACAAGAATTTAAAAAGCTTCTACATCATCATTTAGGAGTAGCTACAGATAGGGTAAATGATAAAGAAAAAAGAGAAGTGATTAGCACAAAATCTATATAATGGTAACCTTTAGGCAGAAAATTAATGAGGATTTTACTTATATAAATTATTTAAGAAAAATTTTTTTAATTTTAGAGAGAGAGTGAGCAAGGGAGAGGGGTAGAGGGAAAGGGAGAGAGAATCTTAAGTGGGCTCCACGCTCAGTGCAGACTGGCATGGGGCTTGATCCCAAATCTCTGGGATCATAACCTGAGCTGAAATCAAGAGTTGGACACGCAGCTGACTGAGCCACCCAGGCATCCCTTACTTCTATAAATTATCCTGTGGAATGAATGATACAAATTTCTAAAGATACATTTGCAAGAGTGTTAATACCAATATTTGTATATTGCAAATAAAACAGAAGGTCATTAATAGGGATCTGGTGAATAAATTATGACATACGTACAAACAATGGAATTCTACACATACATTAAAAATGATATTAGCCTATGGGGCACCTGGGTGGTTCAGTCAGTTAAGCATCTGACTTCAGTTCAGGTTATGATCTCATGGTTCATGAGCTCAAACCCTGCGTCAGGCTCTGTGCTGACAGCTCAGAGCCTGGAGCCTGCTTCTGTGTTTCCCTCTCTCTCTGCCCCTCCCTGCTCATACTCTGTCTCTCTCTCTCTCTCAAAAATAAATAAACATTAAAAAAATGATGTTAGCCTAGATATATTAACATGAAAAGATACCCACAATATTTTTCAAATGAAAAAAGAGGCTAGAGAACATCATGTGTACAAGGTCCTGCCTATGCATGTGTGTGTGTGTGTATGTGGTTAAATAAAGAGAGGAGTATATCTGGAAGGACAATTAATAGCGGTTATCTCTGGATATTATTTGTGAACACACTGCCTTCCTCTTCATATTTTTTGAATCATTGGATGTTTATAAATACAACCTATAATTTTGTCTGTAAAATAGTTTTTAGTTTTTAAAAATTGAAAAAATATTAAAACAGTGTTTTCATTAATTAAAAATAAACATATCCCATCCCTGTTGACCCAAGATTCTCATATAGCACTAAAACTGTGACATTCCCTTCCCTTTTCTCACTCTATACCTTAGGCCCATGATGACCCCTACACATAAGTTTGGGCTCCTGAGTTGTATCTTATTTCTTTTGGTAGAACTACATAATCTCCTGTCCCATTACTAGAGCCATTCTAGAAACCCTGGTTGACTGGACTCTTGGCATACTGTCCAACTTTTACATCAGTAAGAATAATTAAGTGAAAGAAACAAACTATTCTAAAACATAAAGAATAGCAAAGAAGGGAATCTAACCCCCTTAGATATTAAAAAGTACAACAGAGCAACTGTAATCAAAATGACATAGTATACTTCTATAAATTGAACTATGATGAATGGCACAGAAGTATGTCAGAATTTAGTATATGACAAAAAGAGACACCACTAAAATAAGTGAATGAGGATGACTTTTTAAACATTTTTTAATGTTTTTATTTATTTTTGAGACAGACAAAAAGCACGAGCTGGGGAGAGGCAGAAAGAGAGGGAGACAGGAACTGAAGAGGGCTCCACGCTGACATTAGAGAGCCCAATGTGGGGTTCGAACTCACACGGGATGAGCTCATGACCTGAGCTGAACTCAGACGCTTAGCTGACTGAGCCACCCAGGTGCCCCAAATGAGGCTGATTCATTAAATGTTATTGTAGGTAAGTGGTTTATAGCCCAAAGTAACCTACAGATGAATTAAAGAGGGAAATATTAAAAAGTAGTCAAATATATTAAAAAGTAATGAGATAAAACAGAATTTAGTATCAGATCCTGGAAGGAAAATTCTTCTAAGCATGAATGCATTGGATAAATCTAGTCAGCAAATCAACTCTATGAAAATTAAAATTTTGTAGGGGCGCCTGGGTGGCTTAGTCGGTTGAGTGTCCGGCTTCAGCTCAGGTCATGATCTCGCAGTTCATGGGTTAGAGCCCCGCGTTGAGCTCTATGCTGACAGCTAGCTCAGAGCCTGGAGACTGCTTCAGATTCTGTATCTCCCTCTCTCTCTGACCCTCCCCTGCTCATCCTGTCTCTCTCTCTCTCTCTCTCAAAAATAAATAAAACATTAATTAAAAAAGTTTTAAATTTTGTAGTCAATCCAACATTATTTGCTATGCTTGAAATATATATGTAGCAAATATGACTAATAAGGAGTTTATATATACACAACTCGTACAATTGATATGAAAACCTAATACCTTGACAGATACATATTTGAGAATTATACCTAGTGAAAAAGATGGATGACAGTATTTTTATGATATTAAGATAAGAAAGGCCTTCCCAAGGAGTACATGAAACCCAGAATACCTAAAGGGAAACACTGATAGATTTGACTACATAAAATTCTTGAAATTTCAAATAGCAGAATGAATAAAGTTAAGAGACAAATGTGAAGAAAATATTTGCAACAAACATCAAAGGATTAATATTCATGACATATAAACAACTCCTATAAATCAATAAGATATCATAAGGAGAAAATGAGCAAAGATATGAATACAATTCCTCGAAAAAATTCAAATGGGTATATATATGGGTTTGAAATTCATGGATCCATTTATATGTGGATTTTTTTGATAAATACAGTAAAGTACTGTAAATATATTTTCTCTTTTTTAATGTTTTATTTATTTTTTGAGAGAGAGACAGAGAGAGGGAGAGGGGAAGAAAGAGGGGGACAGAGGATCCGAAGCAAGCTCCGCACTGACAGGCTGATAGCAGCGACCCTGATGTGGGGCTTGAACTCAACTGTGAGATCATGACCTAAGCTGAAGTCAGACACAACCCAGGTGCCCCTATGATTTCTTAATAACATTGTAAAAATATAATATATAATACATGTAATGTACAAAATATGTGTTAATCAACTGTTTGTTACTGGTAAAGCTTCCAGTCAACAATAGGCTATTAGTAGTTAAGTTTTGGGGGAGTTAAAAGTTACATATGGATTTTGACTGCAAGGGGGGGTGGATGCCCCTAACCCCCAACATTATTCAAGGGTCAACTATGTGTGTGTGTGTGTGTGTGTGTGTGTGTGTGTGTATTTTTTATAACCTCACTAGTAATTAAGGTTATGAAAATTTCAATAAAATAATGTTTTAAAATATTTTAAAAGATTAAAAATATGTGATGTTATCATACAAGAGTAAAGCCCAAACTCTGGTAGCTAGTCTCCAAAGATGGCTTCCAACAACAATAAAATTCTTCCCTTCCCTCTATGTGAATGCTGCTCCCCTCTTATGGAATACAAGCTGCCCCTGTGACTGCGTTTACCAATAGATGGAAGTGGATATGTTGTTCTGGGACTTCTGAATCCATTCCTAAGAGAACTGGTTACCTCTGCTCCCTTTTTCTTGGAATACTTCTTCTTAGAACCCAGTTATTATGGTGGGAGAAGCCCAAGCCACGTGGAGAAATCATGTGAATTAGAGCCAAGACACTCCAGTTGACTGCCCAACTGAGTATGCATCAATTACCATTGATATAAATAAATCTTCCAACCCCAAAAGATTTTGATCATTGAGCAAGACTTAATGAACAAGGCTTAATTAACATTTTATAATCTAATCAATCAGATCAGAAATTTCTCTTTCCTAAGGAAGAGATGGAAAAGTTGGAAGGGCTGGGGAAATATTTGTAACTCCCATTGCACCAGTAGTTGGGGTGGGGAATTTATTTTGCTCATATGGTGGGTCTCTGATAAGCCCTACCCATCAAATTGCATCCCTGACGGGCCCAGTCTATAACTGGGCTTTAAGGCAATCATTGTGCACTACAGCTTCCATCTAGACATGGAGCCTGCAATCTGTTTCATACTTGGCCCCTTGTTCTTTACTCTGAAGTGACCTGGCCATGTATCATGCCTTGACCCACCTATAAAATAAGCTACATCTTCCCACAAGTTATGACAAGGAATACAACCTGCTTGGAGCCCACTTACCTCATCTATAAGCAGGAGAAAACTAGTAAGGAACACATTAAAACAGTTAGTTTACTTTCTACCAATTAGATGCCGCCAGCACTTGGAAAGGGAAGTCAAGATGCAGTCATCCACCAAAGGATAAATAGTGGTCCCTCAGTAGGTTCCACTGCCCATACATGCACTTGAATTCTTCCTGCTTCTGGATCAAGTAAGAATGATCAAGGAGCCTGTGGATGGCTGTTGTCTGCCCAACATCCCTTTTTCCACTGAAGAACATCCCTTCCCTGTCCTTTGTAGTTCCAGTAGTATTATCAAGTAGTGCTGTACCCACATCGGGGATAGGGGTGGAAAGTACTCTAGGCCTAGATAGTTGTGATGCTTCCTCCTACTGCCCACAGTAGTCAAATGAATGGGCATATGACACAATTACAGACAATCAGAGTCACTACATGAGATATGCTAGAACCATGGTTGGAGAGCAAGGCTCTTTTTCTAGAATTGAACGCTATTGAAAATCATAAAGTCAAAAGCTACACATGTCCTTGTTTCCTACCACAGAGAGCAGAGCTGAGAGAGGGAATAATAAGGCCTAATGACATTGTTTAAACACCTATATCGAGCCATGCTTGAAACTAATACCAATCCTAGGGCTTTTCAGTTAATTGAACCAACAAACTCCCTTTCTGCTTAAGGGAATTTGGAGTTGGGTTTCTGTTAGTTATACCTAAAGAGTCTTGGGTAGCAAAGGGCACTCCCCTTGATCCTTCCCTGACATTTGTATCTTGAATTATATGAAAGGGAGAACACTAATTATTCACCCTTATCTATCAAGAATATATTCATTCTTGGGGCGCCTGGGTGGCTCAGTTGGTTGAGCGTCCGGCTTCAGTTCGGTCATGATCTCGCAGATCATCGGTTTGAGCCCCGCATCGGGCTCTGTGCTGACAGCCAGCTCAGAGCCTGGAGCCTGCTTTGGATTCTGTGTCTCCCTCTCTGGCCCTCCCCTGCTCACGATGTCTCTCTCTCTCTCTCTCTCAAAAATAAATAAAAGCTTAGGAAAAAAAATTTTTTTAAACGAGTATATTCATTCTTCAGAGCCCTTGATCATCAGTTCTGGGGGTGGGGGGTTGGTAAGGAGGCAGGGCGATTCTCTTCATTTTTCACATGTAGCATCTGAGAGACAGAAAGAAGAAGGTCCTTCTAACAACCCAGTAGCTGTTCAATTAAAAATTCATATTGAGTATCTATTATATAATAAAATACAAGATAATCACCATCATCAAGTAAGGGATCTCAGGGAGGCAAGATTTATATACATGCAACACCTAGATAACTATCACAGGCCCAACACATTTTATAGGACAAAATAAAATGTGCAAATAGCATGTACCATAAAAATTTGAGGAATTTCAGGGTTTCCTGGTCAGATGATATAAGACTTCAAGAAAGAGCTTGGAAAGTATTAGTATGCCAAAATGATTAGGAAATTTGGCTCCTTAGGGCAAAGGGGCAAGTGGAAACTCTGGAGACCCACAGTTTATTCCATTCCTTTTTGTATGTCCTCTCTATGCTCCATAAAGTCTGACAGCTGTTGTTGCTCTTATTCATATTTTGGGGTTTTTTTCCACTCCCTGTGTGTCCCTCAAAGACAGGAACCATGTCACGTTTACCAGTGAATCCTTGGCACAAAGCTCAGGAGCTAGTATAGAGTAGATGGTCAGTAGGTGTGTGTCGAACAGAGGGATGAATGGATGGGGCAGCATCATCTACATCTAAGCCATTGGAGACCCACAGACCATTCCTCTTCTTCCTTCCTACACTTCCTGTCTAACTTTCCTCTCTGTCATATAGGTGCAGTTAAAACATATGTCATTTGCCAGGATTCAAGATGCAAATTAGTAAGTGCTGGGGAAGTAACAAATTAGAGTCACTGTCCTACCTATTTCCCTAGGCCCTGAGTTCCTGGCTCTGCCAAGGGCTCCCTGCCCAGGGACAGAAGCTGCTCTCTTGCCAGCTTGCTGTGCTGACAGCTCTAATTGCTAAATGAACAGTCTGTATTTCTAGTGAGAGAGGTTCTCAAAGAGTGTTGGCTCTTGCAGCCCTGAGGAGGGAACACAATATTGTGCAATCAAAAACTACCACCTCAGCAGGAAAGGTCAGCACTGGATTTTCCATTACAAGAGGGGTAAATTTGGAACCTGGAGGCATTCTTGGAATTTTGGTTCCCAGAGTGTAGTGGGACCCTTCTGATCATTGGGAATGTGGATGAGGTTTGCTTTCAGAATGCAAGCTACTATATAAAAATAATAGTTTGCAAAACAAATTGTGTAGTGGTGGTAGAGTTTCTGGTTTCTACAAACATATTCACAGCATGAATCTTTAAAGTCCATCCATAAATATTTTGGGAATACGTGCATATGGGGTATAGAAATCAAGAATTCTGAAATGTGACCCTTAAAGAGATGGCAGTTTTATTGAGGAATAAACCAGGCAGTCACAACGACATAATTAAAAGCGCTGGGCAAAAAATGATAAGGATCACATAACAGATATAAGTACTCAGAAGAAGAAAGAAATCATTGCTCACAATGGTCTTAAGATAGATGAATTTGCAAATGAATAGATTATTGAAATCAGGAAACACCTAGGAAACTGCTGGAGAACTTCAGAAACTATTTTATCAACCAGCTTTAATCAGATTTAATGTGCAGAGTTTAAGTTAAAGGCTTTTGGTCAAAGGTTTCTGGTCAACACTGATAATTGATAACATTCTCACCCACATAGTCTTGATTTCTCGCTAGTATAATCAATAATTTATTACATAGTTGTATTTTGGTTTCTAATTGGTCTGTTTATAAAAGCTAATGCTTTAGCTTTTTAATTTTTTTAAGGTTATTTTGAAAGGAGCATGAGTAGGGGAGGGTCAGTGAGAGAGAGAGAGACAGAGAGAGACAGAGAGAATCCAAAACAGGTTCCACATTGTCAGTGCAGAGCCCCTAAACATTTTTCTTAATAAAACTAAAAATAAAAAAAGCTAAAGGGCGCCTGAGTGGCTCAGTCAGTTGGGCATCCAACTCTTGATTTCGGCTCAGGTTATGATCTAGGCTCAGGTCACGATCTTATGGTTTATAGGTTGGAGCCTCCCATTGGACTCTGTACTGACAGCATGGAGCCTGCTTGGGATTCTCCTCCTACCCCCGCCGCCCGCCGCTCTGCCCGTACCCCATTCATTCTCTCTTTCTCTCTCAAAATAAATGAGCTTAAAAAATTAAAAAAAAAAGAAAGATATTTAAACAAACAGAAAATTAGAAAGTATAGTACACCAAACAGCCATATGCTCATTACTTGGTTCAAAACTGGTTAACATTTTGTCACATTGACTTTATCTATGTGTATATATGTGTATATTACTAGACAATTTCAAGGTTCATTTTGGTTATGATAATTCACCCTTACATAGTTTATGTTGTAGCTGTAAAAAATTAAGGATATTCTCCTTATTAACCACAATACTATCATTAGACCAACAAAAATGAACAATTCCCTTGTGCTAATATCCAGTACACATTTATATTTTCCCATCTATTCAAAATATACTTTATAGTTGTTTTAGCTTGTGACTTAAAAGATCACTGAAATCACCATTACCATTAAATAACTACTGTTGATATCACTTATATTTTTAATTACCTAATATCCCTTCCTATCCTATGTTAGGTTGAAACTAACACAAAGGAATTTGGGGTATCTCAGCCCTTTTTACAAGACCTGGCTAGAGCCTTTTCTCCTGTTTTGGCCTTTGTTCTTCACCTTTCTTTCATCTGGCCCCCAACTTTTTAGCTTTACCTGCTTTTGCTACCCTCCCTACCTGACACCATTGGCCTCTGCAGTCTTGGCCTCAGTTGTCTCCTGGATGGTTTTTGGACCCTCCTATGGATCTCTTTCCTTCAGCTGTTTTACCCTATTTGACCAAGCTGGTGCCAACATTGGACGAGCTATGCCTTGGATGTCTACTGGGGTCCCCATCTAGGGGAATGGGACATTTTTGAATTTAGTCCATGGTGCATGGGGTGGAGGGGGATTCTAAAGACCTGGAAATGTATCTTTCCCTCTCTTTGCTGTGGCTGACGACACTTCCATGGCTTCATTTCTGCTCCTATTTCTCCATCTGGCATCTTCAGATTGATGCTTCCTCAGGTTTGGTGTTGTGCTCCAGGTCTCAACTAAAAGAAGAGTTTTTCTGCATTCCAGCTGTACTTGCATAGGGTCTTCCTTCTTAGGGTAGGTAGAGAGGGGCCAGTTCAGGACACCCAGGTGCCCAAGGAAGCTAATGATTTGATGTTTCATCAAATCAATGCTTAAAGAATATTTGTTCAGGGGGTACTTATGTGGCTCAGTTGGTTAAGCGTTCAACTCTTGACTTCGGCACAGGTCATGATCTCACAGTTCATTGGTTTGAGCTCTACACTGGGCACTGTGCTGACAGCATGCAGCCTGCTTGGATTCTCTCTCTCACACACAATAAATAAATAAACATAAAAAAAGAATATTTGTTCAATGTTTCTTTAAAGGAAAAGTTATACACTATGTGTAGGGGTGTGAAGAAGGAAAGTAGGTGATCACAGACCACTTGCATACTTGACTCAGGAAAACAAAGACTTGCAGTTAACTAGACCCATTCTTCTTTAAATGTTGGGAAGAAGAAAGAAAGCAACGTTGCTGAGGTTGAAATGGAGGGAGGGGTAGTGACCAGAAAACCACTTCATTCTAGCTGTTCTTGGGAGCAAAATGTCTAGAGCCAGCTTCTATTAGTCCCATTCTGCCCACACCGAGTTCCTTGGCTTCTCCAGACTGAGGGCCAACAACCAAAGCATCCCTTAAAGGACTTGTGCCTTCCACCCACCAGCATTGCTTGGGCCCCCAGGAGCCTCAGCTCCTCTGCCACTTCAATGCCAGATATTTTAGATGTACACCACCTACAGAGAGGCTGAGGAGCTGCCCTATTATCACCCCTCTCTCCCTAGTACAAGTGTTCAGATGAACATGTGCTCAGCCTGAGTTCTTGCCAAGAGGCTGCATTCCCTTGTCTAGCCTGAAGCTCTTCTCATTAACCACAACATCAATTCCCCAGTGAGACCCCAGTGACCTTTGTAAAGAACTCCTACCAGGATTACCACGGTCTCAACATAGCTCATCACCATATCTAGGGGCACTGGATAGTATAAATGCTCATTTACTCCTTTCATGTTCAGAAAGCACCACAGTCGATTCATTCAGAAGGCAAGGTGATTTGTTAAGTCGTTGGAAGTTGCTTTATAATACAGAGGCTGCAGGCTTTGTTTATCTCTACTCTAACTTTATCTGAGCCAGTCTAGCATTCTATAGTCTCTAGACTCTTAGCTTATAGCAAAGTTATACAGGCAACTATATTCCAGAGGGACGTCAGGTCTGGTACCTTAACCCTGTGCCCATGGAAGGTGGCCCCAGTGGAGGTCAAATACCATCCCAGGGAATGAGAATTCCAGCCTAAAATCAGCTTTCGGGCACTGTTTCCTAGGGACTTCACATCTGAGGATAGGGCACCCATCCTGTCACAGCCTGTAGCAGCTGCCACATGCAGAAAGTTTTGTTCACATCAGGCATGCTGCCTCTTTTAGTGTTCTGAGTTTTCAATCTCATACACTCCAGACAGCCGAAACTGCCAGATAGACACTCTTTCCTGAAGTTCAAGGAGCATGTGCTCACCATGCTTCTTAACTAGGTTTAACTAGCTCTGAATATGGTCTGCAAAGTATAGAATCAAAATTGGCATCCTGCTCATTGCTGCTACATGTGACTTCACCCTGAAGTCAGGAGATGCCTGGGAATCCTGAGGATTTGATGCATCTTCTCAGTGCTTACTCGTGTGTTTCTGACCCAACTTCCTATTGGGCATTTTCCATATTAGCCCCTCCCTGTACCTTCACAGCCAATGTGTTGTTCATCAGTCAGGACCCACTTGTTAAGGCCCATTTGCTTGTCACCCCTACTCAAGGCTCACTCCAGTCCCTCTGTCACTCCTTGTTATTGGAAGAAACCTCCTTTCCTTTACGCATGTTCACTCGTTCCACATTGGCTCTACAACCTACTCTCCATTGCCCCTAGGATGAACTTCCTGGTGTATGATCTCTACTTTTGCCTCTGATTTTGGACTCTGCTTTCTGGCTCCAGGCCATATAAATATGGGAAAGACGTGCTCTGCCAAGCTACTATGCCTGGAACCCACCAAAGACTAATCTGACTAATCTGGCTTTAGTCCTTATCTGGCCCCCTTCTGACAGCAGAAGCTTAGACACCCAGAGTCCCAGACTTGCAGCTGGAGGACAAATACCAAAGCCGTGTCCAAGGACGGGTGCCAATGCTGAGGAACTCAGCCAGTCCAGTCATCATGCAAGGAGCCAGAGGCAAGTAACAAGATCCTGAGACAAGGTCAGGGAGCTGGGGAACATGAGAGTAAAGAGCAGGAGGGAGAACACTGCAAATAGAAACTCCATCAACAGGGTCCCACATTCACACCTTAGGGTTTTCTAATTACATGTCTTTAATCAAAGCTATGCCTGCACATGTTTTACAAAATCATTTGGTTTTATCCAGCTTATTATTTTTTTATTAAAAATTTTTAATGTTTATTTATTTTTGAGAGAGGGAGAGATAGAACATGAGCAGGGAAGGAGCAGAGACAGAGGGAGACACAGAATCTGAAGCAGTCTCCAGGATCTGAGCTGTCAGCACAGAGCCCGATGCTGGGCTCAAACTCAGGAACGGCAGATCATGACCTTAGCCGAAGTCAGAGGCTTAACTGATTAAGCCACCCAGGTGTCCCTATCTGGCTTTTTTTTTTTTTTTAAACAAGCTTTTAAAAAAATCACCACTCCCCTCCTTGGCCCGTGCAGCAAACTTTTCCAACATTTTTACTGATTTTGTGTGTGCGTGTGTGTACTTATTTCTTTTATATTATACTCATATATTAATAATTTGGCTATATGTTTATTCTTAGAATTTTTTAGTTTTAGACTATTTTGTCTATCACTTTTCTGCTGTGAAATATGGGGAATTAGTTCAATTATGCTACTGTGTTTATATCCCAAATTTTGTTAAATCCATATTTAGTGTTACCATGATTATGACCATGTAAATATTGTCATAGAGGCAGCAGAGCATAATGATGAAGAGTATGAACTCTGGAGACAGATTACCCAGATTTGAATCCTGGCTTCACTCCTGGCTGTGTGTAATAGGCTGAATAATGTCTCCTCAAAGAGGCCCACGCCCTAATCTCTAGAGCCCTATGGCTATGTTACCTCACTTGGTAAAGCGGACTTTGTAGATGGGACTAAGTTAAGGATTGGGAAGTGGAGTACCAGGTGGGCTCAAGTACCAGGTAGGCTCAATGGAATCACCAGAGTTCTCTTAAGAGGAAGGCAGGAGAATCACAGTCAGAGAGAGAAGATGGAAGGATGGAAGCAGAAGTCAGAGGGGGAGAAGGTGCTGGGTTGCTTGCTTTGAAGATGGAGGAGGGGCCACAAGCCAAAGAATGTGAGTGGCCTCTAGAAGATGGAAAGGCAAGGAAATGGTTTCTCCCCTAAAGCCTCCAGATGGATATGGGCCTGCAGACAGACACCTTGACTTGAGCTCACTGAAACTTATTTTGGACTTCTGGCCTCCAGGACTGTAAGATAGTAAGTTTGTGTTGTTTTAAGCAATTAAGTTTGTGGTATTTGTTGAGGTAACAAGAGGAAACGAATACACTGTGTGATCTCTTTGCCAAAGATTTCTTACCTGCAAAATGAGTTGCTATGAGGATTAAATGACTTCATAAATGTAAAACACTTAGAACAGTGCCTGGTATATATAGTGTTACATGTATATTTCCTCTTATTATTTGTAGCTAATCCACCAAGAGTAGTATAATTATGTGCCTTTTCTTTTGTCTTTTCCTGGTGCTTATAATTCCGTCTGAGCCTTCTATGATTTATCATTAACTCTCTCAGCTGTAAAACTGCCTGTCAATATGGCCATCTATATAGGTGAATATTCACTCCATTTTTTTTCTGGGAAACATCACCTCTAGAGGCCCGAGTTCTCTTCTGAGGTGCACACAGATTGCTTTTAGGCTGCCACACAGTTATTGCCACCCCTTCCTTGTTATTCTGGGGATTCCCTTCATCTCTTCTGTTAGACCTGCTTTCCTCAATTCTGTGCCTTCCTCTTTCATTCATTGCCCACCCCTCCCCACCCCCGCCCCACCAGCTTAACTGGGATAGAATTGTGTCTCCCTCTTTTCTTCTTTCTTCTTCTTCTTTTAAATGCTTATTAAATATTGGCACAGAGCCTGATGCTGGGCTTGATCCCATGAACCGTGAGATCATGACCTGAGCAGAAATCAAGAGTCAATGCTTAATCACCCAGGCCGAGCCATCCATGCATTCCTGTGTCCCCCTCTTTGTTAATTTATTTTCTAATTTTGATGGTGCACATCCTCCAATACCCCCTGATAAAGGATACCTGAGGGGTAAATTTGCTGAGAATTTGATTGTCTGAAAATATTTTTTAATGTTCATGTGTTTATTTTGAGAGAGAGAGAGAGAGTGTGTGTGTGAACAAGGGAGGGGCAGAGAGAGAGGGAGAGAGAGATTCCATGCTGTTAGCATGGAGCCCGACCCCCGGCTCCATCTCACAAACCGTGAAATCATGACCTGAGCTGAAATCAAGAGTCAGTTGCTCAACTGACTGAGCCACCCAGGTGCCCCTGAAAATGTTTTCTTCCACCTTCACACTTAATTGATGCTATGGCTGGGTATAGTTTCTAGTGCCATAGACTAAATGTTTGTGTCCCCTCAAAATTCTTGTTGAAACTTAATCCCCAATGTGATGGTGTTTGGAGGTGGGGCCTTTGGAAGGTCATGAGGGTGAAGACCACATAAATGAGATTAGTGCCATTATGAAAGATGCCCTAGGGAGATCCCTCACCCCTTCTTCCATGTGAGGTTATAGTGGAAAGACTGTCATCTAGGAACCAGGAAGATGCCTTTCAACAGACACTGAACCTGTGAGTGCCTTGATCTTGGACTTCTCAGCCATCAGAGCTGCAAACAATAGATTTGTGTTGTTTTTAAGCCATCTGGTCTATTTTGTTATAGTAGCCCAAACAAACTAGGACATCTAGGTCAGAAATCATTTCATTCAAATTTTTAAGGTATTGCTCCATTGGCTCCCTCCTCCTGTGTTACCTATGGAAAGCCTGATTTTCTTAATTCCTAATTTATTGTGTGTGATCTATTTCTCTCTGGAAACCTTTAGGGTAATCTTTTCCTTGCCCTTTGCAAATACTTTGACTTCAATTTGACTTGTAATAGAAACTCTGTCTCCATTTTTTATATTTGCTGAGAGCTTTTGATCCCCATCCCTCCTCTTCTGCTGCTCCACAAGTAAGCAAAGCAATAAGCCAAGTGCTTCCTCCTTTGAGGAGTTCAAGCCATGCAAGTCATCAATCTGTACATGGAAATCCTTACCACAGCACTACTCACTAACCACAATTAAAGCCAAAGCCAGTTGCCCCTTCTCACTCTCTCAAGATACCTTCTGCTCTGCATGGGAGCCTGAAGCATGGAAGACCTCATCATATGCATAGTAAATCTCTTAATGCCCTCTGGTGCATATGTAGTATTATCAGTATTGGCATCCAAATCCATTCCTCATCTGCAGAAGGACCACAATGTAGCTCCACCACTTACTAGCTGAATGATTTGGGTATATTACATAATCTTTTTCTACTTCAGTTTATCTGTTTGTAAAATGGGGTAATAACAGTATTCATGTTGTTGTTTTGAAGATTAAATGGGTTAATACATATTAAGAACTTAAAGCAGTACTTGGCACATAGTAAAAATTTAACAAATATTCCTACTGGTGTGAACCTTTTTAATTTAAAGCTGGGGCACTTGTTGAGTTCTTTCAATTAAAGGACTCAGGTTAATTAAGTTATGACACATATTTTTGGTACCCTCTAATTCATATCCTTGCTTTGATTCTCTACTTCTCACACATTGTGTCCTATTTCCCCATCAAATTTGCTTTCTGTTTTCCTTTGTGGCACATTTCCTCAACTTTATCTTCCAGCTCTTCTGTGGCCTTTATATCCATTCTCCTTTTTTAAAAAATGATTTTATCTTTAAGTAATGTCTGCACTCAACATGGGGCTCAAACTTATAACCTTGTAATCAAGAGTTGCATGCTCTACTGACTGAGCCAGCCAGGTGCCCCTCCATTTTCCTCTTTCTGATTAATAGTAGATTCCTGGTTTTTAACTAGCCACTTGGCCATCCAGATCTGGCACAATGAGAAATACTCTTTGAGCATCAAAGGACACTATCAACAGAGAAAAAGGCAACCCACAGAATGGAAGAAAATGTTTACAATTCATGTATCTAATAAGGGATTAATATCAGGAATATGTACAGAAATTCTAAAACTCAAAAAACCCAAACAACTTCATTTAAAAAAGTGCAAAAGGTTTGTGTAGACATTTCTCCAAAGAGTCTGAAAAGCATATGAAAAGATGTTCAACATCACCAGTAATTATGACAATGTAAACCAAAACCACAGCAAGATACCACTTCATACTCATTAGAATAGGTATTATATATATATATATATATATATATATATATATAACAAGCAGAAAATAACAAGTGTTGGTGAGGATGTGAAGAAATTGGAATCCTTGTATACTGTTGGTAAAATAGTACAGCTGCTGTGGAAAACATGAAAGTTCCTCAAAAAATTAAATGTAGAACTACCATATGGTCCAACAGTTCTGCTTCTAGGTATATACCCAAAAGTGTTGAAAGCAGGTACTAGAATTGATACTTGTACACCAATGTTCATAGCAGTATTATTCACGAAAGTCAAATTGCATTGATGGATGAACAGATAAACAAAAGATGTTATGTATATGCAGTGGAATACTAGTCAGCTTTAAAAGAGAATAAAATTCTGATATATGCTACAACATGGATGAACCTTAAAGACATCATGTCTAATGAAATAAGCCAGACACAAAAGCACAAATATATGATTCTGCTTATGTGAGGTACCCATAATAGTCAAATTCACAGACACAAAGTAGAATGGTGATTTCCAGAGGACAGGGGAAGGCAAGATAGGGTGTTCTTATTTACTGGGTACAGAATTTCAGTTTGGGATGACAAAAACATTCTGGAGATGGATAGTGGTGATATCTGCACAACAATGAATGTACTTATGAATTGTAATGAATTGTATACTTAAGGATAAAAATAGTAAAATTCATGTTATGAGTATTTTACAACAATAAAAATAAAAGAGGTACTCTTCAAGGATGAAGATTTATCACCATGACAGAAAGGGGATGTGTAGGAAGGACTAGTGGACTCCTTTTGTTTTCCTCTCTCCAGCTGACACCATCCCCTATAACCTTATGACTGGTAATTGTCTATTCTCTCTCACTTTGGATGCCTATCTATTCTGCATGCCATTATCAGATATCCACCTGGCTACCTCCCTCCTTCATTGTCTTTTGGACTCCATACTTTCTGATAGGGAGTCTGCTGTAATTCTTATCTTCCCCAACTCTGTATGTAAAGTACCTTTTTTCTCTGTCAACTTTTAAGATTTTCTCTTTATCATTGGTGATACCCAGTCATAAAGTTGTGAGCAGTGGTAGGGAGGGAAACAACAGGAGCCCACCAACACTTTTCCATACCCATTGCTATCCCGTAGTATATCTTCAACCTTGAAGAGTATTTCTGATTATGCAAGAACACCATATGGACTCGAGGACCCTATTTTTCAAAGCTTTGAGGTCATGTAAGCACCACTCTTAACCAAACACCGAGGGTCACCTTAGGAAAAGAAGCAATGGAGGGTGGGGAAGTTACTTTGGAGTCAGATTTTTTTCCTAAAGAACGTAAGTATTTCTTGTAGGATCCACTTTCATTATTTAACCAGATCAAATTTAAACCAGAGCAGATGAGCCTAAAATTATCTATACCTAACAACACAAGTTGTAAATACATGAAGCTGTATGACTAGTGTTGTGCAATGTGTTGGCCCTGCTTACCAGCCTCCATCCCACTCTTCACATTATTCACATCCCCCTGCAATGCTGTTTCCTCAAAGAGCTCTTAAACTGACCATTCTACCTAAAATAGCCATTTCTTCAACCATTTTTTAACCTTTGCTTTATTTTTATTTGTAGCACTTAATCACAACATGGCATTCTATTATTTATTGGCTACTTGTTTATGGTAAATCTCGTCTAGAGAATAAGCACCATGGTTGCATTTTCATTGTCCTATTCGTATCATAGACCCATAGCCTAGATCAGAGCCTGGAACATTATAGCATATCCTCAATATTTGTTGAATGAATGAATTTATTTATTTATGTATTAACTTTTTTATATTATTTATATTAAATATATATTTAACTATTGTGCTATTTAATCTGACTTTATTTAACTATCCTTTTCATTTTTATCATTTATCCACTCATTGTGTAATCACGAAGCCTCTACTTTGTTATGTATATAGTTAGCATGAGGACTGGGGAGAGACAAGGATGTATAAAGAGATCCCCGCTTCCTGAAGGGTAAAATTCAAAGTCCTTAGCAAGCAAAAATGGGACGCCCTAAATTTAAGCGGGAAAAAAGATTTTATTTTTTAAAAAGCAGTCCAGAAGTTAGTTTTGTTTCTAAAAATGTGAGAGTCTCTTTGCTCCCTTCCAGCCCCTCCGTGGAGCCCAAATCCCCAACTTCCCGACGGTGAAGCGCAGCGCCAGCTTCTACCCAGCCTAGCTCAAAGCTCCTCCCTTGGTAAGGAACGGTTGGGGAAATCCCACTGAGGCCCGCCCCATGCTCCTCCTTGCTAGATTGAATGGCGCAATCCGTTGGGAGGGGCCGCTGGCTCAGCCAATAAAAAGAAGCGCGAGCAAGAGTCTGTGTAAACAAACCCAGCGGGGCTGAGCCTTGGGTTCCTCCCCCACGTGGGGGCCGGACGCATCCTTGGCCCATTGCCTATCCACGACTAACGTAGCTTCCTTTCAGCCAATCAGAGCCGCTGTCTCCCGAAAGGAGGTGCTCCACCCTTAGAGAAAAAACGAAGGGAGCGAAAAGACAGACGTTCATACCAATCGGAAGCTGGAACTTCTGAAGGAGTGGGCGGGAACTGCTTCACATTTAGACCAATAAACACCACACATGCCCTTCTAGGAGACTGAGCGGCATCCTCTTCGGTCCAATAGGAGAATGGGGCGGTGCCCAGCAACCAATGGCTTGGGTTCGGGGGCGGAGTAAATAGCCAGTGTGCAGTAGGCGATAACCTGGCGAGTGGCAGCGGCGCTTTTCCCCTGCTGTGGCTCACGCTTTGGTACTGGAGGCCAAGCCTGTTCTGGCGACGGCGACCTTTGCGGCGACGGCTGAGGCTCTCGGAGGAGTGGCAGAGTACGGTCTGGAGGAAGGGCTTCTGGTCAGCCCAGGTGGACTCGGGCATCCGGGCTGCCGGGGAGGGGACCCGCGGGAAGCGCCGTTCTCCTGGCTCTGGGGGCGTCCTGCGCCTCCCTTTCCGCAGCCGTCCGGGCTGTGAGGGGCGACACGCGGCGGTCCGAGCTCCTGTGGGGAGGGTAAGCCAGCGGCCCCCCGTCGCGGCCATCCTCAAGAAGGGCCGTCCGCGGTGGTTACTCTCAGCCCCTTGCGGTCGTTAGGGGGTCCTTAGTCCCTTTCTCCCCGCACTGGCGCGCTATTCCTCCCCGCCCCTCAACTTCCCTGAGCCCCCTCAGCCTCCTCCGGACTGAAGCGAGTCCCTTCACTACCCCAGCGCAAGACGGCGAGGGAAAGTGACCAGTGCTGCGTCCCCCGGTCCCCTCCCCAGGCGGGTACGGGGAGGAGTTGCACATTTTCACCCCTCCCCCATTCGCCGGCCCGGGTGCGTTATCTGTGTTTCTTCCACTCCCTTCACCTCCCGCTTTACTCCAGCTTTCGTTCTTGATACCTAATTTGAGTTAGGAACCTTGGCCACTTGACTCCTGCCTTCGGTTCTGTGAGTGAGCCTTTACCCCTTCCACACCTAAATTTCATCCACATCTCTCATGGAAACTAACATTTTCCACTTGCTCCTTCCAAGCAGTTAGGTGAATGCAAGAGACGCAGAATACATAGTACAGGGCGCTTTGCAAGCTTGGGAACTTTAATCGGTTTTGTTAATAGTAAATTGTTCTTGCCTTCCTTAAAATGGCATTTGATCATAATATCCTCTCTGGAATCTTTGTCCCAATACAGTTGTTCTGATGATAGTTTCTGAAAATGCAGGTGAGAAGGGTTTACTGGCCACCAGAAACTTAAAATGTCTTATTATGATTTTAGGTAGGCAGTTTGCATTATACTTTAAATAGCTTAACTGGAGTGGCAGAGAGTTTGCAGTGTAGGGGCCTGTCCACCCTCATTTATCATAAAATATACAACATCTTTTAGCTGTGTAGCTCAATGGGATTTGATCACACCCAGACTATGGATAATACCGCATTGAATCTGTTTAAAAACAATATTCCCTATTCCCCACTCACAGAGAATTTGTATTTACATTCATAGTATATCAGTTTGTGTTTTAATGATACTGGTTCTAACCATATGTTTCTAGACAATAGGGCAAACTATGTTGTGCCTAAATAAAATTATGCCAAGAAATTTATGGGGAAAAAATAACATGTCACTTTGTGTTTTAAAAATATTAATTCAGATATTGGACAGTAAGGGTTTTGTTTTGAGGAAATTGAAGTATTGGAATAAGTGTGATGGGCCGCTTAGGCTATGTGTGTATGAGAGAGAGTCTTCATATAAATTGGAATTGTTTTTCTTAGTTCACAGAGGTGAAATGTAAGCTGTTAGTTTTAATATGTACACTGTGTTTTGCAAATTTTTGTGAAAAATTCTTACCATTTTCCTTATTTGTAATATAAGACTATACCTTGTATATAGGGAAGTAAGTCGTAGAGTGAATTAAAGGGAATCTTCACTCTGATGAGGCAGCATTGCATTGTCTAATAGACCATATGTTTGAGCCCTGTTAATAAATCACATGAAAAAGAGGAAGATCTAAAGCTATTCTAACAAACGCCCAGGTATTGAGAACAATAAAAAGTATTAACTACAGAATTATTAGCAGTCATCAAAGAAAAGTCCTAGAAAAACTGCAGATTTATGAGTTGGTCACTATTATGTGTGGGTATAAAGCTGCGGCTGAAAACCAAAGTTATTTTTTACAGTCTTTTCAGGTGTATTTGTGCTTAGTAATTACTCAGTTGCAACTTTAAAAGATTATAACTATGATTTCTTCCTAGAGATCTTGTCTTTAAAGAGCTCACAGTTTAATGGCAGAGACACCTGTAAACCAAGAATTAAATGCAGAGGGAGAGGTTCTGCAGTGTAGGATATATGTAGGACACAGAGGAGCACTGTGACCCCGTGTTCTGGCCTCATTGCCTGCTCTACACTTTCTGAAGTGCCATTTCCTAATCCTACCTGTTTATCTTACACACTCAGGTCTCTCTCTGCAGGTGCTGTTCTCTCTCCTTGAAAGCCTTTTCCACACCTCATATGCCTAGTGAGGTTCTATTGCAAAATCTCTTGAAGCCTGACACTGGCCTGCACTCCATCCAAATAATTATTTTCTATATCTTTTGGTTATTTCATTATAAATAAATACCTTTGATTCTCATTATTTGGAGTGATTTTGGTATATAAAGTCACCTAGACCACTAAATTGCAAATACTGAACCACTGCTCCTAGGGAAAATGTGTGCATATATACATGGACTATAACCTTAAATCCTAAATACAGTTCATCCTGTTAAACTATATTTTCTTTATTTTACAAGAGAAGAAATGAGGCTCAGTAATGTTAAGTGACTTGCCTGAGGCCACCCTCCAACAGGTGCCAGAGTTAGGATTCAAACCCTGTCCAATTGGCCTGGGAGCCAGAGCTGCTTGCACTACACTGCACTGCCCCCTACCATCTGTGTCCTTTAGTCATCTCTGCGGCAGGACACAGGAAGCACAAATGCAGAGCACTCCCTGTTTGACTTTAGCTGGGAGTGTGTTTGAGGGCTGACTCAAAACTTTTGCACTTTGCGCATGTCTGTGGATGGCTAAGAAAGCACTGTGAATATTGATTTCATGGTTATAAAGAAATTTTAGCAAGTGGGATAATTCGAAAATACAGGATCCGTAAAAAATGAGGATCAACTGCACTTGTAAATAAGTCTATTTCATGGTAACCCTTCTTGCAGTCCACTGTAGAATGTTCCTTTAGTTTCTTGGATAATTTGTTCACTTATTCATTTATTCAAAAAATATTTATCAAGCACTTACTATAAGCTAGGCTTGTTTTATACTCTGGTGAACAAAGAGATTAAGCTCTTGACCTTACTGATACTATATTTGAGTAAAAGAGACAACTAACAGCTCAGGGGAGAGGTCCAGGTTGGAATGATAAATTAACGTAACCAAAGTCAAAGCTGATGTTCCCCCTCCCACTTCACATCCCCTAGCATATTGATTTCCAGAACATTTCTGTTCTACTCTATGCATAAACTCTTCCTTTTAAGCCTGTCACCATAGGGGCACCTGGGTGGCTCAGTCCATTGAGTGTCCGACCTCGGCTCAGGTCACGATCTCATAGTTCGTGAGTTCATCAAGCCCCTGAGTGCGCTCTCTCTCTCTCTCTCAAAAATAAACATTAAAAAAAAAAAAGCCTTAAGCCTCTCTCCATTAACCTGTGTCACCTTGTACTTGTCATTAGTTGATTTTGAGGCCATTTACCCATGTAACTGGCAGGATTTTCTAGAAGAATCAGGCTGATTTGGTCTTTGATTTCTGGCTCTGCCAACTACCAACTGAGTGACTCTGGTCAAATTATAGAACTCTTAAGCCTGTTACCTAATTTCAGAAGTGGTAATATGATGTGTTAGGCCCTTATCAGTTAAAAGGAAGAGGCACACACATATTACCTTTTTAAAAAATGTTTATTTGTTTATTTTTAGAGAGAGTGACAAAGAGAGAATCCCAAGCAGGCTCCACATTGTCAGCGCAAAGCCCAATGTGGGACTTGAACTCACGAACCGTGAAATCTTGGTGTTAGCTAAAGTCAAGAGTCGAATGCTTAACTGACTGAGCCACGCAGGCACCCCCGCATATTACCTTTGATGATGAGGGTTTAATGTAAATTTAAATGGGAAGTCATCTCAGCAGCCATATTGTCCCTTGGCCCTACTACTTTCAAAGCTTTAAAAAACAATAACTGAGCAGTATTTAGAATAGGATTTGAGCTCTGGAGACCTTCCTTCTCTTACTTTGCCCACCCAACATTGTATTTCCCAAGAGAGAATCTGATTGGATTTGTTTGTCACCTAAAATAGAAGATCCCTATTGGGCAGAATTTTGAGTCAAGCCATGTCCTAGGTGATATCTCTCTCAGGTTCAACCTGTAGATTGTCCTTAGTTAGGGCTCTGAGTGCTAGTCCAGTTGCTTGTGGCCCAAGAAGTAGGGTGGTTTCACGTATTATCTGTTGTACAGACCTCAGCATATATAAAAAGAACCCCTTGGAAACAGTTTCTTCAGAAGACAATTGAAAATATAGCAGTCCTTAGAGCTTTGTAGACTTCTGTCCAATTCAGATACCTATCTAACATGATCGTTGATAATATCTAATAAAGAACCCAACAAAGTAAACATACAAATCTTTCTTTTGGTATTGCATTTAATATTGTTATAGTGTGGTTATTTGTTCATATGGCTTTCTTCCTTACTAGACTGTCAGCTCCATGAATGTGGGGTCCACATCTTCATCTTACATAGTAATAGATGCACAAATGTCTGACTTGAGGAATTCCCCACTTTTCCTGAAAGAATGGGAGGATATGAAGGCTTCCCAAAGAAGGTATTGTTAAAACTGATTCTTAAAGGATGAGTAGGAATGTTTTCCAGATGAATAAAACTTTATGACCAGCAGGGACCAGGAGGTGCAAAGGCATAGAGATATAAACAAACCAAAAAAGAAAAAAAGGAAGAAACTGAATGGGCTTGGCCAGAGGCTGTGTCACAACTGAGTTTACTATGACCACTGCTGCTCAGTAATGGATGCAAGTTTTAGAGAGAGAGCATAATATTCTCAAGCTGTTGGCAGGGTATCACTAACAGCTTAGAAATACAAGAATTGAATTCTGGAGAACTGTTATGCCATAGTGACTTTATTTACTTCCATCATGAAGCTCATATGTGCCCCATACTGTTCAAGGTGCTGAAAATATAAACAAATGTATTCTCAGGGAGCTCACCATCTAGCAAGAAGACAGATGGGTGAACTGATTTATCACATGTGAAATGAGATAATAGGGATATAAATAAATGCTATCTAAACCAAGAGAAAGGAGTAGTTAGTAATATAGAGAGCACTAGGGAAGATTTCTCAAATGAGATAATATTTGAGCAAGGCTTTGGTGGGTGAAGAGGAAGGAGTGAAGGGTGAAGAGGAACATAGAAACTTTTTAAAGAACTAATATTTTTGTGGTAGAAAAGATTTAAGAGCTATCCATGTTAGCCATATCTGTTGTGGGTGTTCAATTAATAACTATATTTATTCAAGCAGTTTCTCTAAACACAAGATGTGAATAGTTATGCCATAGTAGAAGAATTTTTTGTTAAAACAAACTGGGTTAAAGGTTTCTGTGATGCAGGACTTCTCTAGAGCCTTAATTACATTAATGTCCACTGTAGATTATGGATCTCCAAAAGGGGTATATTGTATTTAACCATGGCCGTTCCTTTCCACCCCCTCTGCAGCATATCTAATCATCTTTTGGAACAGAATTATATGAGACATATTTTAAGGAATGGTGAATTAAAGTGTACTTTAATAAACCAAGATTTATCAGTGGTCTCCATGTGCATTGCAAAATTACCTGTATAATTTTATATGAAAGAAGGAGAGATACTGGGGAGAAAGAATACATCCTAGTCAACTTATTGTCATCTTGGTCAGTAAGTCCCAAACTTAAAAAAATGTTTTATAATCACATGTTTTATAACTCATGTTTCCATGAGGTATTTGGAGACCAGACTACAGCAGGGCAAAGACAAAGGTTGTCTTGAAAGTGAGAATCTTCCAACGTGAGAGGATGTTACTTTCATTATGCATTCATTTTAGGGCATGTTAGATGTATATTTTGTCAGTTAGGTGATTTATTTAGAGGTATAATAACTCTGGAGTTTTGGGAGTTGTATGCTAATGTTCTCCCTTCAATAAGATCTGATTATATGAGCTTTAGGGGCTGAGGCCTTAAACTGTGTAATTTTAATTCATCTCTCAAATTCTGATTATGTGATTAACTCCGAGTTAGTGTTAAGATTAAGGAAGCAACAATTATGTTTCTGATAGTGTGCTGAATTTGCAGTCAGAAGATCTAGGTTTGAAATTTGTCTCTGCTAGGTTTCTATTTGAATGACCTTGAACACAACTGCCTAACCATCTGTTGCCTCCTTTTCTGTTTTGATAGAATGAAAATACATGAGGTTAGTGTAAGAATTAAATGATGCACATAAACATACTTTAGAAACTCTGAAGCACTGTACAAATAGACAGACTAAAGGAGAGTATCCAGCTTAATTTGAATTAACTTTTTTTTAGTTTTTAATTTTATATTACAGAAATAGTACATCACTTCTGTAAAATTAGAAAGCATTGATGGACAAAAAAGGAGAAGGGGGAAGCTTCAGAGCACTCATACTAAGATCCATCAGACTAAGGCAGTGGTTCACATTTTGATGGGTATATTTTATACTTTTGCACACATTCATCATTTTTTTATAGAAATGCGTGTTTTAGTCATTTTATTTTTATGAGATGAATCCCCTAAGAGTACAGCTGCTTGGTTCACAGAATCGTTAACATCTTTTGCTACATAATGCTGTATATAATGAGAACTAGAAAAGGGGCTAACTTCTCAGCCTGGTAAATGTGTGACCTTGTAATCATCTAATATCTTGAACCATTTCATAAGCTTCCTCAAAGGCATATTCAGAAATGAATTTGGTGTATGTGTGTGTGTGTGTGTGTGTGTGGTTATGCTTGGCATTATTGTTTGTAATGGCGTAAGAGTTGACTCCAGTGTTTGTCAGTAGGGAACTAGTTAAGTAACTGTGGTACATTCAAACCATGGAATATTATATAGTCATAGAAAAGAATGGGGGAGACTGTGTACTGATGGAAAAGAGCTCTAAGATATATTGTGATTTTTAAAAAAGGGGCACAGCATGCAGCCATGTTTTCGTATGTTGCTTTTTGTTCTGAGAGACAAAGAAAGGTAGAATATGAATATGCATATTTGCTTATAATTGCAAAAAGAAATTCTGAAACAATATATAAGAAACGAATGGAAGAAATAGGAGTGGAAATGGGATTTCTCCATAGTCCTTTATGTATATTTAAAACATTTTTTTGAATCATGTGTTTGTGTTACCTTTTCAAAAAAATGAGTAGAGGGATGCCTGGGTGGTTCAGTCAGTTAAGCATCCAACTTCAGCTCATGTCATGATCTCCTGGTTCATGGGTTTGAGCCCCGCATCGAGCCCTGTTCTGACAGCTCAGAGCCTGGAACCTGCCTCGTATTCTGTCTCCCTCTCTCTGCCCTTCCCTGCTCATGCTCTGTCTCTCTGTCTCTTAAAGATATATAAACATTTTTTAAAAATGAGTAGAATGAGTGAATGAAATGGAGTTATGAGAAGAAAGCATCTCAGGGTATCAGGTGAATACATAGCAATAGTAGCAAAGATTGGAAGAATGGCCCCAGGAAGGGTTTGGCAGGGTTATTTTTTCTTTTACTCAATTTTGTACATTTAAAAAATATGTTGAGCACAACAAAACAACTGAAATCAACGTTTCCAGATGGTCACGCCATGGCTTAAGTAGCTGCTTGCTTTTTCATGTTCACTTGTAGTATTTTTTAATGCATACATGTTATTTTCAATTGTAATCATACTTCTCTATTTATTAACTTACCTAATTATGGTTTTTTTCTGTGTTGCTACTGGAGGACCTTCAAAAATAATGAAGGTAGGGAAAGCTTTGTCCGGTGCACATCCCAGAAGTGGGCTGATCAACCTCACCGGGCAGGAATTCAAGCCCTGTAGTCTACCTGTAACGCACATATGTGAGGAAAAATAAGAAAGATATTTAAATATTTATAAATAAAAACATTCCTCCCTAATATAAAAGAAGCCACACTTTTTTAAAAATAATAGTTAGAAAACAAAGTATGAAGAAAAATTATCTGTAATTTTGCTACCCAAATGTTTTTATGCATAGAAACATGTTTTAAGGTAGAATCATTTTATATATATACATACATATATATATGTATGTATGTATATATATTTCTGGCAACTGTAGGGATGCTCATGTAGTTTTTTCCCTTTGCTTGTTAATATGAAAAGATACATTTTTATATTTATTAATTTTAGACTACCTTGTATTTGTGGGCTGAACGCTATTTGATCAAGATTTTGTTTTGTTTTGTTTTAAAATAACTTGCTTGATTTTATTTACACATGTTTTATTTAAAAGTGTATGGTTATAGCATGGAAATTGATCTGTGGTTTATCTTTTGTGCTTTTTTTGTTCTGTTTAATATATTGAGCTACCTGTAAACTAATCATTAAGGCTTTCTTCATTTGTGCTCTGAAACAGTTCCATGGGAATTATCTGCTTTTTGAAAATAGTTGTTTTGTGGACTACAGACTAGTCCTGCCCTTCTTTAAAATGCAAAAAGATTAGGGGAAGTGAAGTTTTAACGTAGTGATTTTAGTATACACAGGAACAGAACAGTATGTAATTGCTTTTGTTTGATAGTGGTGTTCTTGGTATCTTTTTATTACCAAGGCTAATACTGAGGTATTACACTCACCATCTGAGGGTTTACAGGGACCTTTGTTTTAGTATTGAGCAGATGTGACTGTTCTGCAGCCTTGCAGATATACAAAATGTGCCTCCCAGGGCTCTGCTTTATCCCCACTGAAAGCAAGAAGTAATGCAGTGAAACGTTGCCTAGCTAGAATCTTTTAAAGAATGGGGAGTTCTGGTTTAATTGTGTTAACTTGGAAGTAAAAAGATGAAAAATCCTAACCTTTAATTCCCTGTTGAATACAGTTCTAAGATGTGGCAAATAATTCCACTTCTCTTCTCTAGTAAGCTTGATATATTCAGACCTAGTTGATGTTTTATTATATAATTCTTGAAATGTCTGAGGCTTACATTATGAAAATCCTTTTTTGGAACTTTAGATGTAAGAAGATGTAAATGGCATTATGTGAAATCAAGCCGGATGGGAACTGATGCTATTAAGTATACATTTTCAACTAAATCTCAGATAGCAGTGTGTTTTCTTTAGTTCACAAAAATAAAACACATTGGGTTGAGGGTAGGAGTTATGAGATTATGTCTTTTATGTCTTTTAATTGGATGTCTTTACTTCATATCAAGATAGAACATATAGTACCCATGGCTTTGGACCAACAGAAGGAATCACATTTTTTTTCTTTTGTTTTTTTTTTACTTGCTGTTAGTCCTTGGTTCTCACAACTTGAGCGTGCTTCAGAATTACCTGGAGGGTTTATTTCAACACAGATTGCTGGGCCCCACCCAGGATTTCTGATTCAACAGGTCTGAGGTGAGGCCTGAGAATTTGCATTTCTATTAAGTTCCCAAGTGTTACTCATGCTGTTCGGCCTGGCACTAATTTTGGGGAACCACTCCTGTCTACTAACCAAATACTAGAATTCCAGCTCTAGAAGAAAGCTGAATTTGGTTTGGGAGTATAAGAAGTACACAAGTTATGGAGCAAATCCTGAAAGATTCACCCCTCTTGCTGCCAGCGTAGTGTTGAATTCAGGTAATCGGCAATACATAGGGGCACAAAACAATTCTTGTTTCACGACTGAAGCCCTGGACAAATAATCAAATGAGAGACGCTATTTCATTTGTAAAGGTTAGAGAACAAGGAACAAGGGTCAAATAGGATTTAGTGATTAACCCCATGAGAATAGGAATTATTTATATGCCATTTTTGTGTCCCTCATCATTTACTATTTAGCCTTACTTTAGAAGGGTTTGTTAATTTTTTTAACTGGGACAGAACTTTGACTGCTTATTGAAAGTTTTGCATGTTTTTAAAGATGTTAGCTATGTTTAGTCTTAAGATTTTTTAAAAATAGTAACAGGAGAATAAGAGAAACTTTTTCCCCCCAAAAGAAATTATTGGAATGAATTGTTATCATATTGGAATGTTGGAGAATGTAGCCTGCTGCATAAAACGTCAAGCATGCAGTGGATTTTCAGTTGTGTTCTTGATCTATCATTATATTGTTTGATGTAATATTATTAATTTTTGTAATCCCCCTAAGAATGAAAAATCAAAGTCAAAATCATAGACCTGGAGCAACAGCTGGACATAGAAGACAGCTATGAAGGAATAGGTAGATACACATGTACACACACACATACATGTATAAATACATATTCATATACACATGTATTTTTTAAATTATTATTATTTTTGGGGGGCAAAGACAGATATACCTGTGCTGAACTTAGCACTGAATCTTTGAGTTGAAGAGAAAGAAACTCTGGAAGCCACACGTTTTCATAGAGGAGTTTTGCTTCAACAGGCTTTCCTCGCTTGTCTACTACCTAATTTCTGTTGTTCCACTGCTAACAGCCTCCGTTGGCAAGTTGACCAGCTGGCCCAGCATTGACTATGGAGGAATAACTGGTATTACAGTGGGTTCGGCAGACTCCCTACTTGGAAACATTTCTGTTTTGCTCCCCTTACCCCTCAGTAAAGAATTGGGGTGAGGAAAAGAAAGGTAGAACTAGATCGTATAGACTAGACAAATGGTTCTGAAACTTGGCTGCACATCAGAGACCACCACAAGCTTTCTAAAATTCGACATAAATGTGGCTCATCCCTAGACCTTCTCCTACGATGGAGCCTGAGGGACTACATTTTAATAATAAGTGATTTTTTTGTTGCCAACCATGCTCTGTGCCTCTGACTAGAACAGTGCTGGTCTCTAGTAAATTTTCATCAGACTGTGGTGAAATAAGAAAAATTAGGACCACATAGTGTTTGTCATAAAGTTAAATTTATTCAATTTAAAGAGTTGTCTTTTGCTTTGAATTAAGGCCTTCCTGTGTTTTTTGGTGTTGAAAATATCCTTTTATAAAATGATGCTAAGGTTATTTTTACCATCCATACTTAGTTTAAAAAAATTACAGTTCTATGTCATCTTCAAAATATTTTTTAGAATTTACTGGCCTATGAGATCCTGAAGATTAAGCACCTCTGATCTAATCATTCTTGGAAATTGTTTTTAAAATACTTTGGAATACAAATCCATAGAGGGTCCAAAAGCTTTGGCTAGATGAGTTTCAGAACTCAGAATTTTTCAAGTTTTAGAGAGATGCTTTCTCTGTGTGTTATGTAATGCCCCCGTGATCTGTTGCAGCACCCTTAGTCACACACATTAGTATTTCTGAGGAAAACAGGAGTATTCACACTAAGTGGGATAAATGTAGGCTATATATAGCTTCACATCAGTTCAAGTCTTAACGTCACCTGAGTTTTGACATAAAGCATATGGAAAATTTTTAGTTTCCAGAGCTTTTTGGATTTTGGAATTGTACATAACAAGTTATATACATGTTTGGATGTCTGCTTTCTCCTCTTAAAAGGGCTGGCAAGCTTCAAATTAAATGGAGCTTTGTGTTTATGGTAGAGAACATAATTTATTTAAACATACTAGCATGACCTTGTTCATATTTTCCTTCCAAAGACCTAGTCCTTTTGTTAAGTAGCATTTTTCTTCAGCCTGGTTTTTTTAGTCCCATTAGCAATATTTGAGGAAAATCAGAGTTTAATATCAAAAGCATTCTGGGAAGTGGGAAGTGCAAGAGTATTAGGGTAGTAGCTAAAAGCATGAACCTTGGGGACAGGAAGACCTAAACTTTAGCCCCAATTCTGACCCTCACTATATTATCCCTTAGGCAAGGCGTTTAATTTCTGAATGGTGGAGAATTCATCCAAAAAGCAGGGATAATATCAGCACCTAGCTCATAGGATTGTTGTGAGCATTAAAGAGAGAACATTAGTGAAGTACTTAGAAGAGCTGTTATTTTATTCTTGTCTTTCCCCCTTGTATTTGGGTGGATTACTTGTTTTCTCCTTGTAAACTTGACTGTCCTGTGGCGTCCTTTTATTGCCTCAGAGGTCTGGGAAAACTCATTCAAGTACTTTTCCCAATTCACGATTGACTTCTACTCTGCCATTACAATATAGACATCAAATTCTGACTCTTCAGTGGTTTCCACGCCAAAAAATCCCATCAGCTCCTAAGCTTTTTGTTTTTAATGTTCATTTATTTTTGAGAGAGAGAGAGAGACCCAGAGAGACAGAGTGTGAGCTGGGGAGGGGCCGAGAGAGAGGGAGACTTGAATCTGAAGCGGGCTTCAAGAACTGTCCTTCTACCCCAAATTAATTTTCAACGACTTTTTCTACCCAAAATGGTACTTTTCCTGAAAAGACTTCTAGTGAATACAGTTTCCTCAACCTCATTATATTATGTATTTAGAGTGGTTGGCTCCTTTCTTCCTACTTTGTTGTAGCAGACAATCCTTTTTTCCAAAAATATATCAGATAAAATTAGCATGTGGTCCCTTTTGGTGATATTTGTTGAGAATCCATGGTATGAATTTCTTCCAGTTTAGATAGTTGCACGGTGGCAAGCTCTTTATGCCTAGCCTACAGCTCATGAGAAGACTATTATAGCCACCTGGTGTTATTAATGTTAAAATAGTAAACAAGAGCATATAAAAATATTTCCTAGAATAGAAGTAGGGATTTTTCCTCCCTCAAGAGTAATTTAACCTGTCAAAAACAGATTACTGAGTTATGTTGTCATTGGCTGTGGGGAATATCTGTTAATACTCAATGAAGAATGCTCAACCACAAATCATAGCCCCTAAGGGCATGGGTTTCCTTCCTAGGAAATGAGATTTAGAATACAGCATTCTGAAAATGGCACTTAGTCAACAAATTATTTATTGAGGACCTGGTGGCCACACAGAGGCAAACTAGAAGCTATAAAGACTTGATTCTTGCCCTCAAAAACATCTAAGGTTATAAATAGACTGTTCTCCAAACAAATGAATAATGCTCACTTGAATATATGTATAATCAAATGTAAAATGGGGGTGGCTCTAGGGGAGACTTTAGGCAGAGATCATATTCAGGTTTCTATAGTGGTATTTTGATATTACCGTGCACTTAAAAGACAAGTTAAAGTGTCATCAGATTAGTCTAAGACATTTAGAGGCCTTTATAATAGTATATATCTATCTGGAGCTGGCTGGATATAGAGAAGTTAGGATCCCTGTAATGACCACCGTTTGATGTTACCCTGGGAGGACAATTGATGGCCTTTACCTGGGGAAGTGGAACTTGAGGGCAGACCTCTGGGGTTCAGAGAACATACCACTGACTGTAGTCAAGTCTGTTGACATCTACCTTAGAAGTGACTTTAAATGCTTTATGGAGTACATATTATGTCTGTTCTATACATTTCCAATGGGATAATATCACAGGCATCCTTGAGGTATTATTTCAAAAAATTTGTGGGTTGTTAATAGATGTCAGATTAAAAGCGTAATAAGTTAATAATAAAGGAAATTATTTAATTAAGGAAATGCTTGGGGCGCCTGGGTGGCTCAGTCGGTTAAGCACCCGACTTCAGCTCAGGTCATGATCTCACGGTTGGTGGGTTCGAGCCCCGCATCAGGCCCTGTGCTGACAGCTCAGAGCCTGGAGCCTGCTTCCAATTCTGTGCCTCCGTCTCCCTCTGTTCCTCCCCTGGTCACGCTCTGTCTATCTCTCTCTCAAAAATAAATAAACATTAAAAAAAAGAGAGAGAAAAAAATTAAGGAAATACTTTGTAGTAACAAATAGGATTTCTCAGAGCAATGAATTTACTTAGCTGTGTTTTTAGTTTGTTTTTTGCAAAGAGCATTCACCACTTTGGGAACTGCTGATGTAGGAATTAGGGTAATTGGGATTTGGATTATTCCACATAGAATATACTTCTTTATTGGAGGAATTGTTCATAGTCTTTAGTCTTTCTATACTTGGAATCACCAATGCAGTTGACAAGCAAAAATACAAATGTTGGGCATTGGTTTGGGCCTGACATAATATCTAAAAGGTATGATGTGGAAAAGCTTCCCAGTGATTCTAATGTAGTCTAAAGATTGAGAACTACTGATTAAGGATATGCCTTCTGGATACTTGCTAACTGCATTCTTAATCCTATTTGAGTATGCTAATAAGCTTTTGAAAGCATCTAATCAGCTTCTAATTGCACGTAAGTTCAGTTTTCTGTGTGCTTAACAAGCACATTGACATTCTATTTGCAAGCCCTTTTCTTACATCAAAGGAAAAATAACTAATGGAGCATTTGTGTATTGAGGTCAGTATAGGAAAGCTTAGCAAGGTGATTACTTACTTATTTTTTGTTAAAGTCCATGTAGCTTCTCCAAGAACAAATGAATGGAAATAGAGGGGACAAGATCATTCTAATTAGAGGTTGACTTGGGACCTGTTTTTTTCATCTCCATATATATATTCTACATGTTTTTCCCACCTCACTCCCAAAAAAAGCTGAACGACTCATCCTGCCTTTTTTCCACCTTGATCTTCTACCAAATGATGGAGAAAACCTGATGGGTTTATTTACTTATTAAAAGAAGGGGTTCCTCGATGATTCAGTCTCAAGTCATGATCTCGCAGTTTGTGAGTTGGAGCTCTGCATCTGGCTGTCTGCTGTCAGCACAGAGCCTGCCTCAAATCCTCTGTCCCCCTTTCTCTGTGCCCCTCACCCACTCATGCATGCACTCTGTCTCTCTTAAATAAACAAACATTTAAAAAGAAGACTTTGTAGAACAAGGCAACAAATTATTTTAGTGTAAAGTATAATATGATATACAAAAATATGTTCTACATGAATTTAAAAGGTTTTATGAGATATTTCTTTTATTGTTTATGTATATTTAAAATGAAACACACACACACACACACACACACACACGACCTGCAAAAAATTTAGATGGCACAAAGTTGGAGTTTGGTAGGTTTATCCAGCAACTGTCCAGGCAGGAAGACTTATATTTGGGGGGATATAGGGGAGCAAATTTTGCCACCCCAAGGTATGCCTCTGTGGAATATTGATTATTTCAAACTGTTTATTAAGAAACTGCAGACCCAAACGAAGCTCTAAAAACTGAGTAGAGACATTTACTTGTATAAGGGAAATCTCCATTTATAAGAGTGTCTCCCTCAGTACCTGGAGAAGGGAAGGACTCTAAATCTATAGAAACTTATCAGTGGAGATAGCATGGACTTAAATCTTAAGGCAGACTTCAATCTGTGTAACAACCTTACCCGTGGTTACTGTGCTTTTCTTGTAACCTTCCATAACTGACTTTCCACCCCAACATTTTCTTCTGTCTTTAGCTAGAGGTATTTAAGGTGATGCCTTTAGCCAATTCAGGGAGTTACTGAGTTTTCCTGGGTCTTTCCCATGTCTATAAGAGGTGTACATGTTAAACTTTCGATTTTCTCCCGCAAATCTGTCTCTTGTCAATTTAATTCTTAGACCAGCTAGAAGAATCTTGAAAAGTAGAGAAAAATTTTTTTTTCCTCCCCAACAAGTACATAAGCATCCCTGCCACCAGGGAAGTAAAATATCCTGCCACGGATTAAGGATGTTTCATGTGGCTTTGTGATGGATAAAATCTCTCTCCTGATGCTCTTTTTCCTCAATTCTGGCTATATGTTCATCATGCAGCTATCTGTTACTAATTAAGAATCCCTGGCATTTAGATTTTGAGTTAGGGAATGTATTAACTATTCAAAGTATCCCTTCCTACCTTCCCATGGCCTACACTATCAGTTATTTCTTCTTTCTCCTGTTTTCTAGCCTCTTCTTCTCCATTAGACCATTTCTATGAACATTTAAACAAGCTCTAGACTCTTCAGTCATTAAAAAGTTTCCAGGGACTTCTCATGTCTCTAGTTGGTGTCCATTCCTGCCCTTTCCTTGGCAGCTAGACTCCTTGAAGGAGTTATCTTATACTATGTCACATGCAACTCACACCCCCTCCATTTGACTTTCCTCATCATTTTTGTTCATGGAAACTACTCTCAATAAGGTCATCAGAGACTTCCATGGTCCTAAATTCTGTGGATACTCCTCAGCCTTCCTCTTGACATTTCAGCAGGCTTCAACACATCCACTTTACTGGATTTATTAGTTTCCTGTGACTGCTGTAACAAATTACCACAACCTAGTAGCTTAAACTAACATAAATTTATTCTCTTGCAGTCCTGAAGGCCAGAAGTAAAAACTCAAGATGTCATCCAAACTGCACTCCCTCTGGAGGTTTTAGGAGAGGGAGAATCTGTTCTTTGCCTCTTCAGCTTCTGATGGCTGTAGGCATTCCTTGACCTGTGGCACGTCACTCCAGTCTCTGCCTCCATGGTCACATTGCCTCCTCTTCTTTTCCTTATAAGGACATTTGTCATTGGATTTAGGGCCTACTGGAATAATCCAAGATGATCTACTTATCTCAGTGTTCTTAATTTAGTCACATTTGCAAAGACCCTTATTCCAAATAAGGTAGCCTCATGGCTCTAGGGATTAGGATGTGGACCTTTTGGGGGCTACCATTCAACTCACTATACAGAGTTCTATCTTCCCTTGATTTGTGTGATGCCAACACTCTTCTGCTTTCCTTATAAACTCTATGGCTTCTTCTCAGTCTCCTTTTCTGTGTTTTCCTCCTCCTCTACATGACTTTTAAAAATGTTCACATGCATCGGGTTGGGTCTTGGATCCTCTTCTAATTTCACTGTGCCCTCTCTCTCTAGGTAATATCGTCTAGTCCCGTGACTTCTATTACCATTTATATAAACGACCACTCCAGATTTCTTTGTTTAGTCATACCTTTCCTATTCTTGATGCATATAGATAACCTACTTATATAGTCATTTGACTGTTTCAGAGGCATTACAAACTTAATGCGTCCAAAATAGAACTCCTCACCCCATTTACCCTCACTCGTCATCACCACCCAAGAAAAGTTTGCACTTCCCACAGAATTACTTAGTTCAGTGAATGACATTACCATCCACCCAGTTGCTTGCGCCAAAGTTATCCCTGATATTAACTTCACTCTATTTCCCCACGTCCATCATCAAAACAACCTAAAATAGTTTCAGAATCTGCCTACTTTCTTCTTACTGCCATTATCTTAGTCTTAGGCAGCCACCATTTTTCCATCTGGATTAGTTCATTAGCTGCCTCACTGGTCTCCTATTATCCACTCTGTCTCTCCCATCCATTTCCCATATGGCAGCCTGAGTGATTTCAAAATATAAATTGAATCCTATTGCTATGCTGCTAGGAACCCTTTTTGAAGGCTTTCATTGTTTTTAGGATAAAATTTTAAATCTTTCATGTAGCCTCTAATGTCCTGCATGATCTGACCCTATCTGTCTCTGCAACTTCATCTCTCTTCCTTGCCATTCTCTCACTGGTTCTCCTTTGACCCGCCAACTGTATGCATCCCTCCTGTAGTTCCTGAGAGTTCCTTCCTGCCTGAGTCTTTGCACATGTGTTTCCCTCATTGGGAAGGAAGAAATTTTCCTTGGTCTATGGTTCTTTAGCTGTACTAAGAAATAAATTGATGTGAGACAGATTAATAGGAGAAATCAAATTTCATTTGTTGCGTATGGGAATCCATACACACATGAAATTCCAAAGACAGGTGACTTGAAGCTTATATGACTTTCTGAGTTAAGGAGTTGGGTAGGAGTCTGAGGATATGAAGGGAAGACCTTTAGCAGGAAGGTGAGAGGAATTGTTTGGAAAACAAAGGTTGCCCTGTTATGCAGATAAATTTCTTAAGTAAAGAGGCCTCTTTGTTAGGAACTTTCTTCCTGGTACCGGCTCTCCTTTCCAATGTAAATCTAGGCACTTGAGGGGGAGTTAAAGAGCTTTTCCTGAATCTGGAGGGTTTTAGCTGCTTTCATCTCAAAATAATCTTTATGCCAAAGTGGCCTATCTTGGGGCTCTTACCTTTGGCCCAAATCCTCTTCTCCCTATTACTAGCTAACATATTCTTCAGGTATCAAAGAAAGTGTTGCTTGCTCAGGGAAACTTTTCCTAACCACCCCCACTCCTAGACTTGATGAGGTCCCCCTGTTATTTTCTAATATTCCCTTTTACTTCACATTTTATAACATGGATCATAATTATTCTTAATTATTTGCTTGCCTCTCTCCTATCATAATGTAAATATCACCAGGGCAAAAGCTGTATACCCTGTCAAAGCACCAGTAAAGCACAGTGTCTAGGGGAAATAGGCACTCAAAAATTAATGAGTGAGTGCATTTAATGACCTGAGTTGCTAGGACATAACTGAGAATGGACCAAAGCTGAATCTAGTGCCGCATATTTGAAGTAAAATAAGAATTAAAAAAATTTTTTTTAATGTTTTTATTTTAGTTTTTGAGAGAGACAGACAGAGAACTAGTGGCAGAGGAGCAGAGAGAGAGGGAGACACAGAATCAGAAGCAGGCTCCAGGTTCTGAGCTGTCAGCACAGAGCCTGACGTGGGGCTCAAACTCACAAACCATAAGATCATGACTTGATCCAAAGTCGGACGCTCAACCGACTGAGCCACCCAGGTGCCCCAAGAATTTAAACTAATATCCACAATATTTAGTTTAAAAAATGATATTAACCAGACTGAAAGAAGTTCACAAAACTCTAGGAAACAGAATAGTAGAGACTAGTTTTTATAGCAACCACTCAATAGAATTTTTCTAGATAATTCAGTCGAAAGTCCTAAATATTCTTCATAGTCAAGCTCTTCTCATGGGCACAATACATACAGGTTTATAGCTTCTGAAAAATCTCAGGTTCAAAGAATAGCTAATATTTGGTATGAGCATGTTGGATCTGAAAGTTGTGAGTGTTCAAAGTGTTGCACTGATGAAACATGTGTTGTAGAAATGTCCTATGTACATTAAAAGTCCTGAAGTTCTTAATGGCTGGGAACTGAGGCCCCTATTTCAAGCCAAGTATTTTAGACATGACCCTTGACCATGGCAAAGTGCTAAATCAAATTCTTAGCAGGCTGTAGCACCCCTGTTTTGACTCTGTGTGGTGCTATGTGCTTTCCCATATTCAGCCCAAATGACAACTCTTATATTCTATTTTCAGCATGTTTGCCATGTGTTTAAGAGGGAAACTGAGGTGGAGGGGGAATAAATTTCAAATAGTTCTCAGATTTCATAGTGCAGTATAGATCCAGGCCAGATATAAATTCTTTCATCTGCTATTGAGGTCTAATTCTTGAAGAATTTCTCAAGCAGTGACCTACTTCCAACTGCACATTTATCCACTGGATAGATAAGAGGAAGATGTGGCAACTGAGGATTTGTATGGTGGAGCTAGTTGTCATTGTTTATCGAATACCTACATTATCTATCGCCCTGTGATAATGTACCACAAAGCTTAGTAGGTTAAAACAACAAGCATTTATTATCTCACAGTTTCTGTGGGTCAAGAATCTGGGAGCAGCTTGGGTGGGCCTCTAACTCAGAGTGTCTCATGAAGTTACAGTCAAGTAGTCACCTAGGATGGCTGTCTCATTTGAAGGCTTAATTGGGGGAAGATGAACTAAGCTCACTCACATGGTTGTTAACGGGATTCAATTCCTTATCACGTGGGCCTCTCCATAACATAGCTGACAACATGGCAGCCATTCTGATTTGTGATCCTACTTATATAGCCAAGCATTTTCCCCAGTTCTGGACATTTTGGAGGTATTGTCTTTGTCCCCACTACATTAGGATGTCACATGATGTGCCTTGATGTGGGTGAGGATCAAAGTGAAATAATATAAAAGGTCAAAATAAGATGGTCAGAGAAACACTATGCACTTAGAGGGCAAGCATAGTGGATGGTGAGCTAGAGAGGAGCTGGGAACAGAAAGAGAATGTTACATGAAACTCTGGAAGCAGGAAAATCAGGGAAGTTATGAGCAATGGTCCTATCTTACCTGGTGGCTTCCCCAAGTTGGAAGGTATCCCCAAATCCTTACCTAGGATTTACCAGTGTCCAGCAGAAGCTCCCCATTCCCACGCCACTACTGAAGTCCAGGGGCACATTAGACACCAGGGCACTGTCACCCAGTAGGCCCACAAACCAGTGTTCTTGAGCTAAGCTAGCAACTCAGGTTGCTTAACCCTTAAATCTGGTACCTTCTTTGGTCTTACGTATAGCACTATAGCACTATCTAGATTATTTTTTTTAATTTTTTAAATTAAAAAAATTTTATGTCTTTATTATTTTATTTTGAGAGACAGAGACAGAGCAAGTGGGGAAGGGGCAGAGAGAGAGGAGACACAGAATCTGAAGCAGGCTCCAGGCTCTGAGCTGTCAGCACAGAGCCGGACGCAGGGCTTGAACCCACGGACTGTGAGATCATGACCTGAGCCCAAGTCAGATGTTTAACCAACTGAGCCACCCAGGTGCCCCTAGATGGTTTTTTTTTTTTAGAGTGAAGTTGGACAGATTATGTACCTGAAGTCAGAGTATAGATATAAAAGTACTTAATAAATTGTTAAACATTATACAAATTAAGTTGTTGGATTACTTCTATTTAGAGAAAGCTAAACTCTCCAATTGTGTGGAAAACACAGGTAGAATGGTATAAAATACAAATCAACATTTTATATAGCCTACTGAAAACCACTTTCCTAGTATTAACAGTCCCATATCTCAATGTTTTCAACTTCTATAAGGTATTTGCATTAAACAACTGGGTGACATCCCTCTGTTGGGATTATGGTACGCTTCCGTTCCCTTTCTCATGAGTGAGACCATCCTGCAGTTTGCTCTCTGTGTTCCACCATGCTCTTGAGTCAGATGGATTATTCTGTTCTTTATATCTCTGCCTTCTCTTTTTCCTTATGGTCATGTGCACTTAGGATTTATTTTTTTGGGGAAAGGCAGATATTTTAGAAAACTGAATACTGGTTCTGTCTGAGTGATTTCCATACTGATGGGGAGAAATCGCTGTGCTGCTTGTAACTCACTGCCAAATGAGCGTTTGGAAATATAATACTGTTTAGCTTGCTACCCAGCAAGGGTCAGGTTCTTTAAGAGTCTCTGTGTTTAGTAATACCCTACTTACATATGCAGTTGCTCTGGCATTTAGAGCAGACTTGCCTCTGTCATTGTTATACTGCAAATGGTGGTGGTCAAAATAAAGAACTGGTTTCCTTCCTTCATTGGGCTTATAGAATTTTTATTATAGAGCAGTGTTTCGAATAATCATTGATTTCTTTTGTCTTTATTTAAAATATGGTAAACCTATATATTTCATATGAGGCACCCTATTTAAACTAACAGTGGGGCGCTTGGGTGGCTCAGTCGGTTAAGCATCCGACTTCAGCTCAGATTAAGATCTCATGGTTCATGGGTTCGAGTGCCGCGTCAGGCTCTGTGCAGACAGCTCAGAGCCTGGAGCCTGCTTCCGATTCTCTGTCTCCCTTGCTTTGTGTCCCTCCCCCACTTTGTGCCCTGTCTCTCTGTCTCTCAAATAAATAAACATTAAAAAAATGTTTTTAAACCAACGGTGAATTAAATGGGTTCTGTCATAAATGAAATTCTTTTCGAACTATCAGTGAGTTGGTTTTTCATCTCTTCTTTACTCTTCACAATCCTATCTTGTCTTTTAAGAAGATTAGATTTTCTAATGTTCATAACAGGTTAGAAAGTTGCAAGAACTTTAAAGGGGAGTAAGCAATAATTTTTTAGTGTACCCAGAAGTAGAGAAAGACTTTTTTCATGAATCTTGCCAAGATGGAAATGAACGAAGAAAAAAGTTGTTAAAATTTAAAGATGCCCCAAGAAGGATGGAGGAGGGGATAGAGTTGAGATTGTGATTATAAACCTCCTTCTTATCATGAGTTGAGAATCTAATTAGAAAGAGGAAAATTATGCATATGAAACAATACCGTTAAGTAGCATTAACACTCTTTAGGTGCAGGAGCTTAGAGCAAGCAGGGAGTAAAGACTGAAGTGCTTTTGGAAGAATGGTTAAAATTTAAATAAAGAACAGGAAAAAGACACATTCCAGATGAGAGCAAAAACGTCAGTGTGGATTTGGAAGCCGAGTATAAGCAACTAAAAAAGATATGTATGTACTTTATTTTTATTTATTTATTTTTTTATAGTTTATTGTCAAGTTGGTTTCCATATAACACCCAGTGCTCATCCCAACAAGTGCCCTCCTCCATGCCCATCACCTATTTTCCCCTCTCCCCCACCCCCATCAACCCTCAGTTTGTTCTCAGTATTTAAGAGTCTCTTAGGGTTTGCCTCCCTCCCTCTCCTTAACTATTTTTTTCCCCTTCCTCACCCCCATGGTCCTCTGTTAAGTTTCTCCTGTTCCACATATGAGTGAAAACATATGGTATCTGTCCTTCTCTGCCTGACTTATTTCACTTAGCATAATACCCTCGAGTTCCATCCACGTTGCTACAAATGGGCAGATTTCATTCTTTCTCATTGCCATGTAGTATCCATTGTATACATAAACCACATCTTCTTGATCCATTCGTCAGTTGATGGACATTTAGGCTCTTTCCATGATTTGGCTATTG